>CAUYUJ010004413.1:100000-122500 GCA_963575745.1 Prorocentrum cordatum
AGAAGGATGGAATGGGGGGTAATCGGGATCTGCGTATGACCCTCCGCTGGGCCCCACAGCAGCCCCCGAAAGTGGCGACACTTTCGCAGATCACAGCCCCCCAGGGATGGCGAGGTCTAATCTGAATCTGCGCATGACGTCACTCAGCTGGGCCCCCCAGCAGCCACCGAAAGCGGCGACGGTTTCGCAGATCGCAGCCCCCCCAGGGATGGCGAGGTCTACTCTGGATCTGCGTATGACCCCACTCCGCTGGGCGCCGCAGCAGCCCTCGAAAGTGGTGGCAGTTTCGCCGGTCGCAGCCCCCAGGGATAGCGAAGTCTAATCTGAATCTGCGGATGACGTCACTCCGCTGGGCCACCCCAGCAGCCTTCGAAAGCGGCGATAGTTTCGCAGATCGCAGCCCCCCCAGGGATGGCGAGGTCTAATCTAAATCTGCGCGTGACCCCACTCCGCCGCCCCCCCCCCCGCCCCCCCCCCCCACAGCAGCCCTCAAAGTGGCGACAGTTTCCAGATGCAGCCCCCCAGGGATGGCGAGGTCGAATCTGTATCTGCGTATGACCCCACTCCGCTGGGCCCCCCAGCAGCCCTCGAAAGTGGCGACAGTTTCGCAGATCGCAGCCCCCCAGGGATGGCGAGGTCTAATTTGAATCTGCGTATGGCGCCACTCAGCTGGGCCCCCCAGCAGCCCTCGACAGCGGCGACAGTTTCGCAGATCGCAGCCCCCCAGGGATGGCGAGGTCTAGTCTGCATCTGCGTACGGCCCCACTCGGCTGGGCCCCCAGCAGCCCTCGAAAGTGGGGACAGTTTCGCAGATCGCAGCCCCCCAGGGATGGCGAAGTCTAATCTGAATCTGCGTATGACCCTACTCCGCTGGGCCCCCCAGCAGCCCTCGAAAGTGGGGGCAGCTTCGCAGATCGCAGCCCCGCAGGAATTGCGAGGTCGAATCTGAATCTGCGTATGACGCCACTCCGCTGGGCCCCCCCAGCAGCCATCGAAAGTGGTGGCAGTTTCGCAGGTCGCAGCCCCCCAGGGATGGCGAGGTTTAATCTGCATCTGCGTGTGACCCCACTCCGCTAGGCCCCCAGCAGCCCTCGAAAGTGGCGACAGTTTCGCAGGTCGCAGCCCCCCCAGGGATGGCGAAGTCTAATCTGAATCTGCGTATGACTCCACTCCGCTGGGCCCCCCAGCAGCCTTCGAAAGTGGTGGCAGTTTCGCAGGTCGCAGGCCCCAGGGATGGCGAGGTCGAATCTGAATCTGCGTATGACGCCACTCCGCTGGGCCCCCCAGCAGCCCTCGAAAGTGGCGACAGTTTCGCATGGCGTAGCCCCCCAGGCATGGTGATGTAGGAGGCAAACTGACACGCAAGAGCGAGCGAGGTAGGAAGCAGGGGGGAGAGGAAAGGAGGAAGGGTGCTTTGGAGGAGAGGAGAGGAGTCGCGACCGCAGTTGCTCTATTCAAAACGAGAACCGAACGCAGGAGGGTTGGGGATAAGAAAGAAACAAAGAGAGGAGGGGATAGAGAGAGAGGGGGGGCGAGAGAGAGAGAGAGAGAGAGAGAGAGAGAGAGAGAGAGAGAGAGAGAGAGAGAGGAAAAAGGAGAGAGAGATATAGAAAGAGAGAGCGAGAGAGAGAGAGAGAGAAGAAACACACAACAAAGGAAAGATAACATAACAGACGGCTAAACCAGACTATTCCATAGTAACTTCGACTAAAGTAGCGACCCCGCCGGGCCGCGTCCGACATCTGAGGCGCCGCCATCGCGGGCCGACGGGCGGGCTGCTGCGGGGCGGGGCCGGGCCCGCGTCGACGCCCTCATTGTGCGGGGCAGTTCAGGCCAGGTTCCCATCGGATCGGGCGGCCCCCATAGAGGCGACAGAGGCAACAGTCGCCGCTGCCGCAGCGCCGCGGCCGGCCCCCGGGGGAATCTGGCACGCGTGGCCCGGGCACGGGCGGCCCTGGCCGAGGCCGCAGATACTCGCTCGCGGCGGGCCCTACAAAGGGCAGAGGCTATGCCCAGTCTGCTGGCGCCGCGTGCGATGCGAGCTCCAGCGGGCCGGGCCGGGGGCAGGGTCGCTCCTCCTTCGGCCCATGCAGCGCGTTCTCCGCGACGCTAATGGCCGCGTTATCAATGCGTCGCATCGCCGAGGCAGAGGCGGCGATGAGAAGCGCCAGTGCAAGCGAGATGTCACACTGGGCCGCGTGGATTACCGCATGCGTCGCTGTCCGCCGCGCAGGCGACGCCGCGAGAACTGCCCCGTGGATCGGCCGTCGCGCAGCCCCTATCGCCAGGCTACGCCGCGGCGCCCCGACCACAGCAACGGCGTTGGGGGACTGGCTGCGACTGAGGCGGAATGCGCGCCATTCTCCGACGCGGAGGTTCACGACGTCAGTTTGGCATGGGATGCGCTTCCTGATGGCCGCGCCCTCAAGGTTTACAACCTGGATTGGCACTGCAGGAATCCTGGCAAGACGCGCGAGGATAGGCTGACCCCCTTGAACTCCCGGCGCAGAGGAGAAAATCGATCAAGAAGAGGGGGGTGAAGAGGAGGCGCGCCCACCTCGCCAGCGGACGTGGGCGGCCGCGCCCAAGGCGAGGGCGATGGCGCCGAGAAAAAGAGCGGCCGCGCCCAGGGCGCCGCTGAGACCAAGTCACCAAATGCGACATTGCAAGGAGACTTCGCCCAGGACAGGCAGTGGATTTAGAGCTTTCCCCGGGCAGTGATATGGGGCTCGGGGAATGACCAGATGCGATCAAGCGTTGTCCTCTGCGTGAGCAACGGGAGCTTTCTAGCAGTTTCGCCCGGCGGGCTGCCGCTTTTGGAGGTGGCGCCGCACTAGTGCCCGAACTGCCGGTCGCTGCGCGGTCCGAATAATCGCAGATGGGCCCGGCCCATCACGGCAGTCGGGCATTCTCCATGCCCGCTGCAAGCAAGTGTATGTCTGGCAAATGGAAACCAAGCTCGGAAACGGGCAATGGCAAAGGGCCCGGCCCCCGAGCCAAGTCGGCGCCTCAGACGCCCTTTGACCCCGCGGCCGCGCGGAATTTAAAGGCGACCGCGGAGCTTGCATTTCCGAAAAAAAGAGGCACCAAAAAAGGAGAGGGCAGTTGGGGCAATGGATCGCCCATGCCACTGCCAGTTGCCATTCAACCACGACCACAGCCAGAGGGCTC
This sequence comes from Prorocentrum cordatum, assembly GCA_963575745.1. NCBI lineage: Eukaryota > Dinophyceae > Prorocentrales > Prorocentraceae > Prorocentrum > Prorocentrum cordatum. The sequence continues at coordinate 103,172 of CAUYUJ010004413.1, forward strand.
CAAGCGGAGCCCCTCTGGGCATCCGCAAAATCACACGGCAGATTGCGCAATCCAGCGTCGGCCGCGCTCCAGGGTGGGCGCCGGACTTGGCGGCCGCAGATTCATCTGCCGCGGCGTCTTCATATTCTGGGCCACTGGCTGCAATGTTTAGGGCAACGCCTAAGGCTGCAACGCCGAAGGCAGACGGAATAGAGGTACCAGCAGGGGCGGACACGTCCGATAAAGAGGAATATGCGTGCGATCCACGCATGTTGCCAGCACTTGTTTCCGCGGAGTTGAGGAGAGAGGTTTTTGCGCAACGAACTTCGTGAACATAGATCTTTTCAATTTCAAGGAACAAATTCCGGCCCTGGAAGCCCACGCGAAACAAAGGGCTTGCAATTGTCCGAGCGGCGGTCCACGACTTGCAGGCGCAGGCCATATCACGATGCAACGAGACTTTCCAAGACGCATGCAAGTTATTGGATCGTCGCGATGGCTGAATCATGGTCGAAGATGCCTAGAACAACATCTGGGGAGGTATAAGTGATGGTGAACACACCATTTGGATGCGTCAGCAAGAAGGAGACTACCAAGCTTTGTTGCTGCTACACATCGGCAGCATGACAGTCAGTCCGGGCGCCACCAAAGGCCGGTTCCATTCGGAATACGCGCATGATGTTTCAGGCAATTTTTTCCTATGAGTTCGAGCCCCAAACGGACAGTCGCGCCCAGGCATTCTGCGCCCAGAGTCATTGTACCGTCCAGTGACAACTGTTGGCGCTGATGGAGATCCAAAGTTCTCCGTGCGCGGTGCTCAGTCGGAGCTCATGGAAAGCGCCATCGTTCGCAGGTTGTCCTGCCGTGCAGAACGTATTTGCAGAAGCAGACTCGGCGGGCAATTCGTGCGCGGATGTCCGTACTTGCTCGGAGACGATCGAGTTCGCTCTGGTCTTCGGGAAGACAGCGAGGTCTTCGCATTTATCTCCGTTCCCCTCCTACGGCGAGACGGGGCCAAGGTAAGGTGTTCTTTCAACGACATCTTGTTGACGGAGGGCTTCGACGGCATCGCCCCTGCCAAGTATTTCGTCCAGCTGGTGATTCGGCCCGAATACCAACGCAACAACGCGTGGCGCAACCCCCAGTATCTCACCCAACGGGGACCAGCCCGAAATGCAGCTGGCCATGCGCGATGTCAACAACATGCGCAGGTGGTCTCAGCCTGACAATCCAGTCGGCGTAGGTGTGGACGCACCCGTTGGTCGCCTTGACGAGGAAGTCCACGCGTCCACCATCAGTTTGTTGATGGATTTGGAGGCACCTGCCGACGTAGCAACTCCCGCGAACGCCGGGCCACCGGCAGTCCTGCCGACGGACACAGGCTCGTCCGCCCTTTGGATGAGATCATCACCCAATGAGGTGTCAACCTTGCCTGGCGTCTTCGTAAGGTATGACCCTTGGGCGACAGCCCCAGGCAACGTGCCAGCAGGGCCCCCGGCGCGTTTCGGAACGCCTCGGCCGCCATCGCATGCCAGCCCCACGAGGTTCGAGCCCGTGGCTTTTGGCCAGCCACGGTCTGAAGCGAGCTTAGCAGCAGGGGCGGTCGCGCCCAATGGCTAACAGGCAACTGCGGCGAGCAGCGAGGACCTGATGCAGCGCATGGCCATGCTGCTCCAGCATCCTGGCCTGGCAGCCACCATAAGGGCATCATCGCCCTTTGGCACGCCACGCCAAGGCCAGGCCACTGGCAGTCCAACGAGCTCGCCGATCGCAGCACCAACGCAATACCAGCCTGGACGCTGGCAGTCGGAGCTAGAACAGCAGTGATTCATGCAGCGACAGCGCCAGACGGCCATGTCTGAGATGCGCCTTCTCTCAGTGGGCGCGTCCGACAGGAACAACTGGACACCGCCCTGGGAGTGGCGCCCAGACGAAGGTCCTTCGGCAGACCACCCGGACATGCTGCTTTTAAACCATGCCATGGATGCGCATCTGATTTATTTGCCACTGCAGGGGCTGGCTGCACCGCGCATGGACCAGCCGCTGCCTCCCGAATATTTCGCGGATGTCAATGCAACGCCAATGGTGGGCCAACTGACCTAATGCCAAGTATCGCGGGATATGGCGGATGAGTTTTACCGCCTGCAGGCGGCGCGCGTACCAGGCGCGAAAGCGCACCCGCACACGGGTTATCAGCCACCACCAGGTGACCCAGACATCGAGGTGCAACGTGCAACCATTTGCCCTCGATATCAACCCAGGTCTACATTTTTGAGCGACATTCACACTATGATGAAAGCAACTATGCACGCTGCGGATGAAGCTCGGAGGGCTGCGCGGGGCCGAACTGCCATGCGCGCGCAGCAGATGGTCAATAACGCCCAGCGCGGACGCGCGCCCACAGCAAGGTCAACTCCGAGGTCCAGTGACGGGCCGACGCCATCTCCATGCGAGGCGTCGGAGTCTACGCTGCAACGCCAAGGGCGGGCGCGTCCCGACTCTGAGGCGCCTGTAGTGTCGGACATATCCTTCGCGCTGTGTGCAGTGTGCCTCGAGGCTTTCGTCTCGCGTGAGAAAATGTGGAGACTGCAGCGCGGGCGCCCATTCCGCGCGGGGCTTTTGGGGCCGCAGCGCTCGGGGACGCGCGCCGAGAGGCAGGGCGGGGGCTGACGTAGAGGCCCCATGCGCCACTTGCGACGGGGCCAGGCACCGCTGTGGCGGAGTATCCACACGCGGGCCACATTGACACATCAAAGATCTCAGCCGCCGCAGCTATACAGCAGGCTCAGGAGATCTCCGACCTGCGCAGGAGGCTGGATGATGTCTTGCACGCAATTCCCACAAACGGCGCGGCCACTAGCCGCGCGATGTCGGCAACGCCCCCAGCAATTGCCGCGCCAATCCCGCTTCTAAGCGATGCGGGGACACTTGCGGTGAACGCCACGTGGGCCCAAGATGCGGGGGCACCTGCTGCTCGTGCTACGCCCGACCCATGCTGCTATCCACTGCTGGACTGCCTGGAACAGCAACAGCCGGCGGCAAGGGGCCCGCGACCTCACCGCAGACCCCGCTCGGTCGCGAGCAGGGGGGTCGAGCCCCCATCGAGGCGCAGCCAAGATGTGGACACGGGCCAAGCGGTGGAGGTAGAGCAGGCTATGTACGAGCAGACTGCAGCGCTCACGCTGCAGGACGCCGAGATCCGCACTGCGGGGCTGGCCGAACGTCCTGCCCGAATTAATGGCGCGCTGTAGAGCAGGAGCCCGCGACCGCGGAGGACGTTCTCATGTCCCAGGACATTTGGGATCATGCGACCTTGGGCTGGGCCTCTCGCGGAACCAGTTCATCTTGCGCCCGAGGACGTTCCGGCGACAGGTGGGCGTGGACGCGCGCGCAAACTCAACCCCAGCAGGCGCTCAACATGTTTATGCGTCTGACGGACTCAAGACGCTGATCCCTGGCAAACTCAGCATGCTGGTGGACATCAGCCCGAACTTCAACATCGCTGGAACCAGCGCCGCACGGGAATTCGACGACCAATCCCGACAGCATGGACATATACCAAGGACCATGGACCTGGATTGGCTGCTCTGCGTCAACGGCGTTGGCAGTAATGCAGCAGTATGCCGCGCTCTAGGGGCATTCAAGATTGCGCGCCAATATCACCGCCGCAACAGGCCGCCAACCTCAGAGGTGGACGCCTTCGTTGGCAACGTCGCCGAGGGCTCCGGCGTGGACCTGCCAGCTATCCTGGGCCTCGCCCCCACGCAGCAGGAGGGGGCGACGCTGACCTCGGAAGAAGGCAAGGGGCGCATGATCTTCCCGGGCGCGCGCGCGTGCAGGGTGCTGCTTGGCAGAAGCGCGCAGGTATTCACCCTGAAGAGGACGCCCTCGGGCCAACTGGCCATCCCTTGCCCGTGCTAAGGGGGGTCCGCTCCCAGGCCAGACAACGAGGCGTCGGCGGATATCTTCGCCTACATCAGCGCAGGGAGCACTGCCCAGCGCGGCATCGAGACGGAAGCCGATCGCGGGCGGATGCCCGAAGCGAGCCAGGACATTGGCGCATCGAACCACAACGTCGAATCGCTTTCTGGATCAGGCGGCCGACGACGCTGTCGCCATGGCAGTCAGCTCGACAATGGACCGTGGGCACCAGTCGGTCGGACCGCCCAGCGGATCGCCGTTCGATGACGCGCATGTTGCTGGCAGGCATCCACCATGAGGTGACGGAGGCAGCGGACAATTGGGAGCCAGACCCGACAACGCATCGCCTCCGCCGACATCTCGGGGAGGCACGGGACTGGCCCGCAGGTGGCCCCAACATGTCCAGGGCGGCCGCGCCCAGGGAGGAATGGGGCACCGTTCCGGTCAGAGAGGCGGACCTGCCAGAGGTTTTACATATCGGGGACCCCAGCTCGTCGTCGCATGATACCTCCCAGCAGGGCACGAGCGTGGGAAGGACTTACTCGTGCGATGTGACGCGGGGTATCCTACCCCACATCGATGATCCCCGTTGATGGGGGCATGCGGGCCTGCTGGCCGAGTCCGCTTGTAGCCCCAAGGTGCCATGGGCATGGGCGCGTGCAATCTGACTAACAACTGATTGGGCACGCGTGCAGAAACTACAAGTGAGTCTTTTCGTCCCACTGCGCTGGTTGTAGAAGATGTTTGCTTGGCTGCCGCCGAAGTACGCCGCCGAGGTTATATGCGTGACCGCAGTGCCCACAGCGAAGTGATGACATCGACGGGGGCGCAACGCCTGGAAGGCATGTTATCGGGAGACTATGCGTCACTCTGGGTTGCCACGCCCGCTGACTGGTATGTGAGACTACCAGGCGAGCGAGCTGGGTCACGCTATGAGATCATCCGTAACCTGCTAACCAATGCGCGCGCTCTCAGTATGCAGATCGCTGGAGCGTGGCTCCAATGCAGGAGAGGCATTTGAAAGTCCAGACCTCAGAGAGATCCGGATGCGTTGTTGCCATGTGACCATTCAGTTTGACCGCGCCAGTAAGAAGCCAAGTGTCTCATGCGTAACTGCATGCGCATCGCGCCCTACACGACCGACAACCTTATGGATATGCACATGTACGTACACCAGGGGACATCAATTGGACTGTTACGGACGCGAGCAGCAACATGCCGAATGGCGAAACAAGACATTGCAATTTTTGATAACTGAACTTGTGGACAACAAGCAGGTTTACTTATAAGCGTTCACCCGTGCATCTACATTTGTGAAAAATTGCATGCAATCAAGCGCAAGCGGGCCGTGTTTGGACGACGTTGTCCGTCGTGTAATTCTTGCTTTGGGCGCCAAGAAGGTGATCGAATGCGCCGATCTCAGCGACCAACCGACTGGGCGCGACTGGAAGGCGCCGCTGCCGCCAGGGACCCGCAACATATGTGCGAGGCTGCATTGGCAGTGACGTTCATCGTAGATGATCGATCTCCTCTCCCTTCGATTGGGCTTGACGGGGGCCTTCCACCAATTCCTTTTCTCCCCGCGCTTGAGGTGGTTTCGCCGCAAACGCAAACAGGGCCACCGACCGATACCCGGATAAAGCAAAAAGAGAAGCAACTGGCCGACGCGGGGGCCGGCATCGAGCCGAAGAAGACACCCAAACAGGTCGACTACGGCAGCGATGACGGTGGCGACGACTTCAGAAGGGTATGAGGTGCCACATTATTTTCCGATGTTCTAACAGGAGCATGAGTCAGACGATGACTGTGATCTGTCCTGACGCAGCCAAGCGGCACTGCGGACACGCATGCCGAAATATTCTTCATGTTCCCATCCCATGCTACGGACTGGAAAATTGTGTAGGTATGTTAGAACTGCGTGGAGTTACAGGAGGCATATGCAAATTTGCCTGTTAGCGGAAGTTGACCGCTGGAGGTAAGTTTGATAGACGTGCCAACGTTGACATGGGTAATCAAGGAGCGCAACAGACTGTGGAACATTATCTGCGCATTTGCTTTGTCGCAGTCGTGACACTTCAACCCCGGTGCAGCACCGCAGGCCTGCCGTCTTACTTCAATGTTCAAGTGAACCACGAAACGAGGCACAAGCACCATCGAGAGGACCTTCCCCGCATTATCTTTCGCGGGAAGGTCGCCGTCATGCGAGACGACCTACAGGGCATATTCCTTAGTGAACAGCCTTTTGGTATTTGGGTATGTGAGATCGCCCTGTGGTCGACACGAACTGAACGCGAGGCCATGTGCACCTAGATCATTGACCAATGCTCGACAGGGCTACGCGACTCACGCAGCGCCATCATTGAGAAGCCCTCCGAAAACTAGAGTAGTTCTGGCCATCATGAGCATGCCCAAGCATGCAACCGAGAATTTGCACGGGCGGGCCGCTGCGCGCCTGAGAGTACACATGATCCAGATTGCGCCACCCCTGTAAAATCCATTCGCCGATCGAAATCACACAAGCACTCATGTAGTAACAACAGCTGGATTCGATCTTGACGGTCCTATTATACCGCGAGATGCGAATCGATCAATCCGGTGACGACCGCCGAGTGGACTCGGGTGACCAGCTTGTGTATACAATGTTCAAGTGAACTCGCCACGACAACCGCAAACCGCGACAATGCTGGTGGCTTGACAGAACCTCACTGCTGGGAATGCCCAAGCTGCACAAGGGACTATGGCAGAAACAAGCGGGGCCACCTGCTGACGCCAGGCGAATGTAGATTCGCCAAACCATGGCACTGACCCGACTACTTCGGACAGACCCCGCCGGCGGCGCCAGCAACAGGGGACGAAGCGCTTGCACCGGCCGCTGCTGCGCCGGCAGCGGCGCCAGACGAATTATTTTACGATGGGCCAGCTCCAGCAGAGATGCCGCCTGCGCGACGGCGGCCGCGGGGCTGTCCGATGCCGCGCGCACCTATATCTGATCCGTGCACGTAGAAACCCTGGTGATCCGACCGTGGCAGCTGGCACTTACGACATGACGAGAGGTGTTCGCGGCTCGGGCGGCTGTGGCTCCAGTGTCTCTGGCGCTGGCAGCTCTTCGGATCCGCCGCGCGGAGCTGGGCGACGCGGGCGAGGAGAGAGAGCGGTGCCTGAGCACCTCCTCCCCCGCGTCTGGCGGAAACGCGGCCACGTGCGAGACTACTTGACTGGTCGAGGTTTGTTTTTCAGATTAGTCTCCAAAGCTTACGTAGTTGTGATCCAACCATCGCGGCAAAGGAGTCGCTAAAACTTCACCCACGCTGGTGCCGCGCTTCTGAACCGAAGGCGCGCACCATTCTGTCACGCGTAGGAATAGATGTTGTGCGCTTGAATGTGATCAAAGAGATAGGTGGCTCATGCCGCGGGTGCAGGGCTCGGGGGGAAGTAGGCAACGCAGTTATGCCATTCACCAGTCCCCCTGGCAAAATCAAGGAGGAAGTCGAATGCGATTCGATGTCCTACAATGTACATATTGTATTTCAGATCATCGACCGATGTGTTCGTTAGGCTGCTGGCCAAGAGATAGCCGACAGGACTTTGCATGCGGTGTTGGGCGCCGATCGCAATTGCTGGATGCAACGTGGCCTTGCCACTGCGGTGTCTCCGGCGGAGAGGGCGCCCTAACAATGATACCGCAAAGACCATCTAAAGGGCCAGAGGCGCGGAGCTTCGCAGCCGCGCCCGAGGCCAGCGCGCGCCGCCATCGAGGTGCGCAACGGCGTTCTCAGACACGCCCTGCACTGCACGTCGTGGAGGAATCCTCTAGCGGCACAACAACCCATTAGTTTTCACACGTCTACTGCACGAGTGCCTATTTGTTTGCAGTGCGGATAGATCCTATAACGGAGTATCGCCATCTCAAGCACTAAATGACCGACAATCGGCATGTCCACCAGACCTCGAGGCACTGGACTACCAGCAGAGGACGGGAACGTCCGATCACAATCGAGAGCAGAGAATCTGGGAACTAAGCATCGAGGCAATTACCCAGGCGACAGCAGTAGCTAAGACCAAGAGCGCCCTGCGCTCACATACGACGGCAGCAGGACACCGCAACTATCAGCGAGGTGATCTCGTGGACTACCATCGCTCGACCACAACATAGGGCGATTGGGGTGTATGGAACGGTCCATGCCCCATCGCTCGTGATTACCCAGACCAGAGTCGAGCTGGATTTCAAATCGACGGTCGAGAAGTCCTCGTGCAGCATTCAGACTTACGTCGCACGCTGTACATCGAGGTGTTAAGGGTTCGCTGGCCTTTATCGCGAGTCTACCTGCAGGGAAACCTGCTATGGTTTCCGGCTACCTGCCGACGAAGCAAGGCAACTTGCGGATGACGACGGCGAGTCGTCTCTTCCTCAAGGTGCACTTAGCTTCTTATGCTCCCAGCAGAAACTACGGCCGAATATATAAGTAGTAATGGTACGTTTGGCCAAGAGCATCCACGGGGCACTTGCAGCGCAATGCGTTGATAGCCTCACCCCGGCAGACTATGACAACGACGTCGCGCCAGGTTTTCAATGTTACGAATCCCAAGGCACAGGCTTTTCATATCCACAACATTACGCGGCCCACACATGCACGACTATTCCATTCTACTGAGACTTCATAACTCTCAGCAGGCTTCGACGAAGACTTCCCTAAGTTGGAGGAGCTGGCGGACACGCCAGCCTCCGACGGCAACGCCCAAGAGGAATAACAACCTCTAGCACCAGCCGCAGTCGACGGCAGACCACCGACTATTGTTGAGGAGTCGGAAACGGATTTGGAAGCACATGTCATGGAAACGTGGAGCAGTGAACTCAAACAGGAAAGGGAACTACTTGAGACGCCCTTATGGGAATCCCTGTGCTCTGTACCCCCTGAGATGATCAGGCAGTCATGCGCTTGTCACTGTGGCCAGTGAGAAGCAAGGACACTCGCGGGAGATAGGCTGTGCTCGTCGCGATGACGCCGACGAAACTGCAAAGGTGCCCTGGGCCACAGACCGAAGAAACTAATGATTTAGATTTGGACGAATACGGTCAGAATGGTTAGCTATACTTCACTACTCTTGTTTTGACAGACGCGAATCACTATACGACGGCCAGGTGAATGCGATGCGCGCGCATGTCTCAGCCGCAGCTATGAGAGCCGCGGTCGCCAAGGAAGACGACCTTGGCGAAGGCAGAAATCCAGGCCAGTTCGACCATGCTATCGGAGGCCTTACATAACTCGTCATGTGGCACGGCAACAACTGCTTCAAACTGCAGGAGATTAACCACATACATCATTGCATTCAGATGCGAGCGCAAGTGGAAGTTCGCCGAGAATGAGAAGGGGCAAATATAACGAACCATCGGACTTCGCCTTCTCCTTCGCAGTTTCATTGGCGTCGAAGCCTTCGACGTGGAAACCCTCTTAGACGCAGCTCGTCGAGCAAGCCAAAGACCGCTCTCCAGCGCGGCCGCGCGCAAGAAATCATGGGCTATAACATCCATGGACATTGGCGAGGCCTTCTTGAAGGGTTTTACTTTTCGTGAGCTGGCAGAGGTCACTGGAGGGAGATTGCGCACGGTCTGCTTGACCCTTTCACTTGAATCAGCCTCGGTGCTGCGTGCATTGCCTGGCTTTGCGTCTTATGACGAATCAAAGCGTTGTCTACAGTGTCTGAAGCCAGTCGCTGGCACCAGGGATACCCCTGGGGCATTCTCATTGGAACTCAGGACCATCGCGCGAGGCTCTGGGCTAGAACCCGCGTCATGCGACGAAGAAGTGGAGGCGATCCCAAACTGCCTAACAGCCGAGCGCGCTGACGATATAAGCATGGAAGGGGTCGAGGACGCGATAGAGAAGTCTGTCAAATGTGTAGAGAGTGCGTTCGGCGCATGAACAAAGAACAAGCGGCTGCACTAACTGCGCGTCGCGCTACGCTGAGACCGGGGGCGGCCGCGTCCAAGTAGATCAGGGTGCGTATATCAAGCACTTTCGCCCATTGCAGTGCCCAGATCTCACGGGCGCTGTGGCGGATGCGCAGGCGGCGAGAACAGCTTCGGACATGTTCGTATGTTACGCGGTGCGTTAGCGCACACATTAATCACACAGGTGCGTTTGATGGCGTGCGCAGTTTCTTTGCAACGCGCACGGGGGCTAACTGACCTACGAGGGCAGTTGCTCAGCGATGCAGCGCGCAGGCCCCAACGAGCCCCAAGGACAAACGTAAATATTCTAATGGCTCCAGCAGGAGAAGTGGACCTTCGTGGCGACTTCGGCTACCGCCGCCTCAACTGCGACGAAGACGACGAAGTAGGGGGCATGGCGTCCGCGGGGCCAGCCTTTCACTGCGCGGGCGCGCGCCGCGAGCAAGGCAGTCGCGCACTCAATTGGCGCCGACTGCAAGTCGCGCCGCTTGGAGGCGCGCCCCGGTTACTTAGCTGAAACACTGGCGGCAGTTCATAATGCGGATGACTGCGATCCCACCGTTGTGGCGCTGCGCGATCTCAAGGCTGGATCAATAACGCCGGCGCAACTTAAGAACCTGTTAGAGTAAGGTTGCCTCAGCATCAAGGCTATCCTCACCATGGGCGCTGGGCCGGATTGCAAGTCCATCTCAGGTAAGGGCTCGAAGAAGCCAGCCGCGCGTGCCCTGCTGGAACATATCAGCCGGATAAGACAGATGATGGACCGAGGCGTCGCTCACAGCGCACGGCGGTGCGATGCGCGCGACGTGGCAGCCGGCGGCCATGCCCAAAGCTGTTACTGTGGTGGAATATTATTGCAAGTTCAGGAAGGTAATTCGCCCATTCAAATATGAGGCAAAGAAGTACGTACCCCGCCGAGGCAAGAAAGCGACAGCATCAACCTGTTGACGCCCTCTTTAGGGCTAGCGGGTACAGTAGATGATTGGCCAACTTATAGCCAACCTAAGCTCGGATGCGGGCTGCAATTGGCTGCTTGCAGCCAATCTGAGCTCGGACACGGGCCGCGCGTGCTTGTTTGCTTGGATGCGGGCCACCCTTTTTTGGTGCCTGAAGATTTGGTTGGGCACCCCCTTTGCTCCGCGCGCTTTGAGGTTTGGCGCGTGGCCAGGCGCGCCCAAATTATCTTCGGGTAATCACGCGGCCTTCCCCGTGATTATCCATAATTATCTGCGGTCAGTCACATTGCCCATGACTGTCCATTATGATATGTGATCGGTCGTGTGCTCTTGCCCGCGACTGGCCCTAATGCGTTGCGCTGTCCTTCTCTTGCCTTGACTGTCAGCTGTTGGGGTTGTCGAAGACCGACCGCCCTACTTTCCTCCATTACTTGGTATACTTGATTTGGGGGCTGGATCTAGCGCTCGGCCCTTCTCCTCCCGACTTAGGACGGACTTGAGGGGGGGATGGTATTGCGAGCGCTATGTCCTATCGGCGCTGCGTTGGCTCGAGGCAGCGCCGCCCTATTTGCGCGTCTCGCGCCCGCGAGACAATATTGAACAGGGGCGTCGGGTAAGGGCCGCATCCGCTGATGTTTCATTTCTCCATTTCATGTCTTGTCTCTTTTGTCTCTTGTCGCTAATCTTGCTTGCCATCGAGATATTTCGATACGTCTCCAACGTTATCCGAATGGTTTCAGTTCATTACCTCATGGACAACTCCATGACCCTTGCTTTTTCATTCGACCAACAAGAAATTCAGGCAATACTATTATTTCGGGCCCTTCCCTTTCGCGCAGACAGCAACAACTTACACTCGGAAGTAAAACGTATAAGTGTACCAGTGGATATTGGAAACTGGAATTGGAGCAGGCCACAGGAAACCTCAGCCCCGCAACTTGTTGGGGCCGGCGGGTACGAACACGTTTGAGCTCTATGATGCAAGAGCTTGCCGCACGCATGCCGTGCTGCGCCGTGTCCGCTTGCCGTGCCATGCTCGCGCTCTCGAATGCGACAAATGACCTCCCCGCGTGTCGTCCCGTGCCCGCGTGCCGTGCCCGCGTGCCATGTCCGCGTGCGCTGCCGGGCTGTGCCCGCGTGCCGCGCCGTACCAGCGACTGCGACGGCGAAGAGTGTGCCGCGTGCCTTGCCGTGCCGCCCGCGCGCCGTGCTGTACCGTGCCCGCGCGCCGTGCAGAGCCCGCGATCCAGAATGCGGATTCGGTGCCGCCTGCGTGCTTCGCCGTGCCCGTTGTGCCGTGCCCGCGCCGCGCTTACCTTCTTCAGGAAGCGCAGTTTGCGCCGCCCGTGCGCCGCGCGCCCGTGCGCGCTCGCGTGCCGTGCCGTGCCGTGCCCGCGTACCGTGCCGTGCAGGCACGCGCACGCCGTGCTGTGCGCGCGCATGCTGATTCACCATGTGTGGCCGCATGTAAGGTTGTTGATTTGGGTATATGTGTCAGTGTAGTGTTGTGCCACGTTGTTGTTGTCCCTCATGTTCGGCCCAGATGTGTTGTGGTTGCTGGCTTACTTCTCTGGGGGTCAATGTTTCTTGAAACCTGTTGGTTTGCTTTTGGGTTGTGATGGCCACAGTAAATGGAATTCCACATCGGAGGCCCTCACAGTTTCCACTCCCAGAATGCCACCGCGGTGGAGGTTGACAGAAGTGAAGGCGTAGGTGCATAGTCGTTGAAGTCTATGTCCAAGGGGAAATAGAGTTGGAGGTGGAGGACGGGGGGGAGGAGGTGCACGAGGATGAGGAGGATGAGGAGGATGAGGAACCATCGGAAAAAAAAACATCGAAACTCCAGACATTTGTTCTGATCACGCTCCGACTCACTCGCTCACCGCACGTCGAAGCATCAAGAAGATGCGTTGTCTGATTGCTTGTGCTCCCATAGCGAAACCAGCATGCGCGCCGCAGGGAGGCTCGGTAACAGTCCCAAGTCGTGTTTCAAGGCGACTCGTATTCTTTTGACGTGATCTTCGAATATTTCGACATGTTATAGTTGGATGACTGGTGATGCCACCTTGGCGCGGGCGTCAGCAGGGCCTTGGGCATCGTAGCTCCAACTCTATTGTTTTATCCGTAAGGGCTTCGCCCCCTCCCGCCAGCCCCCTTTTCTATTCTATCATAACGGAGAGGCGCGTCGGTACTTTTCGGCGCTGCCTATGCACATTTGGGAACATCATGCGGGGGCGCATAGGAATCATCAGCGCATATTGAGGCGTTGGCGTTATCCTTGTGGCCTTCGACCCATCCCGCCATCGTGCCTGGGTTGTGGGTCTGAGGCCTCTTACATATGTGTTGGGGTGTCGTGGGAGCCACTTGGGGGCCTCTTGGAGGCTGTTTGGCGCCTCTTGGGGGCCTCTTGGGGCCTCGTGGGGTATCTTATGGGCCTCTTGGAGGTCTCTTGGGCGCCTCTGGTGGCCTCTTGCGGCCTCTTGGCGGCCTCTTGGGGCCTTTGGGGGCTTCTCGGGGCTTTTCGGAACGCTTCTTGGCCCATTTTTGAGCCGTCTTGGGGCCCTCTTGGAAGCGTCTTGGGCTGTTTTGGGGCGGTCTTGGCAGCTTCCTGAGCCGTCCTGGAGCGTCGGAAAGGCGAACATGCGAGAAGGCCAACATCCTTCAAACATTTTCGTAACATCGACGATGCTGGCCTCTTGGGGCTCTCTCGGAAGGCCTCCTGGAGCGCTCTTGGGGCCTCTTGGGGCCCTCTTGGGCCGTCTTGGAATCATCTTCGGGCGCCTTGGAGCACTCTTGGCCTCGGAAATGCGAATGGGGTGTAATTTGCGAATGTTTGTGGTTTTTGGGACGCGACTATTGCATAATTTACGAGGGCGTGTTGCCTCGGGGACGCAAGAACGGCACCATTTGCAAGGGTTTGTGGCCTCGGGGACGCGAAACTTATTCAATTCACAAAGGGTTATGGCTTCGGAGACGCGACTACTGCGTAATTTGTAAGGGTTTGTTGCCTCGGAGGCTCAAGATTTGAATCATTTACATGGGTTTGTGGCTCCGGGGACGCGAACTTGTTATGGTTTACGAGGGGTTCTGGCCTCAGGGGCGCGAACCTCACGTTTTTTATTGATCCCACGCCCCCCCCCCCGAGAATTCAGGCAACGCGATTTGAGGGTGATGAATTGCCGGTTTGGCCCCCCCCCCTTCGTGCGGACTTCAACAATTTACAGCAGGAAGCAGAACGCAGGCTGTAACATTGGATCGGGGGAGCGTAAGACCCGGGTTTGCCAGGACTCGGGTTCGCCATCGTTTTTTGACGACCGCACCTCGGATTTTGACGAGGAGGAGTTTCGTGGGATGTCTGCAGCGGGAGGCCTCGTCAAAATGCAGGCTCGGCCTCGTCATTTTTTTGACGACCTCGTCGGGGATTTCCGAGTCTCCTGTACCCAGGTCTTACGTCCCCCTGATTGGAGACTGGAAACTGCAGCTGGTGTTGGGAGCTGCAACCTCGTCCTGCAGCCTGGTGGCCCCACACGAAGGGCCAGCGGGTCGTGCTGAACGCGCCGTGGCGCACCACGTGGGCATCGAGACTCCGCACCTGCGGTGTGGTGGCAATTCTGACCTCTGAAGGGGCACGTGCCTCAGGCGCAACGCGGGGATCGAAGCCTTTGCCACTTTGGCTCAAGTCGGAGGGCACCAACTATACACCAACACCGATCCTGGCCCAGGATCACCCTGGGCCCAGGATCGGTGTGTATGCCTTCTTGCGCAAGGCAGGAGGGCGTATACACCGATCCTGGGCCCAGGTTGATCCTGGGCCAGGATCGGTGTTGGTGTATAGTTGGTGCCTTCCTAAGCTCGCATTGCTCCGTCGCGCGACGCCCGCCATGCTGGCGACGCCCGCTGGCAGCGGTCGCGATGCGGTGCTGCTCGGCTACAGCCCGATCAAGCCGGGGACGCTAAAGGGCCCCGGGGATGTGACTGGCCGGAACATGTACATCTGCCTCTCGCCGATCGACGAGCATCTCTTCTCGGCCGGGGCGGAGCCCGACTGCGGGTTCTGGGAGCAGGTCGCGAATGGCCCCTGCAGCAAGTGGATGCTGCTGTCGTGCTCGTTCTGCTTTATAGTCCCCGCCGCTATTCATTTGGTCCTCTGCGAGGGTTGGCCTGACAGGGCGGCTGGGCTCTCGTTGGGACTCGTCTCGGTGACCAGCACTCTTTGCGACTCGATCTGCGTGCACGCTGCCGTCTACGAGAGCGGCGGCTACGACAGGACCGCCAAGGCTGTCGGCACGACTGCCGGCTAGGTCATGAGGGCGATCCGCGAGGCGCAGGCAGGCGCAGAAGTTTTGTGCCCAGACAAATGGAACAACCTCACGCGCTTGCTCGATCGGGGCACCTGCGTCTTCGTTGTGTTCCCATCGGTTCTGTGGTTTGCCTTGTGGAGGCGTCCCTGGCAGCAGCTTCTTCCCTTCATAGCCGCCTTCGGGGCCGCTTGGCTGTCTTGCGCAATCGGCATCAGGTACCGTGATCAACACCCTTGCGGAGTCAGGAGGCAGACGGACGGGACTTGGAAGTTCGAAAAGTCATTCGTACTAGCCTGGAACCTATCCCCTTCTCTATGACGGTCATCGCCTCTCCTCGATGCCGATTCGAAGGATTCCCTTAGTTCTCGAGGGCGCATCCCTGGGATTTGTCATCGCACTTGGTCTTGTCAGTCTTAGGGACGGGGATACGCTCGAGGCCAGTCACCTACGGCATGTTCATGGTGTTCCACGAGCTGTGGCACTGGCTCCTCTTTCTCGCCCTGACCGCAAATGCCCTCGACAGGAGGGCCGGCTCCTCCCCGCAGAGCTGCACCGGCGCCGGCCACATGTGCTGACGGATCGGGGGCGGAAAAGAGGGGGGTGATGACTAGGGGGGGGTGTATATCATGGCGTGGGCCATGAGATTTCCTCAGATTTCATGGCGCCTCTTCTTATTTCATTACGTCCCAGGCCCCCCCGCTGGGCCGCGCACATGCCGCCGGTCATGATTTGCACCCCCCCCTCTTGGACACCCCCCTCTTGGCCGCTCCCGAAGAGTGATGAGCGAGAGGTAGGGGTTGTTTGCGTCGTCGGGGGACCTTGCCTGTCCCGTAGATGGCGGTCTTCACTTGCACTCCGACGTGGGCTCGACGCGGGATGTGCGTGATTCCGACGTGCATCGACCCGGATTCGACCCAGATTCGACGCGTTTGACGCGGATTCGATATGGGTGCGACATGGATGGTTGGCGCGATGGGACAGGTGAGGCCCCCCAAAGATGCAACATAGGGGTTGCGAAGGCGGCGGACGAGGAGATGGAGGAGGTGGAGGTCCTCCTCCATCTCGTCTTCCTCCTCCATTTCGACGTCCTCCAATCCTCACCTGTCACGCGAATCGGATGCCCTGTTTCCGTTTGGCTCAGCGCCCGCGCGTACAACAAGTTATCTAAGAAGGAAAAGAGCCCTGCTAACATGTCTTATTGCCGCCATGCCAGCCGTCTCGGTGCCACCAACCCCCGCAGTTCTAGTTGGCAATGGCATTGGGAGCGATTCCAGCTCGCGATCCACGGAATACGCGCAGAGTACGACATGGACGCGCCTTCGCATATCCCCCACGCCCCGCACTGGTGCCATCTCCCATTTCCTGAGCAGCATGTGCTTATGGCTGTTCTGCAACCCCGTGGGCAATTCGCCCCAGGCATTTCGGGCTGGACGAAAGGGGGGGATTGGGAAAGGGGGGGTTACGAAATCTGCTGCATGCAGCTGGTTTCGGCCCCACCGAGGGGCCCATTCCTCGAGACACAGCCGCCTCCGGCGCTGGGAGGCGCCGGGAAAATCAGCTACGCGAGCTGATTCTCAAACCCCCCCTTTGCTATCCCCCCCTTTCGCCCGACCCGAGCATTGACAGGCACGATGAGGCCAACGCCAGACCGTGCGAGTCCCCGTGAGAGCGCGGATGCAAGGAGAACGGCAGTTTAGTTGGCTGCTTGCGGGTCGCCCGCCCGCACGGGCGCCACAACGCCCAGGCTCCCGCGCACAACCGTCTGGCATGGTCCGCGGAGCGCAGTCTTCTTGCGCTGGGCCGCAGCAGTGGGCTTGCTTAAGTTCCAACGAGCACAACCGGCTTTATATATAGTGGAGGTCCATGCCGAGAAACATCCTGCTTGCCTCCACGGTGCCGTGGGCTTCTTGGGTCCCGATGGTTTTTTGCTGTGGAGAGCGGGACGTTCCCACGCCACAGACCCGTGGGCCGCAGAAGTGGGCGTGCGGACGCGAGCTGTTCGCAACAGTGCCTGCTTGAGTTCCAATGGGCACGCTGCGCCCAATAATTGCTCACCACGTTTTACTGCCGATTGAGGTTGCCAGTTCCGCGACGGCTGTCCCCAACATTGAGCTGGCGTTCGTCTGGGTGCAGGTATGAGCCCCAGGGCGCTTGCGCAGCTCATATCGCAGTGGATATGTTGCAAAGGAGGGCCTCCATTTTGACGCTATGGGGCAGCATCATCATCCCCTCCATGATCGCCTTGCTTTGGCTCGGCTGCATGATGATTGGAGGAGCCAGGCAACAAGGCGGAGGCGGTGGCAGGGGCGGCATCACGTCTCGCCAGCCACTTTCTTGGTCAAGCGAACGGGACTCAATCTACCCGTTACGTCAGCGGGTGCAGGACCGACTCGATTGGAGCGTATTTGCCACCGACATGGGCAGCGCCCACCATTGATTTGTGCGCTGCCACCCACCATCCTGAACCTCGGCGGCGCCGCTCGCGAGCTCACGTGATCCATGAATTTCCCGCAGATGACAGAAAGAGGAATGGCCAACGGGCACTGAGAAAACGCCGTCGCCGACCCCATCGCGGACCTCGCCCAGCTCGGACCACTTCATGAAGAGTCGCGCCTGCAGGCCACTCGCGTTCCTTCGCGCTGAACAGCGCACAACAGTGGAGCTGCGATGTCAGGCAGGGCCACGTATGGCTGCTCCTAGAGCGGTCGGCGCTACCGCCGGCCAGTTCGTGGTGCTGGTCCAGCCCTGCGGCAACTGATATTCAGCAGCAGAACCTGAGTTTAACAGTCTTACAACCGTGCTCAGGCGTGCCGGTCGCATCGTGGAACGCGCGCCCAACGACATCGCCAGCGCCTTCCGCTCGCCGTCATACTTCGGAGGCTTCGCGGGCATGGCCCGCGATAACAGAAACGACGCACGCGCAGCAGACCATTTTGGCATTCACACGGGTTTGACCTTTGGGCTGCAATCGTTTTCGAAGTCGCGGGTGCCGGAAGTGCCCTCGCATGCGCCGGCAGCTCTCGGACGAGCGCGGCGCCGCCGCGGGCCGCGCATCGGGCCGCCGCGTGGCCGCGCGCCGATGGCCCGCCAGCTTTGCTCGATTGTGCAAGTGGAATCAGTTCCGACGCAAGCTAAAACCTAGGACCTAGGAGAAGCCATCGACCATTCATCGGAACAGTTCAGAGGCCTATCCCTGGATGAACGAACCCACCAGAACAGTTGGGATACTCATCCAATAGCGCGGTCATTCGTTCGCGAACAAGTGTAGAGGCAAAGGCAGGGGGGCTCAAAAGTGCAGTTTTCTTGCCCAGCTTTCCGACGACCAAGTCGACGCACGGCGTCTTCTACGGGGGCAGCAGAAAGGGGGGGCGAAGTCTCCAGCGGCAAAGGCAAGGGCCGCGAGAATAATTTTCAGGGGCGCGACGGGGCCGCGATGAAGCGCAGCATCTGCGGCGCAGCGTTCCACTTCAGCGCCCAATGCTCTCGGGCTGGCCCCGGGGGCTCGGGCGCCCGATGAGGCTGCGCGAGGGCTGGGGGCGCCGCCGACTCGGGGTCTATCGGCGGCGCGCTGGGCGCTGGGCCTTTCGCCGGCATTTCGGGCGTCGCCATCGCAGCCGCCGGGTCTCCGCCGCCGCCGCGGCTGCGACGTGCTCAGCCCGACTCCAGCGCGGCCCGCTGCTCGCGCCCCTGGCAGATGCCCGAAGGCGGCCCCGTGGTCGCGGCCGGTGGCCTCGCTGGCCGCCGTCCAGAGCCGCGCGTGCGCCGACGCGCCCGTTGCGTTGCCTGCCTTTCAGAATGTCAACGTTGCCGGGCCATCCCTGGGGCCGCGGCCCCCCGCGCTGCCGCCGCCCCCCGGCGCGGCCGCCGTAACCTCGGAACGGCGCCGTCAGATCAGACGCGCCCGAGAAGAGAGAGAGAGAGAGAGAGAGAGAGAGAGAGAGAGAGAGAGAGAGAGAGAGAGAGAGAGAGAGAGAGAGAGAGAGAGAGAGAGAGAGAGAGAGAGAGAGAGAGAGAGAGAGAGAGAGAGCAGAGAGAGAGAGAGAGAGAGAGAGAGAGAGAGAGAGAGAGAGACGAGAGAGAGAGAGAGGAGAGAGATGAGAGAGAGAGAGAGAGAGAGAGAGAGAGAGAGAGAGAGAGAGAGAGAGAATGAGAGAATGAGAGAGAAGAGAGAGGAGAGAGAGAGAGAGAGAAGAGAGAGAGAGAGAATGAGAATGAGATGAGA
>CAUYUJ010004413.1:127500-207500 GCA_963575745.1 Prorocentrum cordatum
CCCGGCTTCGCGCGCGGTGCTCGACACAAGGCGTTGTCGCTCTCAGGGCTGGGGGTGGATAGTTTAGCCGCCCTTCTGGCCGAGCTCTACCCGGCGGGGGGTTCACGAGTTAGCCCGGACGCATTCCGAGATTTTCGGCCCTTGGAAGCTGCCGGAGCGCAGGCGCCGCCAGCGCCGTCTCCGGCAGCCGCGCTAGCGCTGGCCCGGAAGTCCCGATTTAGGCCAAAGCAATCTGGCGCCCCGACATGGGGCGCGGTGCAACCATATTCCCGCCGCAACACCAGCGGCTAAGCAAGCAGCCGACGCACCTAACACAGAGCAGTAGCCAGAGTGCCCAGGGCGCCGCAGCAACCGTGGCAGTCCGGACCCAGTGCGCGTCAAGGCCCCAGGAACATGCGCATTTCCACTGGGCGTAGAGTCGCTGTGCTCCTGCGACGGCTGCGCGCGCGATCCACCGCGTGACTGGGCGCGCCCAGACTGCGACAGGCGTCCAGAATATTGCCGCTGGTTCGATGAGCCTGCCAGGGCAGTGCACGAGCGCCGCGTCGGCCAAAGCGGGGCATTCCCTCGCGAGGCCCGCGCGCGGCAGGCTCGAGACCCCGCGGCAGGCATCGCTGGACCTCAGGTGGGCCCTGGCACCGACGGGCCCCGCCATGTCGGGGTCCTGTGGACGACCTTGTACCGCCAGTTCAAATCCGCGGTGATGTCTCGGCGGCGGTGAACCGCCGCCACCGCTAGACCCCGCAGCTCCTTAGCCAAGAGCACCTCGACCACAGCGACGAGCTCTGGGCGCAGCGACTGGGAATGCTCCCAGGGGCTGGGCAACGTTCGACGTCGGGCAGAGCTCGCGAATGCTACGAGGAGGTAGTGCGCGCCACATACGACGCGGCACGCGGAAGC
The DNA here is from genome assembly GCA_963575745.1 of Prorocentrum cordatum. Taxonomy (NCBI): domain Eukaryota; class Dinophyceae; order Prorocentrales; family Prorocentraceae; genus Prorocentrum; species Prorocentrum cordatum. Next base: position 128,401 of record CAUYUJ010004413.1, read on the forward strand.
TACGCATCCGCTGGTGGCGCGCCACGCTGACACAGATGGATGAGATGAGATACTGATAGTCGCGCGAGTTTCGCGCCCTATTCTCCAGGCAGTTGCAGGCGCTATCGACGCATGCCATGAATGCCGAGCCTGGGCTTCCAACGCATTACACATATCACCATCAACCGGGTTAATCTTAACTCCCGACCAAGAAATCGAGGTGGGTATCTTCTTCGTCCGCCAGTGCCCCATCAGCGCGTGACCGACAGATCCGACAGATGGCTCGCAGTGCGGCTGTTGGAGGAAGATCCGACCGGACTGGGCGGCGATCCTCCAATAGCCGCCCAGTCGGGCTGTTGGATCTATCTCCGGACTGTTCAAGTCCCTGGTCGTAGGCGGTGAGCGAGGCGCTCTTGGAGCTGAAGCATTGCCGTTCTTCGGCCGACATGCCATCATTGTCCGAGTGCGACCTCCAGACCAGCGAGCCCGGATGATTGAGCGGTGCGGTGCGACATTGCGACGCGCCACGCAGTGCATGGATGAGCAACTCAGGCGCGCAGGTTTGCGGGCCACCATGCCTGACGCCCGACCTATTTTCCGAGGCGGCATTCCCCGGCAGTTCGTTGGCGTCGCACGGTGGCGCCGCGCCGGACACAGCGGGGATCGGCCGCGGACTCTCGCGAATCAACCGCGGACTCTCGGAGATCAACCGCGCCTTGAAAACGCGCGCTGCCGTTCCATGAACGACCTTCGGCAACGAGCAAGGGGGGCTTGTCGCCTTCTACCAGGCTCGATCCACCGAGGAAGTGGGCGAGTGGGGCGGGCCAGCGGCCGTTCTCAATATGGGCGCACGGCAAGGCGCGGTGACCGTCAGCTAGTGTCCGAGGCTCCGAACAGATGCCACCGCGGTGACGTTCGATGATGCGCGGGCTTCGGTGGGTTGGTATGCGCAGTGGCCAGCTAGAATTCCGACGCCTCGCGGTCCGGCATGGATGTCGCTGGAACAACACATACGTAGCTTTGCAATGAAGACGCTACAGCGGCCCGGCTTCGCCGACACGGGCACTTTCACTGCGGTGCCCACTGTGGCCGTTGGCCTCGTGCGCGGCCAGGAACGTCTTTAACCTCGCACGAGTTCGGAGCCCTTTCAAGCGGGGCGCGCCCTTGAACGAATAGTGACCGAAGGTGGCCGCGACGAGGCACGTCTGGACTTGTGGAGACCGGGCCATCGAGAAGAGGGGGCCTGGTGGAGCACCGAGATTGGCCGACTCAGTCTTGTGGAGCCCTTTGGTCCCGATCGCAGTAAGATTTGCGACCCTTCTACCGTGGCAGAAGTGGTTGGCCGCTGCTTTGGAATTGGCGTGGATGCCGAGTTCCACGTGTCAGGTTTTCGCTGTAGCGCAGACGCCCCAGAAACTGGCGCGCGCCCGCGCTAGTTCGTCCATTGCGACGGGGGGCTCTCAACCATCGACAGCGACGTCCACCTCGTTGGCTTGACCTGGTGGGCCTTCCTGATTGCCCGCCAACAGGCAGTCGTGCGAGACGTGCTCCCTGCAGGCTCCGCAACGCTCGACCGCGTGAGACCGAGCCTCATCTGGCCCCGTCAGTTTCAACGCCGCGCGCCATCAGCGCGAATGCATAGCATCACCGTTACCTGACATTAGATGCTGAGCCTCTCATGACGTCCGAATCCATCGAGGTTGACGGAGATGGCAACGCGTACGTCGATATGCGAGCTCCAGAGGGGATGCGCATGCTGATCCTCGACCACCCCGTGCTTGACGGCTACTGCGTCCGACTACAGGTCCACGTCGCTGGGTCCGAGACGGCTGTGATTGACCGCGATGCTAACTCACTGACACCACGCGAAGTTACCACTCGCGCAGCGGCCGTGGCCGCAGCGGTGCGCGTGGGGCTTCAAGTCTGGGTCGGCCACAACTGCTTATCGCGACGACCGCGCCGAGGAGCCGGGGACATCCTCGGTTGAATTTGGGCAGGAAAGTGGAACGTGACACGCGAGAGGACGAATCCCATTCAGAAGGTGCGCGCTGTCCGCGCGCGCCTGATTTTGCGAGGTCTAAGGGCGGCGATGCCGACATCATCGCAACCTGCGCGCGCACCTTTTCACGACGCTCGCAGAGGATGATTGTTCCGGACGCGGCCTGCGGAGGATGGACGATCGACGATTGGGGCGTCCTGAACATTTTCGACATGTATTTGCTACAAAGAACTGGCAGATGCCACGGGTGAGGACGAACGCGATGTGAACTTCGAGCTCTTACCTGGTGCCACTGACGCTCGTCGCGAAAACAGGGGCTACTTTAGACGGACCCCCCGGAGATTCGGCGCATTTCCGTCAGCGCAGTGCGTGGAATATGCGTTAGGAATTTGGCGAGCTGGACATGCTAGAAGGTATTTGCCTGTTCTGGGGCACGACGCTCACTTACGAGCAACGGAGGATGCGAACTGAACCATATAGATGACATCAGCGCTGTGAAACCCATCGAGAGAACCGCGCTCGTTGGCAAGGCCAACTCTGAGCTCGCTTTCGGCCCGGCGAATATGGGCCCCAGCCGGCTCATGACCTTGGCCTTCGCACTCATCGCGCGAATCGGCTTGCATGACTATGTGGTCGCCGTGCAGCGCCGCGCCGCGGCGCCCCCGCGTGGTCGCATTCGCAAGGTCAGCGCGCTGGCGGGACGGGCCCTCGCTACCCCGCTGAGCACGCACTTCCCGCCGATGCAACGCGCGGCCAAGATGGAGACGCACAGCGATGCAGCCTGTTGGAAGGAACTGGCAGGGCGGGTCTTTCGGAGCTGCCTTCCTCTGCGCGGGCCGCGCGGGCGCAGCTGGACAACGCCCCTTCGTTGGCAGACGGCATTGCCGCCCGATCGGCCGGCAGCGTGGCGCGCTCGAGACAGTGGCCCGATGCGCCTTCGCTGGCGATGCGATGGCCGCAACCAGTTCCACCGATCACGGCCTGGCCCTGGCCGCCGCTGTCCGCGCGGCACCCCGACGCCGCGCGGGGCCGACGAAATTTGCTGCTGCCCGTAGCGTTGCAGATCTAATTTTGCTCGGACTCAGCGGGCGCCGTCATTGCCGCGACCGCGCCCATGCCCGAACTGTCAGCGGAACAATCGCTCTTGCCCCGCATTCTATGGTTGCGAGATTTCTTGTGCCCGGGTCAGATACGGACCCAGATATGGGGGGCACCCGCGACATAGTGGCCGACGGACTGACCAAGGGCAGAATCGATCGAGTTGTCGTGCGCGACGTTCGCGGCGGGTACAGATGCAGGCGCCCACGCCGTGCGCTGTCGCGCTCAGCTCGGCGGGCAAGCTCATTGTGTTTTCAGGCCAGGGGCGCTCCCGATTGCGTGCGACGGCGAGTAATTAGCAGCCTGTGCGCTGGCCATCTCTTTAACCCTACCTCCCACCTGGATAATCTCACGGCCCCAATGCTTCTCGGTCAGGACGGGCGCGCCTGCTGAATTTTTCCCACGGTGTCTTGAAGCACGAGAGAGACTGGCGGGGCTGTTCATGGCGTGCATCAAGCTTGTAGTTATCGACGATGTTTCTTTGCGTGAGTATGGCGCGCGAGTGCACGAGACGCGCCGCGTCGCGGCCCATGCGCGCATGCGACGCGAATTGGGCCCGCGGCCATTTTGCTGATCATCGGCGCGAGGCACGCGCGCTGACCGCCGCTGGCGCGCGGCCACCCCCCCGCGCGGGGCCTGCGCAAGCCCTGGTGCCACCTCGGGCGCAGGCGTCGAGGTCCCGTCATCGGAGGAGCCAGCGCCTGCCCAGCCACCAAGGTTTGGTCGAACGCCCGCGGCAGCTGTTGCCCCCAGGGACTCGCCCGCATCCAAGCGGCCGCCAGCGCGTCGCAAGCCATCGCCGCCGGCGGTCAAGAGGGCGAGCGCTCCGGCGCGCCCGCTAGGCATGCCGCCAACGGTGCCCGCGGGCCCGCGCAGATGCCGAGCGCACCAGCGAGGCCGCCACCGCCGCCGCCCGCCGCAGAAGAGGGCCGCCGACGCCGTGCGCGCGCTCCCGACCTCCGCGAGCATCGCCGCAGCCGCGCTCAGCCTGCTCTATAGATCGGCCCCGCAGTCAGGCGCGCCCCCGCCGCCGACGCCGCCGCGCGGCGGCGTCGCCGCCGCTGGGGCCGTCGGCCAGCCCGCCGCGGCCCCAGGCTCCGCCGTCTCACCGGATGGCCCCCGCCTCCGAAAGCCTCCCCGCCAGGCCCCGTCCTCCGCCAGAGGGGCCGCTCGCGACGGTCCTCGCGAGTTTCTCGCCGGGGCGCGAGGCTTCTCCGGACCCCCTCGAGCACCGGCGCATCAAGGCATTCATCTACGATTGGCGCGTGTTGGGCCGCGCCCCAGAGGGCGCGGCCCGCTGGCGCCTCTATTCCACGACCTCCGGGCCATGGGGCCTGCGACGCGAGCGGCCTTCGCTTGCGAGGCCGGGCTCGCCCGAGGCACCCACTTGAGCGAGTTGGCGGCCCCGCGCGGGTCGACGTTCGAGGGCCGGCCGATCCCGTCGCGCGCCGTGATGCTTGGCCATTCGCTGCACCACTACAGGGGGGACACCTTGGAGGCGAGCGAGCGCCGTTCGCGCAGGCGCCGCTGGCAGCTGCGCGGCACCGGCCAGATGACCCAGGCGCTGCGCCGTCCGGCTCGGCGCCGGCCATTCGCGACGGCGCAGCGGGCCTGCTCTCGGGGCCCACGTCGCGCTGGGGCTCGCGGCCGCCCCTCTCAGGGCACTCCTCCGCGGCGCCTGGTCGAGGAGCGCTCGTGGTCGCCCTATCGCCGCGGCCTTGGCCCCCTTGCGCCGGCGGGGCTCCTCGGGCGCGCGAGCCTGGCGGGCAAGCGCGGCCGCGCGTCCAGAGCAAGCGCAACAACTATAGGAACTAGGCTAAGGACGACGGCGAGAGCGCCGCTTCCAAGAGCGCCATCGCCGCGACGGTCGAGCCCGGCACGCAGATTCAGAAGACGCGGCCCGGCGGCGAGAAGGCCAACCGCCGCCGCGAGGCTGCTCGCGCGTGCGCGTCGGTCTTCCAGCCGAGGAGCCCGAGGGGCTCCCAGCGCAAGCGCTACAGGCGAGGAGCAATCGGCTGAGATGAAGGCACCTCGCCAGAGGAGTATCCGGTCAGGGACGATTGAGAGCTGTCGGTGAGCGAAGCGACAGGGCGATGCTGCTGCGACCCGTTCTTCCATGCCACCTGATCAAGGATGCGAGTTCTTCGTCGCCGCCCTTGCGCGACTCCGAGCAGCGCCTCTGCCTGGCAATGTGTTTCATTACTTCGGACTTGCATTCCGCAGCTCCGAGTCCGTTTACACCGACACCGCATTGCGCCCCCCCCCCCTGGCACTCACGTGAACTGACTGTGCCCTGAGCTGTCCGTAAGAGCACAGGTGAGCTCCCGAGTGCAGTCGGTGAGCCCACCATCCGCAAGTACCGACGCGTTCTACTTCGATGGCCGTGGTGTATCTTGGATGGGTTGGGAAGGTGCATGGGGGTGTGGCAGTTTTGGCTTCCGTTTTGTGCTCCTCCAACATTGTTCGATCGCACGCACAATCCCGAGTCAACTCGGATGTCCTCTCGCCGTTTCGTTCAGCGCGGGCTCGTGCAAGCGCTTACCAATTACGGAGAGGGGTCCTGCTTACAGTGTTTATTGCCGCCATGCCAACCTTGTCATTACCATTGCCAGCCCTCCCTCTCCTCCTCCTCCTCCTCCTCCTCCTCCTCCTCCTCTTCCTCCTCCTCCTCCTCCGTGTCGACTTTTCAGGAGGAGGCGGAGGAGGAGGGGGCATAGGAGGAGGAAGAGGAGGAGGAACGCGAAGCGTCGATGGAGGAACGAGTTTAAGCTGTACCTCTTCGCATCACAGATTGCGTTGTCCTGCAGGATCGCTTGGCCCAAAATTTGCTTACTTTGTCAAAGACCTGAACATCGGCTTCTCCCTGTTAGTGTTCATTTCTTCCTTCTCGTCGTCCTCCTCCTCCTCGTCCATGTCCAATTCCTCTTCATCCCCCGTTATCCTTCCTCCTGCTCTCCTCCTGCTCCTCCTCGTTTTGACCTCCAACTTCCTACGTCCAACCTGATGCTGGCACCTTGCCCTGCGACCACAGAGGCTTGTCCTCGTTTCCGCCCCCGTCGGCCACCGGGTGCCACACGAGGGGGGCGCTGGTGCCCTGGAGCGCGCTGCCTGCGTAGGTGGCAGCTTTGCTCTGCTCAGGAGGGAAAAAATCCACACATACACAATTACTCGTCGGCCCCCAAGAAAATATGGGAAAATCTGGGAATTTGGGCGGGAAGACGAAAACCCAGAAGATATAGGAAACTATGGGGAATCGTTTTATTTGTGTGTATTTGTTTGTGTGCCCCAGGGCCACTTCAGCTTTGCTCTGCGTCTATCGAAGGCACAAGCGCCATGAACTGAAACTGCCGGACCTCCGACAGTTTATGCTTATGCAGTTTGTGTTTTTTCCTTCTGTCCAGCACGGTTCTCCTGTGTGGCAGGCTCTGGGCGTCACTCCGTTCTGCGATTCGTCCCCGTCCCTGCAGGGACGCCGGAGAGGCCCCAAAATCACCCGGAAGCCGCCAACGGCACCCACACGCCTCCCGCCCCCCCGCCCTCTCCTCTGCCCCATCCCGCCTCCACCGTGCCGCCCTCCCCTCTCGTGCTGCCCAGGCCACCGCGCTGGTCTCGGTCTGAGAAGCCGGGGCTCCACCCCTGGGCCCAATCGGGCCGGCGGGTAAGAGCCGTGGTTTCCCGGTTGCCGCGCCAGCCCGCGGATGGTCGGGGGCGGAAAAGAGAGGGATGATGGCTAGGGCGGGGTGGATATCATGCCAGGGGGTTTCATATCTCCCCATATCTCATGGCGCCTCTTTTTGTTTTGATACGTCCCTGCCCCCCCCCGCTGGGCCGCGCACATGCCGCCGGTCATGGTTTGCATCCCCCCCTCTTGGACACGCCCCTCTTGGCCGCTCCCGAGATGGGCCCAGTGGGCCCGTTTGTTTGCGTTCCTTCGGGCCCCGCGGAGCGGGCTTCCGCCCTCCGCGGCGCAGCCTGGCTTTTGGCTGGCTTTCGTGTTCTCATCCTTCGGCCATTTTGCCCCGGCCATGTGGACTGGCGGCCAGGAAATCACCGAATGCTTCTATAGGCTTACGCCACATCCGCCGACCCCTATATAAACTATTGCGCCTCCAGGACTGCACTTCACGAGGCTTGGCCGAATCATGGCACGGCGTTCGACATCGTTCCTGTTGCTTCGTTGCTGTTATCGTACCTCTTGGTGTTTTTTTGTGGCCTTTTTTTGGTGGCATCTTGGCCTGTCTGCAGGCCATATCCGGCCGCCTCGAGGCATCTTGGGCCACGTTTGGGGGGCTCTTGGGGGCTTCCTGGGGGCTTCTTGGAGGCCTTTGAGGTTCTCGTGGGGGTCCCTCGGGGCCTCTCGGGTTGTTCTTGTGGCAGGCTGGTGGCGTCTTGAGGCCGAAGGCTCGAAAAGGTGCCCTCTGGACTCCGTCTTGGAGCCGTCTGGGGGCCCTCTTGGGCTGTCTTGGGGGCTTCGTGGGCTGTTGTTGGACCCTCTTCGACCCTTCTTGGGGGCCCCTTTTGGCCGTCTGGGGGCGATATTGAAGGTTTCTGTGCCCGTCTGGGACGTTTTGAAAACCGAATAGGCGAGCATGCGACAAATGCTTGTTTTTCTAAGGGAATGGGACGATTTTTGTTTCTTGGGACCCTCTTGGGGCGCATCTTGGGGGCCTTTTGGGGCGTCTTGGCAGCTTCGGAGGCCGCCTGGAAGCCATCGTGGGCGTCCAGGAGCGATATTTCGGCGAATCTCCCCCTCTCTCGTCCTCCATCTCCTCCTCATCCTCCTCCTCATCTCATCGTCCGTCCTTCTTCCTTCCTTCCTTGCTTCTTTCCTTCCTCCCCCCCTCCCTCCATCCCTCCCTTGCTCGCTCTTCTCTCCTGACCCCTCCCCTCCCCTCCCCTCCCCTCCCCCTGACCCTCGGCGGCCAGCTTCGGAGGCCCCCTGGGACCGTCTGGGGAGCGTTTTGGTGCCTTCCTGGTCAGTTTTGGAGCCCTCCGCTCCCCCGTTGCTCGTTCGGTCCGGGTCGCGCTCGGCCCGGGGGCGGGGCGGGGGGTGGGGGTGGGAGGGGGGGGGGGGGGGGGGGGGGGGGGGGAAATTGCTGGTTTGGGGCCCCTGGGGGGGGGGGGATTTTGGGGGGGATGATCTCATGCGCCTAGGGACCCACCAGGGGTCGGCGGATGTCCCCTCTTCCTCGTCCTCGTCCTCCTCGCCCTCCTCCCTCCGGCTGGGCCCGTGGGGGTTCGGCGTGGGCCGTTCGGTCCTCTTGCGTTGGCGCGTCGATTGTTGCATGGGTATAGTTTCGTCCCCCCCACCCCCACGTCGGGCCCCGCGCGGCGAGGGGCGGCTGGAGCGGCTCGTATCCCCTGAGCCCGCAGATCCCTCGTCCTCCTCCCCCTCCTCCTCCTCCTCCTCCTCCTCCTGCTGCTGCTCCCTCTCCTCCTCCTCCTTTGCCCCCCCCTGTGGAGAAGCCGTGCGAACTCTGCAGGTCGTGCCGGAGAATGGTTTTGGGGGGACTCTTCCTGGGGGAATGTCAGCTTGTGGTCCACAAATGGCCAGCACCCCCCTTTGGCTGATGAACAGGCCCCGCGGGGCGCGATATTTTTTGCCACACGCGCGCCGGGGGGGGAGGAGGAGAGAGGAGGGGGAGGGAGGAAAAGGAGGAGGACGAGGAGGAGGAGGAGGAGAGGGAGAAGGAAGCCTGCTGCGCGCAGCTGGTTTCCGTCGCCCCGCCGAGGGGCCAGTCCTCGACGCATGGCCGCTTTCGGTGCCAGGGGGCGCTTGGAAGATCGGCGACGTGAGCTGCTTGGCAAATCCCCCCTTTGCTGCGCCCCATTTTCGTCCAGCCCGCCTAGCCCGCAGGCCCGCATCGGTTCGACGGATAGAGGGGCGCCCTTGCTCGCCCTTGCCTCCCGACACCCCCCTTGCCTCTCGTTGGCGGCCGGGCGTCGGCGGTAATCACCAGCGCCGCCCTGTTGATTTTCAATATGGCGGGCGCCACCCCGCGATTCGCCCGAGCGGGGGAACTATTTTTTGAAACGCGCGCCCCCCACGGATTTGTTAATCACACGCTGACATTCGATGTTCGTCTCGGGTCCATTTCTGACGGCCCGGGGGCCCGAAAAGGGCCCCCCGGAGGCCAGAAACAACAATCAGTTTTTTTCCCGGCGACGAAAACAGAAACTGAAGGCGACGATAATCCGAAAACGATCGACGATGAGAGTTGCATTGTTTCTCCAGGGCAGTGCAGCTCCCTGCGGGCGCCCTTCCCCTGGCGAGCGAACAACACACACGCACACACACACACACGCGCGCACGCAAGCGCACACACACGCACACACATGCACACACATACGCACGCACATGCACACACAGACGCACACAGACACACGCACGCACACGCACACGCACACGCACACGCACACGCACACGCACAACGCACAACGCACAACGCACAACGCACAACGCACACGCACACAGACACACGCATAACGCATAACGCACAACGCACAATGCACAACGCACAACGCACAACGCACACGCGCACGCACACGCGCACGTACACGAACATGCACGCGTTCACGCACACGCGCACGCGCACGCACACGCACACGCACACGCACACACAACACACAACACACAACACACAACACACAACACACAACACACAACACACAACACACAACACACAACGCACAGCGCACAGCGCACAGCGCACAGCGCACTGCGCACAGCGCACAGCGCACAGCGCACAGCGCACAGCGCACAGCGCACAGCGCACAGCGCACAGCGCACAGCGCACAGCGCACAGCGCACAGCGCACAGCGCACAGCGCACAGCGCACAGCGCACAGCGCACAGCGCACAGCGCACAGCTCACAGCGCACAGCGCACAGCGCACAGCGCACAGCGCACAGCGCACAGCGCACAGCGCACAGCGCACAGCGCACAGCGCACAGCGCACAGCGCACAGCGCACAGCGCACAGCGCACAGCGCTCAGCGCATAGCGCTCAGCGCTCAGCGCTCAGCGCTCAGCGCTCAGCGCTCAGCGCACAGCGCACAGCGCACAGCGCACAGCGCATAGCGCGCAGCGCGCAGCGCGCAGCGCACGGCGCACGGCGCACGGCGCACAGCGCACAGCGCACAGCGCACGGCGCACAGCGCACAGCGCACAGCGCACAGCGCACAGCGCACGGCGCACGGCGCACGGCGCACGGCGCACGGCGCACGGCGCACGGCGCACGGCGCACAGCGCACAGCGCACAGCGCACAGCGCACAGCGCACAGCGCACAGCGCACAGCGCACAGCGCACGAGGCGCACAGCGCACGAGGCGCGAGGCGCGAGGCGCGAGGCACGAGGCACGAGGTACGAGGTACGAGGCACAAGGCACAAGGCACAAGGCACAAGGCACAAGGCACAAGGCACCGCGCGCCGCCCACCGCGCACCGCGCACCGCGCACCGCGCACCGCGCACAACGCACAGCGCACACCGCACAACGCACAACGCACAACGCACAAGGCACAAGGCACAACGCACAACGCACAGCGTACAACCTACAACCTACAACGTACAAGGCACAACACGCAACGCACAACGCACAACGCACAACGCACAGCGCACCGCGCACAACGCACAACGCACAAGGCACAATGCACAACGCACAACGCACAAGGCACAATGCACAACGCACAACGCACAACGTACAACGCACAACTCGCCACGCACGCACGCGCGCGCACGCGCACGCACGCGCGCGCAGTTACGCCTGCGCGCACGCGCGCGCACGCACGCATACAGACATATACACAAACACAAACGCAGAGGCAGACCCTGAGACTGACACCGACACACACACGGACATAGACACACAGACACTGGCACAGACGCGCACACACTGACACAGACACAGACACAGGCACAGACAGACGCAGATACAGGCACAGACACAGACCCAGATACAGACATAGACACAGGCACACCCGCGGACCCCCACACCCGCGGACCCACGGACCCACGGACCCACACACCCACACACCCACACACCCACACACGCACACACGCACGGTCCCCCACACACCCACACACCCACACACCCACACACCCACACACCCACACACCCACACACCCACACACCCACACACCCACGCCCCCCCCCCCACATCCTTGTTTTTTTATTATGATATACTCCCACCTAGCTCGTATTCCGGCCGATAGCAACCCGATCCGGGACCTCCCATCCGGACTATAACAAATCAATACAAAGTGGCCGTTTTTCTTCTTAACATCGTCTTTCTTGTCGTCGAAGATGCGAAAAACGTGGCAGGAATGGGACGCGGCGCACATCGCGCGCGGCAGTCAATCTGGGCCCCCCCCTCCTGATTGTAAAAAATCAATACAAAGTTTTTCGTTTTCTCCTCTCAGCATGGCCTGCCTTGTCGCCGACGGTGCGAAATATGTGGCAGCAGTGGGACGCGGCGCACATATGGGACGCGGCGCACATCGCGCGCGGCCGTCAATCCGGGCCCGCCCATCCTGACTGTAAACAATCAATACAAAGTCTCCGTTTTCTCCTCTCAGCTTGGCCTGCCTTGTCGCCGACGTTGCGAAATATGTGGCAGGAGTGGGGCGCGGCGCACATCGCGCGCGGACGTCCATGCGGGCTGCCGGCCCTCCCATCCTGATTGTAAAAAAAACAATACGGAGTTGCCGTTTTTCCTTTAATCATGGCCTGTCTTGTCGTCGACGATGCGAAATGCGTCGCAGGAATGGGGCGCGGCGCACATCGCGCGCGGACTTGGGGCAACCCCAAGGCGGGAGGGGCCACCTTACTTGTCAGAAGCAATGCCATGCTGATTTTCCTTGCCCACATAGCTGTTCTTGTCGTCCACCCCGCAAAAGTGCATGGCAAGAATTGGGCGCGGCACACACCCCTCCCCCCCCGCTCGAAGTGAATGAAATGACCTTCCCGCTTGGGCGCCGAGCGAAATTTTCTCAAAGTTGCGCTCCCGCTTTGGCTCGGCGCACGTTTTTAGCTCGCCAATTCATTGGGCGCCAGGGCGTTCCAGGAGGCCCTGGGGTGACGAATGCCTGGGAGGTTTTTGCTTGTTCAGGCTCTTGGAGGGCCTCCTGAGGCTCCCCGCGGTTTCTTGGCGCTACGGCCGTCTGGAGGCCATCTTGGGCGTCTTGGAACGATCTTTCGGCGATTCAGGGCCCCTCGGATCGTCTCGGGGGCGTCTCGGCTCTCTTGGGGCGTTCCTGGGGCGCTCTGGGACCTGGAAGTCAGCGCCGAAGAAGAAAACCATCGCTGGGACCGACGTGCCCAGGACCTGCTCGGGGTTCTTTTCGTCCGGGGGCCCCCAGGGGCCGCCCCGCGCGCGCAAACTAGAAGATTGTTAACTAGTTACCGGAGATCTTAGCACGCCTCTGGCCCGTTGAGCTGGCCCGGGAACTGCACATATGGGACGCGGCGCACATCGCGCGTGGCCGTCAATCCGGGCCCGCCCATCCTGACTGTAAAGAACCAATACAAAGTTTTCGTTTTCTCCTCTCAGCTTGGCCTGCCTTGTCGCCGACGGTGCGAAATATGTGGCAGGAGTGGGACGCGGCGCACATCGCGCGCGGACGTCCATGCGGGCTGCGAGCCCTCCCATCCTGACTGTAAAAAACAATACAGAGTTGCCGTTTTTCCTTTCATCATAGCCTGTGAGTCTTTCTGGCCCTCGGGGTTCGAGTCTTTCTGGCCCTCGGGGTCCTCTTCTAAGTCACGGCTGGACGCGACTCGAAAAATTTGTGCGTTTGGACCCGGGAGGGGTCCGAAGGCTTCCTTCGGACCGCATTTGGGTTTGGGGGTACGGCGAGGGGGAAAACAGCAGCCTGTCCGTTGTCTCGAGAATCGGTGTTCGAGGCTTTCTGGCCCTCGGGGTCCTCCTCTAAGTCACGGCTGGACGCGACTCGGAAAAGTGGTGCGTTTGGACCCGGGAGGAGTCCGAAGGCTTCCTTCGGAACGGATTTGGGGGATTTAGGGGTACGGCGAGGGGGAAGACAGCAGCATTGTTTCTTATGTTGTGGGAGGGCGGAACGTGTCCGTTGTTCCTTTCACCATGGCCAGTCTTGTCGTCGACGATGCGAAATGCGTGGCGGGAATGGGACGCGGCGCACATCCCGCGCGGACGTCAATGCGGTGTCCTGGGGTATCCTCCACTCGCACTGAAATGCCCGCGCAGCCCCCAGTTGTGCCATCACTGTTTCTTGTGTTGTGGGAGGGCGGGTGGGAATGGGCATGCCATGCTTGACTCGCTCGAGCTGGCTAGCTTGACACACACACACACACCCACACACCCGCACACCCACACAGACGCACAGACGCACAGACACACAGACACACAGACACACAGACAGATAGACAGATAGACAGACCAACAGACAGACAGACAGACAGACAGACAGACAGACAGACAGACAGACAGACACACAGACACACAGACACACACACACACAACACACAACACACAACACCCATGCCCGTGGGCATGGGGGGGCGGAGGGGGCCGTGGGCGCGTGTTGTCGGACGGGGGTCCCCGCTCGAACGGAGGCCCCGGCCGGGGTCCGACAACCCGCGCCCATGCTCACGACCGGCCCTCCTCCGTCCGACCCCCCCTTGCCAGTCTGCGCGCGTGTTGCTCGCTCGTCGGCCCCGGAGCAGGCGCCCACGAACGGCCTCCGGCAGAGGCAGCCCACGTCGAGCTTCGGGTGCGGCCTGGCGGGCTGCTCGCGCGGGTGCGTGCCCGCGCGGCAGGACGGCCGCCCGCCGCCCCGGGTGGTGGTTGCGATGATGACGGCGACGACGGCGACGACAAGGCCGACGACGACGATGCTGATGATGGTGGTGATGATGAGGATGGTGATGCCGATGGTGATGCTGATGCTGATGCTGATGCTGATGCTGATGCTGATGCTGCTGATGATGATGATGATGATGATGATGATGATGGTGATGATACTGAAGGTGATGACGAAGATGATCATGACGATAATGATGACGATGGCGATGACGACGATGATGATAGTGATGGTGCTGATTATGCTTATGATGAGGATGATGAGGATGAGGAGGATGATGATGATGGTGGTGGTGATCATGCTGAGGATAGTGGAGATGCTGCTGCTGATGATGATGACGACGACGCTGATGACGATGATGATGCTGCTGATGATGATGATGATGATGATGCTGATGATGATGCTGATGCTGATGCTGATGCTGATGCTGATGATGATGATGATGATGATGATGATGATGATGATGATGATGATGATGATGATGATGATGATGATGATGATGATGATGATGATGATGATGGTGGTGGTGGTGGTGGTGGTTGTGGTGGTGATGAGGAGGAGGAGGAGGTGGAAAGGCGGACGAGGAAATCCAGCCGCGAAACTGGAAATTCGACCCCGAACTGGGATTTTTTGTTTCGGTCGAACGGGGGATGTTTTCTTGGCTAACGGGGAAATTCTCCGGACGTTCCCGGGATGTTTTTCCGGTCTAACGGGGACATTTTTTCGGCTCGACGACGAAAGCTTCTTGATGTAGTCACGTGCGCTGCTGGATGCAGGCTGTCCTAGAAATGGAAAGCGCTGGAGGACACGGGCGCATGCATTCGGCTTGAGTTTTCGAACTTAGGGTTGGTTCTTCAGTTGCAGTTTCCACTTGCCCCATCGTTTAGGATCCACTTTTCACGGTTTCCAAGGGGACCGCTTGGTACTCCAGTCATCTTGGGGGGCCAGCAGGCGAGTTGCGCTGGCCCTGAGAGCTTTGTTGGTGGCAGTGGTTTCCAGGCAGGGTTCCTACCACATGTGGGGCTCCAGAAGATGCCCCGCCTTCGAGGGTCGAAGGATTGGCCATCTTTTCCGCAGCGGAACCGCGGCGGAGGGGCGGCGGAAGCCCGCGCAGGTAATCAAAAAACGAGGCGCGCCTCCGTCGGCGGAAGCCGCCTGAAAACTACCAGCGGAGGCCGGCGGGAGTAGAAGATGTGCCCCCAAGAGGATCACTGTCCCCAAACCTCTCCAAACGGGGTGTTAGTAAACGGGTTGGCAGTTGAGGGGCCTCTACGAGCGAGTACAGGGTGACAGGGCATTTACCTTGCACTAGTGCGTGATAAGTCGGGACGACAAAGTCGTCGATACATCATCATAGCTCTGGGCGGGGGGGATTGGCAAATCAACTTTTCGAAGCTAAAACTGAAAACGCACCCTGAGCTACCACCCCGTTTACAAACATCCCGTTTGCAGGGGCTTGGTGCCTTAAGGTTGAAATCTCAGGGTGGCCCAGAGTTTTTTGGGAAAAGGAAAGGTTTTTCGAACTTGGGGGAGGCGTGTATTGTTCTGGAGCTCGCTTTGCATTCTCATGTAGTCGGTGTGTATTGGCAGAGGGAGGCTCGAAGGCTGGAGAAACGTGGTCTAGAGAAACGATTGCGTTTGCAGGGCTCGTTGTGGTTCACGGGTTTTTGGGTTTCGCTCCGTGGTATGTGGAGGTTTCCAGCAGGAGTGTCTACGGCTCGTGTAATCATGTGATGGAATGTTGTTTGGCGTAGCGTTCGCCCGATCACAGGCTGCTGCCCCATAGTTGAAAAGTTGGTGTGGCCGGGAGCTCTTCGGAAAATTTGGCGTTTCCAGACTTAGGGCTGGCGTGTGTGATTCAAACGTTCGTTTTGCATTATTATGTAGTCGTCGTGAATTTGAAGGGGGGATGTTCGACGGCTGGGTTGAGTCTGGACAAACGGTTGCGTTTACAGGGCTCGTTGTTTTCGCGGGCGTTCGGGTTTCGCTCCGTGGTGTTCGGAGGGTTCCAGCAGGAGTTTCCTATTCCAGCGTCCCTAGGTTTCCTCGATCGACGGATCTACTTATCATGTGATGGGTCGTTCTTCGGCGTAGCGTTCGCCCGATCAACAGTCACGGCTACTGAACATTGAAAATCAGGGGTCGGCCGAGAATTCATAGGAAAGGGGGGGCCTTTCCAAAAATGGGGCCTGCGTGTGTTATCGTGGTTTGTGTTGTAATGTAGTCGTTTTGTAAAGGAACAGGGAAGTTCGGAGGTTGCAGAAGGGGGTCTAGAGAAGCGACTTCGCTTGAAGGGCTCGTTGTGTTTCGCGGGTTTTCGGGTGTCGCTGCGTGGTGTGTGGAGGTTTCCAGCAGGAGTTTCCCATTTCAGCGTCCCTAGACTTCCTCGATCGGCGGCTCTTGTACTCATGTCTTTGGCGTAGCGATCGCCCGCTCAGCAGTCGCTTCCTTGAAGAGTTGAAGACGCGGGTTGGCCGGGAACTCTTCGGAAAAGGAGGAGTTTATAAGACTAGGGCAGGCGTGTCTTCTTCTTGAGGGAAGTTCAAAGGCCATAGAGGGGGTCTTCATAAACGATTGTGGTTGTACGGCTCATCTTTTTCTGCGGGCGTTCGGGGTTCGCTCCGTGGTATATGGTGGTGCTTATCAGGAGTGTTCTATGCTGGCGTCCGTAAATGTCTTCGTTCGACAGCTCCTGCAATCATGTGATAGGTTATTTTTTGGCGTAGCGTTCGCCCGATCAACGGATGCTGCCCAGAAATTAAGAACTCGTGGTGGCCGAAACTTCTTGGGACATAATGGGGGCCATTGAAAGAATAGTGCAGGGTGCAGCTTTGCGAGAGCATGGAGCCGTTTAGTATCGGCAGAGGGAGGTTCGAAGGCTAGAGGTAGTGGTCTAGAGATAGTGGTCTAGAGGTCTTGGGGGAGGCGTGTATTGTTCTGGAGCTCGCTTTGCATTCTCATGGAGCCGTTGAGCATCGGCAAAGGGAGGTTCGAAGGCTTGAGACAGTGGTCTAGAGAAGCTACTGCGCTTGCAGGGATCGTTGCGTTTCGCGGATGTTCGGGTCTCGCTCCGTGGCGCGTGGGGGTTTTCAGCCGAGTCTCTTATTTAATCGCTTCGCTCATTCCGCCGGCCCTGGAGCGCTATTTGGGGCCTCTTGGGGCCGTCTTGGGGGCCTCTTGGGGGCTTCTTGGGGGCGTCTTGGGGCTCCTTGGCGGCGTCTTGGGGGCCCCTTGGGGCGGGAGGGGGGGTAGTCGATTGCAGCCACCCTCTCGGAGGCCACGATCCTCGTGAGGGGTGGCGAAAAATAGCCCCCCACCCCCTGGGGATCGCCCGTTCCAGCGTTCGTAGGTTTTCTCGTTCGGCGCCTCGTGTAATCGTGTGATGGGTTGTTTTTGGGCGTAGCGTTCGCCCAACCACCAGCTGCTGCCCTACAGTTGAAAAGTTGGTGTGGCCGGGAGCTCTTCGGAACATTGGGCGTTTCCAGACGCAGAGCTGGCGTGTGTTATTCAAACGTTCGTTTTACATCATTATGCAGTCGTCGTGAATTTGAAAAGGGGAGGCTCGAAGATCAGGTTGAGTCTGGACAAACGATTGCGTTTACAGGGCTCGTTGTTTTTCGCAGGCGTTCGGGGTTCGCTACGTGGTGTTTGGAGGGTTCCAGCAGGAGTTTCCTGTTCCAGCCCTAGGTATCCTCGATCGACGGATCTACTTATCATGTGATGGGTCGTTCTTTGGCGTAGCGTTCGCCCGATCAACGGGCATTGCCCTAAAATTGAAAACCCTGGGTGGCCGAGAGCTCTTCGGATCAAGGAGGCGTTTTCAACGTTAGGGCCGGCGCGTGTTACTCAGGTGCTCTTTTTGCATTATTACGCAGTCGTTGCGTATCGAGAGAGGGAGGTTTGAAGGCTGGGTTGGGGGCAGTCGTCCAGGATTGCGTTTCCCAGAACTAGAGATTGTGGGAAACGCGATTGTGGCTCATTTAGTGCTGCTGTTTTTTGAGGAACATTGCGTTTCCCATACTTCGCAGGGCTTCGGGTTGGGTCTAGAGAAACGATTGCGCTTGCAGGGCTCCTTGCTGCTCACGGGCGCTGGGGCGTCGGCAGCATTCACTTGATGAGGGCCCTTCCGAAGGTGTCCAGTTGTCTGTGGGGTCTGGTCTGGAGGCGTCCAACAAGAGTCTCTTGTTCCAGCGAATGTGCATTTCTCGTTCGACGAAGGACATTTTCTCCGCTCGCCCTGAACAGGTTCTTCGTTCGACCGAGGAACCAATCCCCCGCTCGCCCGAAATAATTGCCTCCGTCGGTGTGGGGGGATTTCCTGGCTCGCTGGGAAATGTTCCTCGCTCGCCAGTCGACCGAATAGGTTTCTCCTTTCACCTGTCGGTCAGATGATGGTGATGATGCTGATGATGATGAGGATAATGATGATGCTGAGGATGATGATGCTGCTGATGGAGGTGGTGATGATGATGTTGAGGGTTATGGCGATGTTGGTGCTGCTGATCACGGCTTGCGATGATGGCTGCGATCGTGGCCATGTGCCCCGTAGTGTCTTTCGGTTGCCTGCAGCCGCGGCTCAGATCCGCGCCGCTGGGACCAGCAGTGACCATGGCCATGGTGACGACCATGGTGATGGTGGTGACGAGGAGGATCCGGAGGATACGGCTGCAGAAAGGGGGACGGATGAAGCGCAGGAGGAGGAGGAGGAGGAGGAGGAGGAGGAGGAGGAGGAGGAGGAGGATGGAGGAGGAGGATGGAGGAGGAGGAGGAGGAGGAGGAGGAGGAGGAGGAGGAGGAGGAGGAGGAGGAGGAGGAGGAGGAGGATGGAGGAGGATGGAGGAGGATGGAGGAGGAGGACAAGGGAGGAGGAGGGCGAGGTCCCGCGGTGATCTGCGTCAGGCGCACCTCCGCTGGGCCTCCCAGGAGCTGCCAATGAAAGCCGTGCGCGTCCCGCTCAGCTTTCGGCGGAAGAGGCTCGCCCTCGCCCCGCAGATCAGAAAACTGGACCTCCCAGGAGCCCCACGAAAGTGGCGACAGCTTCGCAGATCAGGGGACGGCGAGGTCTCGTGGTGATCTGCGTACGCCGCACCGTCGCTGGGGCTCCCAGCACTCCCCCGAAAGTGTCGACCGCTTCGCAGACCGCAGCCCCCCAGGGGACGGCGAGGTCTCGTGGTGATCTGCGTAAGACGCACCTCCGCTGGGCCTCCCAGGAGCCCACACAAGTGGCGACAGTTTCGAAGATCGCGGCCCCCCAGGGGACAGCGAGGTCTCATGGTGATCTGCGCAAGACGCACCTCCGCTGAGCCTCCCAGGAGCCCACGAAAGTGGCGACAGTTTCGCAGATCGCAGCCCCCCGGGGGACGGCGAGGTCTCGTGGTGATCTGCGTCAGACGCACCTCCGCTGAGCCTCCCAGGAGCCCACGAAAGTGGCGTCATTTTCACAGATCGCAGCCCCCCAGGGGACGGCGAGGTCTCGTGGTGATCTGCGTAAGACGAACTTCCGCTGGGCCTCCCAGGAGCCCACACAAGTGGCGACAGTTTCGAAGATCGCGGCCCCCCAGGGGACAGCGAGGTCTCATGGTGATCAGCGTCAGACGCACCTCCGCTGGGGCTTCCAGAAGCCCACACAAGTGGCGACGGTTTCGCAGATCCGAGGCCCCCCAGGGGACAGCGAGGTCCCGTGGTGATCTGCGTAAGACGTACCTCTATTGGGCCTCCCAGGAGCCCACGAAAGTGGCAACAGTTTCGCAGATCGCTCCCCCGGGGGTCGGCGAGGTCTCGTGGTGATCCGCGTGAAACGTACCTCCGCTGGGCCTGCCAGGCGCCCACGGCACCTCCGCTGCGCAAGTGACGGTACCCGAGCGAGTCGCGGGCACGAGGTAGGACACAGGAGGGAGGAGAGAGGGAGAGGAGGAAGAAGGCAGGACGCAGGCGGGAGGAGAGGGCGAGGAGGAGACGGCGAAGGACGCGGCAGACAGTGCTTTATTCAGAACGAGTGCGCAACCAATGGAGGGTTGGGGAAAAACTTTGAAGAACTCTTTCAAGACCCGGGATTCTTGATTTCCGTTTTTTTTGATAGTTATTTCAATTGTTTTTTCTTAGGCAGCACACCCGAGACCTCGACCATGGGAAGACCCTTGCCAAGGCGGCCAACGCGCCATCGGACATGTGGGCATGATGCCGCATGTGAAACCCATTAAGTCCGACGGCCGTTCTCCTACAAATGTTACGCGGCCACGACGTGACTTGCTCAGGCTCTCGGATCGGGAGGGGGTCATTCAGGACCCCTAGAACTGAAGGCGTGCTGTCGGAGGCTTTCCGGAGGGTCCCAAATTTGACGTTCCAAATTTGACGAACATGGAGACAGTTTCGAAGATCGCGGCCCCTCAGGGGACGGCAAGGTCTCGTGGTGATCTGCGCAAGACGCACCTCCGCTGGGCCTCCCAGCACTCCCCCGAAAGTGTCGACCGCTTCGCAGACCGCAGCCCCCCAGGGGACGGCGAGGTCTCGTGGTGATCTGCGTAAGACGCACCTCCGCTGGGCCTCCCAGGAGCCCACACAAGTGGCGACAGTTTCGAAGATCGCGGCCCCTCAGGGGACGGCAAGGTCTCGTGGTGATCTGCGCAAGACGCACCTCCGCTGGGCCTCCCAGGACTCCCCCGAAAGTGCCGGCAGCTTCGCAGACCCGCAGCCCCTGAGGGGACGGCGAGGTCTCGTGGTGATCTGCGTCAGACGCACCTCCGCTGGGCCTCCGCACGAAGGAGCTCCCCAGGGCCAGAGGCAGATCACCAAGACGAGAGGGGGTGATTTGGGGCCGCCAGGCCGTCGGGCCAGCTGTAACATGGTGGACCCTCCTCGCTCCGTTGTTGACCCTCTGCCAGAAGCCATTTTTTTTTGTGTTTTTTTGTTTTCGTGTTCGTTTTTGTGTTTTTTTTGTGTTTGTGTTTTTTTTCGGTGGCCACGCCAGATTTCAGCTCCAGGACAGACTGCTCCGCAAGTCGAGGTCTGGCTCTCCGAGCCAGGCGCACACCACCTGCTGCACCTCGGAGAAGGCGGCAGCGTAGTCCATCTGGTTTTTCTTACTGAGAGTAGAAGAATCTCTAGGCTTGGCACTGTGCAGGGTGCATGTGGTCCATGCCGGCCTCCGCGGCACCGACAAGGACACATTTCAGCATGCAGCCGACGAACAGCATGCAAGACAGGGTACCTTGGAGCCCCTGTCTTGGCCCAGCACGGGCCTCCACCACGTCTGACCAACCTGCTCAGGGGCCCCGACATAAGGGAGCGAGACGTCCGTTCTTCCCCCCCCCTCGGCCTCGCCCACGTCTCGTAAGCTTGGGAAGAAAGGGAATCCACCATGTCCCACTCCTGGGCTCGGACCTTTGGAGCCCACGATCGACCAACTCCTTAGCTTTACCATACTCGGGCGGACGGCGAGCATGGCCGACCGGGGATCCACGGGGATCGGCGGAGGCTTCCGCAGGGCAAGCGAGCAGAGCTGGGCCGACCCAGGAGGAACGTGGAGGCGGTGACGACGACGAGCTGGACGCCAGCGCTCCGCCGCGGCGACAGGATCGACGGATTGACGACGTCGACAGGAGCGACGATGACAGGAACTACCTACCACGACGACGACGACGAGATAGGAACGACGGCGGCGACAGGAAAGACGGCGACGACGACGGCGACGTCGCCGGGCACGACGGCGGCGAGATAGGATCGACGACGACGACGACGACGACGACGACGACGACGACGACGACGACGACGACGACGAGGAGCGGCGCCAGGCCGCGGGCGGAGGGCGGCGGCGGCGCGCCCCCCCGCAGGGCCTGCTCTCCGCGATCCGCCGCGGCCCCGCGGGCGCGGACCGCCGGGCCCCGCCGGCGGAGGCCGCGGCGAAAGGGGCTCGCGCGCTCCTGCCCCGGCCATGCCTGCCCCTCTCGTCCGCCAGGCGCTCCCTCGCGTCCTCGGCCGCTCTTCCTCCCTCCTCTCCTCCTGCCTCTCTTGCCTCCCTCCTCGCGCTCCCCCTCGCTCTGCCTCGGCCTCCTTCCCTGCCTCTCGGCCTCCCTCTCGGCCTCCCTCGCCCGGCCAACGGGGCAGCCAACGAGGTTGCCAGCTTGGCAGTCAGCGAGGCAGCCAGCTTAGCTGCCGACGAGGCAGCCAACAAGGCAGCCAGGAAGGCAGCCAACGAGGCAGCTGCCGAGGAAGCCACCGGGACAGCCCTCCCTCTCTTCCTCAACCTCTTCCCTCCATCCTCCCTCTCTTCCTCCCTCCTCCTCCTCCTCCTCCTCCTCCTCCTCCTCCTCCTCCTCCTCCTCCTCCTCCTCCTCCTCCTCCTCTCTTCCTCGACCTTCCCTCCATCCTCCCGCTCTTCCTCCCTCCTCCTCCCAGGAGGGGAAAATCACACAGACACTATTCATCGGCGACCCCCAGGAAAGTATGGGAAAATATTGGAAGTATGGGGGGGGGGAAGACGAAAACCCAGAAAATATTGGAACGTATGGGGAATCCTGGGATTTGTGTCTACTTATCAGTGTGTCCCAGGGCCACATTTACAGGGCTCGCTTCGATTTCTCCGATTCGAGTCGATTTGATTTCGATGACTTCCGATTCCGATTCGATTACACTTGGGATTCCGATTTGGGTTCAGATTCCTCATCGGTGGCGTACTAGCTACCAGCCTGCCGATGCTTGCCGATTCGACTCTTCCCGGCTCGGCTGCCGATCTCCGCCGATCCGATCCGTTTCGATTGCCGATCGGATTTGTCGATTCGATGCTGGGCTCCCCTGCCTTTGCTTCCTCCCCCCTCCTCCTCCCCCTCCTTCCATCCACCCTCCTCCTCCTTCCATCCCCCCTCCTCCCCCCTCCTCCCCCCTCCTCCCCCTCCTTCCATCCACCTTCCTCCTCCATCCATCCATCCATCCATCCATCCATCCATCCATGCATCCATGCATCCATCCATCCATCCATCCATCCATCCATCCATCCATCCATCCACCCTCCTCCTCCTCCTCCTCCTCCTCCTCCTCCTCCTCCTCCTCCTCCTCCTCTTTCTCCTGGGTCGGCGTCCCGCGCTCCCAGGGGGGGAAAGTATAGCGAGAGGCGGTGGGCCTCCCCCTGAGAGCTCGCTTTCGGAGCCTCCTCCAAGAGACCGCGGGGAGGGCTCCTCCCCTCGGGAGGCCCGGGGGGGGGGGCTCCTCTCCTCAGGAGGCCTCCTCCTCCTCCTCCTCCTCCTCCTCCTCCTCCTTCTCCTGAGAGCTCTCTTTCGGAGCCTCCTCCAAAAGGCCGCGGGGAGGGCTCCTCTCCTCGGGAGGCCCGGGTGGGGGCTCCCGAGAAGCCCCGCCTGCCCTCTGATCGGGGGCGGAAAAGAGGGGGGTGATGACTCGGGGGGGTGGATATCACGGCGTGGGCCATGATATTTCCCCAGATTTCGCGGCGCCTCCTCTTATTTCATTACGTCCCTGGCCCCCCCGCTGGGCCGCGCACGTGCCGCCGGTCATGATTTGCACCCCCCCCCTCTTGGACAACACCCCCCTCCCGACTCTGAGGAGGGGGGGCCCAAGGATCCAGCGCGTCGAACGAGGATCGGGACGGAGGCTTCCCGCCGACCTCGGCCTCCAGAGGCCCTCGCCGGGCCCCGGGGCCGTCAAACAACGACTCGGGATGAAGAGCCGGTCCCAGGGAAAGGGTCGGGCTGGGCGAAAGGGGGGGATTGGGAAAGGGGGGGTTACGAAATTTGCTGCACGCAGCTGGTTTCGGCCTCACCGAGGGGCCCATTCCTCGATACATTGGCGCCTCCCGGCGCCGGGAGGCGCCGGGAAAATCAGCTACGCGAGCTGATTCTCAAACCCCCCCTTTGCTATCCCCCCCTTTCGCCCGACCCGAAAGGGTTGGGACATGCGAGGACCGCGCATTGAACAAGAACAAGGCGCTGCATGTCTGGGGACGGAAGGGTCGAGAGCCTTCATTCGGCGGCGATTCCGGGTCGGACTAGGCCAGGACGAGGGTAAACTTTGAGATCTTGGCGTTGCAGTTTTTTGTCACGACGGACGTTCTCGCTCAGTTTCGGACCTCTGGGCTCTCACACATCGATCCGGCTCGAAAAATGACGCAGAAAGATTGGTTCGAGAGCCCTGGTCGTGATTTCTATGCGATGTTGTTTTTGTTTGGATCGTTCTGGAGCGTTCCGGAACGCTCTCAGAGCGTTCCGGAACGCTCTGAGAAGGCCGCGGCGCCCGAGACATCCTCCAGAGCCGCCGGATCCAAGACATCTTCGTCATGGCTTCGTTTTACCAGGGCGAAGTGAGAAGGGGCGGGCCTTCTCAGAAGGCTCCGAAGTCCCCTGGCCTTCTGAGAAGTTTGCCAAGTCGTCCCAGAGGGCCCAGAGAACTTGTCAGAAGGCGCGAGGGCTTCCGAGAAGTCCCGCCGACTTCTGAGAAGGCCTTCTCCTTCTAATTTCTTACCAGCCTCGAACTTATCCCTATCCCTAAGATTGACACGCCAAAAGGCGATGACAATCTTAGGGATGCGCCCTCAAAAAATAAGGGAATCCCTAAGGTTGGCATCGTGATGAGGAGATGCCCAGCATAGGGATAGGGATATGTTCCATGCTGGTAAATTTCCCCCCTCGCTCGCCGCCGAATCATGGGGTCGATGTGCAACCGGGGGTCCGCCAGAGCGCCAGCTCTTGGCGGAGCCAGGGGTGCACACGGAGCGGGGTTGGCGCGCAGGACCCTGCAGGATCCTGCGGGATCCTGTAAAGCCCGAGTGACCTGGGTTCAGAGTTATGGCGGGCGTGTCCCCCTACAGGGGTATTTTCGACGAAAAATAACAAGTACTCCAAACATACCCCAAGACACAGGAGGGAAACAAAAACACTCCATAAAAGAACGAAAGTACTCCAAACATATTCCAAGCATACTCCCAAACAGGAGGGACATATTCCAAACATATTCCAAGACTACGAAGAAGAAAATCTACTCCATAAATCAGGAGGGGAACAAACACACAGACACAATTCATCGTCGATCCCCAAGAGAGTATGGGAAAATATGGGAAGTGGGGGGGAAGACCGAGACCCAGGAAAGATGGAAACGTGTGGGGAGTCATTTCATTTGTGTGTTTTATGTGTGCGTCCTTGGGCCCCTTGAGTAAAGCCCGAGTGACCTGGGTTTCGAGCCAGGGGTGCACTGACGTGGGTCTGAGCGCAGGGCCTCGCAGGATTCTGCGAAGCCCGACGCACCCGGCCGGGTCCGCATTGGCCTGGGCCAGTACAGTGCCGTTTTTAATACATGCTCCGCGTGCGGATCATGTATTAAAGATGCAGGGATTTAGTACTAAAAATATCGATGAGTTCATGCATGAATTCATTCATAAATCAGAGCGTGAATTACCTACCCCGCTTTCGCTTCCAGGCAAAACCAAGTCACACCACGCGCCTCCTCGTCAAGCGGCCTGACCAGCACAGGCCGTAGTTTGGCATCGCTTGGTATCTCTTGGAAGCGAGGGTGGTCAAAAGCGAGGTAGGTTTGATTACCCCCTAATAAATTGAATAATGCATTAAAAATCCAATATGTTCTAAAATCGTAAGTATCAACAAAAACTGCCCTGTAGGTCCCCGAAGGGAGGGGGGGGCGCCTGCCTTCCTCGGGGCACGTCCGTCGTGGGCTCTCCCCGTCGGCCGATGCAAGACCGTCGGGAGGGAACAAAAAACACACGGGCACAGTGAATCCTCGACTGCCAGGAGAAGATGGGGAAATATGCGAAGTGGGGGGAAGACACAAGCGCTGATTCGCGAAGGTGAAGCAAAGTTAGCACGGCTTGCCCCATGCGTGTGCTGTCTTCCAGCCCTCTGCCTCTTCCCCCCTTCCCTGTGCAGCTGCAGCAGTTTCGGGTCGGGTCGGGCGAAAAGAATGGGAGGGGAGCGGGCTAACCCAGAAAATATGGGAACATATGGGGAATCCTGTTATTTGTGTGTGTATTTATTTGTGTGTCCCAGGGCCCCTTCCCAGAAGTCGGCACGTCTGGATGATGCCCAAAGCCTATCTCTACTTTTTGGGCGCCTCCCTGCTTTAAGAGTTGAGCGGTTCTCCCTCGTCCCTCTGCTTCAGGGACGGGCCGGAACCCAACCTATCTCCAGCGTTGAGTCGGGCCTGTCCCTCTACAGGGGGGAGATTCAAAAATAGTCAAAACATAGTCTGGGGACTATTTCTGGAGTATGTTTTGACCATTTTGGAGTATCTTTCAAGTCTGCTTTATTTTTCGTCGAATATCCCCCTGCAGTGGGACACGCCCGACTTACTCCCACTTCATGGTTCTGCCCACTCCTTTCGGCCGACGGGTACGCATCCGCGGCCTCGCGGGCCGGGCTCCCAGGCCGCGACCCCCGCGGGTGCCGTGCGCTGGCACGAGCGAAGCGGGTACGGTTAAGTCGGGCCTGTCCCCCTACAGGGGGATTTTCGACGAAAAATAAGAAATACCCCAAGAATAACTAAACAATGGTCCAAAAATAGTCTGGGGACTATTTTTTGAATATTTGTTTGACCCTTTTGGAGTATTTCTGGTGTATTTTTCGTCGAAAATCCTCCTGTAGAGGGACACGCCCGACATAAGGGTACGGAAACAAGGGGTGCAATATGCCCAGAATCGGGCCGAAGGAAAGGGGGGGGGCAGGGAAAGGGGGGGTTACGAAATCTGCTGCATGCAGCTGGTTTCGGCCCCGCCGCCGGGCCCGTTCCTCGATGCATGGGCGCCTCCTGGCGCCGGGAGGCGCCGGGAGAATCAGCTACGTGAGCTGATTCTCAACCCCTCCCTTTGCAATCCCCCCCTTTCGCCAGACCCGACAAAAGCAGTTCCTGTTCATCTTGAACAGGACTCGCTGTCGGTGTCGCCGCGGCCTGTGCACATCTGAGGCAGAAGGCCGCCTGCCCAACAGTGGCCGCTGTTGGTTTGGGACAACATTCGTTTTTGGGCATTCTACCCACTTTTTCCGTACCCATTTCGGTCGTCCAGAGTGCGTTTTTGTCGCGGGTGCCCCGCGCAGAACGCACTTGTGCGACCGCGCATCCGCGGGATCGCGCCCCGGAGCCCAGGCTGCGAGGGCGCGGATGCGGATATGTTCGCCGCTCGGCAGAAGTTCGGCGCGGGCACTGCTTCTCGGAGGTCCGCCCAGATTTCCTTGGTCGGCCCTGGAACTCCGGCGCGCTCCGCTCGCCAGGGAGGGGGGGGTCCAGCGCGGAGCCGAGAAGTCCGCACGGACCCCCCGACGTCTCGAGTGGGGGATCGACCACAGCACTGGTTTGCCCCAGGCTTGCCTTGCTGGTGGAATGCACGACGCAGGTGGAGCGGTGCCATGTTTCTCGTCGCTTCGCTGGGAACGCAACTGCGGGGCAGGCCACTTCTGTGGCCGATCCCCTGCTCGAAGGCTGCCGCCCGCGCCCCCGCTCGGCGGCGGCGCCCCGAGGGGGGCAGGCAGAGGGAGCGGGCTCGGAGGCGGACCTCCTGGGGGGTCGAGGGTGCGCAGAGGGGGTTTCACAGTGGAGGCCCATGCCAAGAGACACCCTGCTTGCCAGCAGGGTGCCCTGGGTTTCGTGGTTTTCGATGGTTTTGCGATGGAGAGCGCGACGTTCCCAGACCATAAATCAGTGGACGCCCAGAAGGCTCAGGATCGGAGGTGGACAGACCTCCTGCCCTGACACGTCGATTAGCGAATTGGCCGTTTTCGGTTCGCGAGAGGGCGTCGCGGCCGTCGTTTTTGCGGGTCTGGGCCCGTCGGGTTCGGTCCCGGGCCGCTCTCACTAGGAGGAGGTTTACTAAAGGGAGGCTTGTCCACCGCCGACAGGAGGCCCCTCGGGCCGAACGAAGGGGGGGGACAGGGCGAGGGGAGGCCACGAACGCTGCTGCATGCAGCTGGCTTCGGCCCCGCCGCCGGGCCCACTCCGAGAAACACGTGGGCGCCTCCCGGCGCCGGGAGGGCGCCGGGAAGATCGGCCACGCGAGCTGGTTCTCCACCCTACCCTTTGCTATGCCCCCCCTGTCGTTCCCCCCGAGCCTCGGGTTATTGGGAGGCCTCCTGCCTGGCATCGCTCGGGCGTGTGCAACCAGCTCGCGAGCGAGACACGCGCGAAACCGACCACGGTGCGCGGGGAGTGGACGGTCCGAGCGACGGCGAGCCAGAGAGCAGCCTCCACCGAAGAGCCGCGTCGGGCGGCGAGGTCTGCGGGCCCATCTTGGGCCCGGCAGCGGTGCACAGGCCTGCCGGGAGAGCGCACCAATGACTCGGAGGTTTCCAGGGGTGCCCCTGGCCCATGTCGGGGGAGCGTAAGACCTGGGTTTGCCAGGACTCGGGTTCGCCATTGTTTTTTTGACGACCGCGCCTCGGATTTTGACGAGGAGGAGTTTCGTGGGATGTCTGCAGCGGGAGGCCTCGTCAAAATGCAGGTTCTTCCTCGTCATTTTTTTGACGACCTCGTCGGGGATTTCCGAGTCCCCTGTACCCAGGTCTTACGTCCCCCTGACCCTGGCCCATGGTGCCCCCAGCTTTTGGCTCCATTCTGGAGCCCCTGGGGCCTTCCCCTCGTGAGGGGTTGCGGTAGGTTCGTGTCGCGTCGACCGGCGGCGACCCCGCCAGCGGCGTTCAATTTTGAACGCCGCGGGCGACCCAGAATCGTTCGACGTGGAACGATTTTGGACTTTTCGGAAACGGCCGATCGTGTAAGGTTGAACGATCCTCGCGGTATCAGAAACCAACGCCGAAGTCGGCAGGACACGAACCTGACGTATCTGGAGGCCGTGGGGGCTTCCCTGGGAAGAGATCCGGGGCACCTCGGGCCAGGGGGCACTTCGAGCAGCACTCGCCTGATGATGCCCGCAGCCCGTGGCGCAGAGTCGGCCGACGCCCATGGGATCTGCTCGATCGCCGGAGGGCGCGAGTCCTCCAGGGGAGGTTCTCGGGCTGGCGGGGGCCACTCTTCGAGTAGGGGATCGACTACAGAATCGATTTACCCCAGGATTAGTTCCCTCGTCGAATCTGCGGATGCAGACTGCGAGTCCTTGATCGATGGACGAACATGCTGCATAGGTTGTAGGTTCGATGGGGAGAAGCACTTGTGGGGGGCAAATCAGCTCCGTGGTCGATCCTCTATATTCGAAGACTCCGTTCCTGGTCCCAGGGCCGGCCTGGCCACTGGCAGTGGATCTGTGCAGCATGTGTATCGCAGGCCTAGAGGTTGACACCAACACCAATATCGGCGGTGTGCCTCCAACGAGGGAAGAAGATCCCGATCTCGGTGATGGTGGTAATCTTCTGGCTTCCGAGGTGGCCGAAATATTACCACCAACACCGAAATCTAGGATCCTCTTCCCCCTGTGGAGACAACCCCCCGTGTTGGTGTTGGTGCCAATTTCCAGGCCTCCAAGTCTAGGTCTCGCCGCCCTGCCACGAGAGGCGTCTCGGCTGGCCGGGGGCGGAGGGAGGGAGGGAGGAGGGAGGAGGAGAGGAGGGAGGAGGGAAGGGAGGAGGGAGGGAGGAGGAGAGGGAGGAGGGAGGAGGAGGAGGGAGAGGGAGGAGGGAGGAGGAGAGGAGAGGAGGAGAGGAGGAGGAGGAGGAGGAGGAGGAGGAGGAGGAGGAGGAGGAGGAGGTCTTGCCGCCCTGCCACGGGAGGCGTCTCGGCTGGCGGGGGGCCCCTGAGGGGCCCTTTGGCTTCGGACCTGCTGCACGCGGCCGGCTTCGGCTCCGCCGCGGGGCGCGCTCCCGGAGTTCCACCGGCGCCTCCCGGCGCTTGGAGGCGCTGGGGAAGCCGGCTGCCCGAGCTCGTTCGCCAATCGCCCCTTTGTTACCCCCCCCCCTTTCGTAGGATCTGACTCTCGGCTGCACTCGAAGAAGAAGCAGCGCCATAGCCACAAACTTTTTGGCGCTCCGCGCGGAGCGCCAAAGGTTTATGGTCATGCAGTTGTTTGTTTCTTCTTCTTCTTCTTCTTCTAGACACGCAAGTCGGAGGTGGACAGACCTCCTACCCTGACACGTCGATTAGCGAATTGGCCGTTCTCTGTCCGCGAGAGGGCGGCGCGGCCGTATTGTTGCGGGTCCGGGTCCGTCGGGCTCGGTCCCGGGCCGCTCTCACTAGAAAGGGTGGTTTGCTACAGGGAGGCTTGCCCCCCGCCGAGCAAGACTCGGCCACGCGCAGAGGGGGGTAGGGGGAGGGGGGAAGGCTTCTCAGAAGCACCGCTGCTTCTCAGAAGGCGCGGGCCCTGTCTGTAGTGTAAGGCCCGCGCCTTCTGAGAAGCAGCCTCCTTCTAAGAAGCCTTCCCCCCTACCCCTGCCCCCCTCTGCCCCCCGCCGAGCAAGATGCGCCCGCGGGACCCTCCGCCCGAGTGGCCCTCCGGTGCGCGGCCTCCGGGGTTGCGCAGGGAGGGCGGGCCTGGGCGCGCGGGGCCGCTGCCGCCGCACATCGCGTGCGGGCAGGCCGCGCACCAGTCAGGCAGTGGCGAAGCGTCCTGGCTCGCCTACAGCCCCAGCAAGCGATGTTCTAAGAACCTTTTGTGGTCTGCACGACATGTTTCCAGAGCATTTCTGGCCGGGGCCGTCTTGTTTTCACACGTCGGGAATCGGTTCCAAGAGCATTGTTTTTGCTCTTAGAACATTTTTTGTTTTAAGAACATTTCGTGGTAGGACTATAGGAATGCCGGGACGATCGGTCCCTGCTCAAACCAGAGGTCCCTCCTGCCCTGGGGGGGCACTCCTGGGCGTGCGGCCGACCGTCGTTGCTCTACCGGGGGGGGGGCACGCCCGCCTTAAGACTGTCGGAGGGCCTCACTGGGCTTCCTCCGCCCCCCGCCCCTCAAGCGGCATTTTGGACCCGAGGGGGGGGGGGGGGAAACCGGGGCATGGAGAGGCGCAGGACCTTCCGCCTACGCTTAAGTCGGGCTTGTCCCCCAAACAGGGGGATTTTCGACGCAAAATTTAAAATACCCCCAGAATATTCCAAAAATAGTAAAAAATAGTCAGGGGATTATGTTTTGAGTATTTTTTGACCGTTTTTTGTTTTTTGGGGGTGTTTTATTGTAGTGGCCTCCGGCCAGTGCCGCCGATCCGGGGCGCTCCGCAAGATGATGATCAGGATGATGCTGCAGGGGAGAGGGCAGGGGAGGGGGTCTGCTCTGCAGGGGGAGTCCGCTCGGCAGAGGGAGGGACTGCAGGGGAGAGGGGTGGTCCGCTCTGAAGGAGGGGGGGGCTGCAGGAGAGGAAGTCTGCTCTGCAGGGGGGGGGGGGGGCAGGGAGGGGGGGGCGTCGCTCTGCAGGGGGGGGGCTGCACGGAGCGGGGTCCGCTCTGCAGCGGGGGGGAGCTGGGCTGCAGGGAGGGGGGGGGGCGGTCCGCTCTGCAGGGGGGGGGTCCGCTCTGGGAGGAGGGGGGGCTGCAGGAGGGCGGGTCTGCTCTGCAGAGGGGGGGGGAGCAGGGGAGGAGGGGGGGATCCGCTCTGCAGGGGGGGGGGGGGCTGCAGGGAGGAGGTCCGCTCTGCAAGGGGGGGGGGTGCTCTGCATGGGGGGGAGGGGTGCAGGGGGGGGGGGTCGCTCTGCAGTGGGGCGGGGGGGCTACAGGGGCGGTCCGCTCTGCAGGGGGGGGGGTGGGAGGGGGGGAGCGTCCGCTCTGCAGGGGGGGGTGCACGGAGCGGGGTCCGCTCTGCAGCGGCGGGGGGGCTGGGCTGCAGGGAGGTGGGGCGGTCCGGTCTGCAGGGGGGAGGGTCCGCTCTGGAGAGGGGAAGCTGCAGGAGGGCGGGTCTGCTCTGCAGAGGGGGGGGGAGCAGGGGAGGAGAGGGGGATCCGCTCTGCTGCAGGGGGGAGTCGCTCTGCAGGGGGGGGGGTGCTCTGCAGGGGGGGGTTGCAGGGGGAGGGGGGTTCGCTCTGCAGTGGGGCGGGGGGGCTACAGGGGCGAGGTCCGCTCTGCAGGGGGGGGGGGGGGGCTGGGCTGCAGGAAGCGGGAGGGGGCGTTCTGCAGGGGATGGGGGGTTCCGCTCTGGGAGGGGGGGAGAAGCACTGAATTAGGTCGGAAATGAGGTCCCCCCCCGAAGCACTGAATTAGGTCGGAATGAGGTCGGAAATGAGGTCCCCCCCCCGCAGAGCGAAGCTTGAGCGAGCTCAAGCCCACGCTCTCAGAAACTCACACGCCGGATCGGCGGATTCTTCGTCGAAAATCCCCCTGTAGGGGGACACGCCCGGCATAAGCCCACGGTCTCCAGGGAGAACGGGCGAGAACCCGCGAATGCGAGCGGTGGGCACATGTCGAAATGCCAGCCGAAGGATTCTCGAATGGCCTTCGGCTCCTCCCACCGCCGTGCCTGGGCTGCGGGTCTGGGGCTACGCGGATGGCGGGCGGGGTCGCGTGGGAGGCGTCTCGGGGGCGTTTGGTGCACCGTTTTTGCACCGCCAGGGCGCCTCCTGGAGGCCTCCTGGGGGTTTGCTCGCGGGCCTCTCGGGGAGCTCCCTGGGGGCGTGTTGGGGGCTTTTGGGGGCAGCCCGGGAGGCGGTTTGGGGTCGAAGGCTCGACGTGTTCGTTCGGGCTCCCCCTCTTCGGCCCTCCTGGACCGTTTTGGGGGGGTTCTTCAACGGCCCGGGGGCCCTCTTGGGTGCCTCTTGGGCCGTCTTGGGGCGATCCAGGAGCCTTCTTCGGTCCTTAGGCGAATGTGCTGAACATGCACGTTTTCCTGTGGGGATGGGACGACTGGTGCTCGTTGAGGCCGTCTTGGGACGCCTCCTCTAAATAGTAGTTTGAAGCGTTTTCGGGGCCGCTTGGGTCGTCTGGAGGCCAGCGTGGGCGTTTTCGGGCGATCTTTCGGCGGCTCGTGGCCCTCTTGGACCGTCCAGAGAGCCTTTTGGTACTCTCTTGGCCTGTCTTCTCTAGCTTTTTGAGCGGTCTTGGGGCCCTCTTTTGGGTCGTCTGAGAGCCCTCTTGGAGGCCTGGTGGACCGTCTTGGGGCGACCCAGGAGGTTTCTTGGGCTGTCTTGGACTTTGTGATCGCAAAAAAGGCGAATGTACTAATTAGCCTGCCGGAAAGCAACAACCATATGCAATTGTGAATGCCGCGATTGTGAGAACCGTTTGACGTGGAACTCCCTAATTATGAGGTAACGCCTGCATGCGAGTTGTGTCGAGCTTCTTGTGGAACCAACAAACGTGTGAGGTGTGTGTGTGTGTGTGCCGAAGCGAGGGTGTCGCCCACATGCGGGCTGCGCCACTGGGACCGTAGGTGGGGCTCTCTGTGGGGCCACGAAACGTATCAGAGGTGTGCCGAAACGGGGGTGTCGCCCACATGCAGGCCGTGCCACTGGGGTCTTGGGTGGAGCTCCATGTGGGGCCACGAAACGTGTGAGAGGGGTGTGTCGAAACGGGAGGGTCGCCCACATGCGGGTTGCGCCACTGGGACCGCAGGTGGAGCTCCTTGTGGGGACACGAAACGCGTGAAGGATTTACCGAAACGGGGGTGTCGCCCACCTGCAGGCTGCGCCACTGGGGTCTTGGGTGGAGCTCCTTGTGGGGCCACGAAACGTGTGAGATGTGTACCGGAACGGTAGACCTGATGCGGAGAGCAGAGGTAGGGATGTGAGGAGGGGGAGGAAAAAGGAAGGAAGACCGGAAGGAGTGACGCGGGGCGCTGCCTTTGCAAAACGGGGACCCAATGCCACAGGATGGTTGGGACACATTGCAGGTTTTCCACTTGACGTCAGGCGAATGTTCTTATTTGAGGACGTTGTGGGACGCCTCTGGAGGGCTTCTTGGAGCGCCTTTGGGGCCTCTTGGGCCGTCTGGAGGCCAGCGTTGACTTTTTCAAGCGATCTTTCGGCGGCTCGTGGCACTCTTGGACCGTCCAGGCAGCCTTTGGGTGCCGTCTTGGCCTTTTTTTGTGACTTTGCTACTGGGGCCCTCTCGGATCGTCTGAGAGCCCTCCTGGAGGCCTCGTGGCCCGTCTTGGAGCGACCCAGGAGGCTTCTTTGGCTGCCTTGGACGTTGTGATCACAGAAGAGGCGAATGTGTGAAACATGCAGGCGTTCCCATGAAACATCATCAGGCGATTGTTATCATTTGAGGCCGTTGTGGGACGCCTCTCGAGGGCTTCTCGGGTTGTTTTGGGCGCCGCTCGGGTCGTCTGGAGGCCAGCGTGGGCGTGTTCGGGCGATCTTTCGGCGGCTCGTGGCCCTCTTGGACCGTCCGGAGGGGCTGTTGGTGCATGTTTGGCTTGCTTGGGTGCCCTCTGCTCCCCCGTGGTGCATGCGGCTTCTTTCGGCCCTTCTTCGGGCCCCTCGCTCGTCGTTTCGGCGCCACGGGCAGGAGTGTTCGGCAGACGATCACCCGCGCGCAAATCAAAAAAAAGGTCCCCGAGGGACCCCCCCCATTCCAATTCGGCCAGACTGGGCTCCCAGGGGGGGGGGGGGTAGGGAGGGGGAAGCATCTCGCACGCCGATTTGGGTCCAAGGGGTCGGCGGATGTTGGCCTCTCGGGGCTCTCTTGGGAGGCCTCTGTGGGCTCTTTTGGGGCGCCTCGGAGGCCTCTGGGGCCGTCTCGGGGCCATCTTGGGCGTCTTGGTGCGATCTCGGGGCGTCTCCCTGCCCTCGGGGGCCGTCTTGGGAGCCTCGCAGGGGCCCTCCTGGCCCGCCTCATGGCCCTCTCGGCTACTAGCAAGTCGTGCGGGCAGCCGCGGGGAGCCCAGGGGAACCACGGGGAAAGCAACAAGATTTGGCACTACTCCTCAGGAGTGGGGACTGAGGCTTGGAGGATGAGGCAAAGGACCTGAGGGCATGCCCACTCCGTGCCCAGCGGCACGGTGACGGATATGTAGTGCAATCCATGTGGTGTAGGCTACATAAGGGCAATCTAGGTGGTGCAGTAGATGTGATGTGCTTTAGGTGGTACAAGCTATGTGGCACACGCAATGCTATGCTATGCAAAGAGATGCAACGCAATGCAATGTTGTGCAACGCATGGCACCGCAAAACAGTGCAACGCAATGCAAAGCAACGCACATCAATGCAAAACAGCGCAGAGCAGCGCAGAGCAGCTCGAAGCAACGGCGAAATAGCAAGGCAGTCCGATGCAGACGCGCGTGCGAAGAGGCAGTGCGAGAGACGAGGCCAGAGAGCAGTGCGAGGCAGCACAGAGCAGCACGGAGCCCTGGGGCAGCACGACGCAGCTCGAAGACGCGCAGCGCGTTGCAAAACGTGCGAGCCCCGCGCAGCCAAAGCACCCCGTGAGGCCAACAAAACGGTGCGGCGGTGACGGACGGGCGGCGACGAGTGGGCGACGGGCGGCCCCAGTGCCGGCTGCACGGGTGCCCAGGCCCAGCTCTTTTTTTGTTTGGTTGTCTCTCTCTCTCTAGAGAGAGAGAGAGAGAGAGAGAGAGAGCCCCTCCTCCTCCTCCTCCTCCTCCTCCTCCTCCTCCTCCTCCTCCTCCTCGTCCTCCTCCTCCACCTCCTCCTCCTCCTCCTCGCCTCCTCCCCCTGAGTGCAAAAGCATTGCCGGGAGACATATAGCACGGGGGGCCTACTTTTTTCGAGAGGAGCAGGGGCCCTTGTGTGCAGAAGCACTGCTTGGGGACATAATAAGCACAATTGGCCTGTCTTCCACCACCATCACCATAGGTTGGAGTGAGAGGGGGTCCTCCTCCTCCTCCTCCTCCTCTTTCTCCTCCTCCTCCTCCTTCACCCCTCCAACTCATGGTGGTGGTGGTGGTGGTGGTGGAAAACAGGCCCATCAAAGCACCAGGCCTTCTGGCAAACGCGGAGGAGCAACACGCGGACGGGCTACCAACGGCGGCGTGTCAACGATGCTGTGTTTGCCCCCGAGCGACGCCATCGAAGAGCGCAGAAAACCTTCGAACGTGACCACAAAGCGCCGAGAGCTTCCTTGAAGCCGCGGGTGCACGCGAGCTTGCACGGCGCCGACGCTGTGCCCGTTCAGTTTCCGCAGGGGCACGAGCGGTCTCCTCGGTTGTTGGTCTGGCTTCGCTCGGCTTCGTCGCCGACGTGGGGCCACAAGATGTGCCGATACCGCTGCTCCCTGGACCTCTCCAAGGGTGCGCTCTGACCAGAGCCCCGAGGATCAAGGGCAGAAAAAACGCCCCTACCCTGGTTTACGAGGCGCTGTGCGCTGAAACTTCTGTGGGCTGACAGGGTAAACCCTGCGTGATGTGCCGCGTCCTGGCGGCTCTAGGCTTTGGGGGTTCCCAGGAGGTTTGCAGACCACGCACTTGTAACCCAGGGTAGGGTCGTTTTTTCATCCCTCAAGAGGAGAGTCTTGCCTTGGCGACGAGAGCTCTCCAGGACAGGACGAGCAGCGGCATCGGTACACCCTCCTCCTTCGACGACCGCCTCGACCGTCGCCCCCCCCCCCTCCTCCTCCTCCTCCTCCTCCTCCTCCTCCCTCCTCCTCCTCCTCCTCCTCCTCCTCCTCCTCCTCCTCCTCCCTCCTCCTCCTCCTCCTCCTCCTCCTCCTCCTCCTCCTCCTCCTCCTCCTCCTCCTCCCTCCTCCTCCTCCTCCTCCTCCTCCTCCTCCTTCGACGATCGCCTTGACCTTCGCCCTCTGCCTCGGCGGCGCCGTCGCGCGCGCGCGAGCGCGCGCGCGGTCCCGCGGCCCGGCGCGCATCGCCAGGGGGAGCGCTTCGGCCTCCTGGAGAGCGCGGCGCCTAGCGGAGCCCGGAGCGGCGCCGGGGGAGCGCCGCGCGGTGCAGGGTCGGGCGGCGGCCTTGGCGAGGATCAGGAGAGGAGGACGTACGTTTAAGTCGGGCCTGTCCCCCTACAGGGGGATTTTCGACGACGAAAAAAAATACCCTCAAGATAATAGAAAAAGTAATCCCAAAATAGTCTGGGGATTATGTTTTGGGTATTTTTTGAATCTTTTGGGGTATTTTTGGTGTATTTTTCAGGTTTCGTCGAAAATCCCCCTGTAGGGGGACACGCCCGACATAAACGTACGTGTTCACCTGTGCCAGTGCCCGTCGTTTTCGCTTTGGGGGGGTACTCTGGGGGGCCCTCGTCGCCATGGTCAGAGTCGCCTCGGAATCCTGGTCAGAAGGCGCTCTGGGAGAGGTTCCGGGAGTAACAGTCTGGGATTTGTGTTTGCTGCTTCCCCAAAAAAGTCATTCCTCCTCCCCGCAGCTCCCTTCTGCATCCTCCCTCCTTCCTCCTCCCCTCCGCCCCGCTGCTCCCCCTCCCTCCTCTCCGTTACTCCCCTCTGCCTCCCTCCTCCCTGCTCCTTCTCTCGCCCCGTTGCTCCCTCCTCCGCTCCTCCCCCAGGGGCAGACGACGAGGTGTCCGACTCAGGATCGGACCAGGCTGCTTGTCCTTTCTCCTCTTCGCGCTCCGGATCGGGGGCTGGCTGCGCCGTGCCTCGGGCGATGGGTTGCCGCCTCAGGTCGTGATTGTCGCAGGGCGAAGACCTCGCAATGGCTGTTCGTGTTCCCTGCAGGGTGTGGCCTCGTCCATATCTCTTACAGTCAACTCGCCTAGTAAGGATGAACAACCTTTCAAGGTTACCCTTGCATCCTTCCCCTTCGGCCCGTCCTTGGCGGCTTTCGCTGGCCGCGCCCTGCTCGCAAAGTGTCGACATGGCCTTCCCAGGCCCCTGCATCCTTACTGCGCATCCCGATTGTACGGATTGACTGTAAGCCTTGTTGGCAAGGGTTCCCCCCATTGCCACCACCGCGGCCAGATGGAGCCTGTCTCTGGTCTGC
This sequence comes from Prorocentrum cordatum, assembly GCA_963575745.1. Lineage (NCBI taxonomy): Eukaryota > Dinophyceae > Prorocentrales > Prorocentraceae > Prorocentrum > Prorocentrum cordatum. The sequence goes on from CAUYUJ010004413.1 coordinate 166,036, forward strand.
ACCTTCGCCTGTGCATCACAGTTTATAGCTTCGGGTCTGTGCTACAAGCGTACAGACGTGCAAGCCTCCTGCCCTGTATGACCCTCGGCAGGTGGTTCATGGTCCTGTGGCTTCTTCGCACCGACAGGTGTATTTTCCCTGGCCAGTCTCGTCCCCAAGCCACTGGTATCCAGGCATGGAGCCCCTGGGGCCTCGCCCTCGTGAGGGGCTACGGTATAGGTTCGTGCTGTGTCGACCGGCGGCGACCCCGCCAGCGGCGTTCAATTATTGAACGCCGCGGGCGACCCAGAATCTTTCGATGTGGAACGATTTGGACGTTTCGGAAACGGCCGATCGTGTAAGGTTGAACGGTCCTCGCGGTATCAGAAACCAGCGCCGAAGTCGGCACGACACGAACCTGACGTATCTGGAGGCCGTGGGGGCTTCCCTGGACAGAGATCCCGGGCACCTCGGGCCAGTGGGGGCACTTCGAGCAGCACCCGCCTGATGATGCCCGCGGCCCGTGGCCCAGAGTCGGCCGACGCCCATGGGATCTGCGCGATCGCCGGAGGGCGCGAGTCCTCCGGGGGAGGTTCTCGGGCTGGCGGGGGCCACTCTTCGAGTAGGGGATCGACTACAGAATTGATTTACCCCAGAATTAATTCCGTCGTCGAATCTGCGGATACAGACTTCGAATCCTCGATCGATTTACGAGCATTCTACGTATCCGTCGTAGATTCGATGGGAGAAGCAATTTTGGGGAAGTCAATTTTTTTGTAGTCGATCCTCTACTCGAACTCTGGGGCTCCCATACGGTGTGGTGAACACGAGCAGTGGTGAGTCAGGGGGGATTGGGGGTCCCCGTACGGTTTTGGGACTCGGGCCGTTCTCCGAGGGCGCCTCGGGTGACCGGGGCCTCCGAGGTCGCAGGGCCGGGCGGCGACAGGCCGCGCGGTGAGGTCGTTGGGGATTCCTCCTCCTCCTCCTCCTTCTCCTCCTTCTTCTCCTCCCCCTCTCTCCTCCCCCTCTCTCCTCCCCCTCTCTCCTCCCCCTCCCCCTCCCCCTCCTCCTCCTCCTCCTCCTCCTCCTCCTCCTCCTCCTCCTCCTCCCTCCTCCTCCTCCTCAAGACTCTGAGCGGGGGGGTTCGCGCGGCGTCGGCGTCGGCGTCGTCGTCGCCGTCGTCGTCGCCGTCATCCGTCGCCGTCGCCGTCGCCGCCGCCGTCGCCGTCGCCGTCGTCGCCGCCGCCGTCGCCGTCGCCGTCGTCGTCGTCGTCGTCGTCGTCGATGGGGAGCCGAGCCCCGTCGAGAGCGCGGCCGCGCCTCGGCCTCCGCCCGCTGCTCCCCCCGCCCCCGGCGCCGAAAGCGCCGCGGGAGCACCGCGGCCGTCGGGTTCTTCTCGGGCCCCTCTCGGGCCCTCACCTGCCGAACGATCTGAAGCTTCGGAAACGGCCGATCGTTCGAGGTGGAACGATCCCCGCGGTGTCAGAAAGCAACGCCGGAGTCGGCACGGCACGAGCTTGCCGTGGCTGTCTCCCAGAGTATGTGTTCCTCGGCTCTTCCCGTGCGATGCCCTTGGGGACTCTTCGCCCGGGCCATGGTTTTTCTAGCAGAGAATGTGTTAATCCTTAGTGTGCCCTTCGCTGATTCCGACCCCCAGGAGTCTGACCCCCCTTAGTAGGCGAATGAGAACTACTCCGGATCTCACAATAGTAGGTGGGGGTCAAAAGTGTTTGACGGCTCGTTTTGGACCCCCCCCAAAGAGCGGCGCAACCGCACCAAAATCCAGACACCCCCAGAAGCATCGTTTGACGTTTCGATCTAGACGCCCCCCAACAGAGAGGCGTTGTGGAACAAACTGTTGGACCCACCCCAGAAAGACGACGACGACGCCGACGATGGCGCCGGTGACGACATCGACGACGACCTCGACTACAATGAAGACGACGACGGCGACAATGACGACGGCGACGACGACGGTGACGACAACACCGACGACGACGACAACACCGACAACGACGACGCTGACGACGACGACGACGACGCTGACGACATTGGTGAGGACGGCGGCGAGTGCGGCGACGACGATGACAATGTCGACGACGACTGCGACACCGATGGCACCGATGACGACGGCAACGCCGACGACAGCATCGACGACGACAACGACACTGACAACGACAGTGAGCGAGACGACGACGCAGACGATGACGCACACGTCAGCGACGACGATGACACCAACGACGTTGAGGACGACAACGGCAACACCGACATGGTACGACGACGACACCAGCGACGAGGACGACAACGAGGAGGGCGACGACCACGCCGACGACGACGCCGACAACGACAACGACGATGACGCCGACACGAAACCCACCACGATATTGCTGTTAAGACAGCGTGAAACATGCCACGGACGCGTCGTCGCGTGTTTCTTTTCCGCACTGAACAGTTTGAATCCTATATTTGTCGGAATGGTTTTCCTTCATGTCAAGTGTGGATTTGGAAATTGTGCGGACGCGTCCGCACGCTTAGGTCGGCGTCCTTGTCGTCGGTGTCCCCGTCTTCATCGTCGTCGTCGGGATCGTCGTCGTCGTCCTCGTCATTTTCCTCGCTGGCGTCAGTGTCGTCGTCGTCGTCGGAGTCGTCGTCGTCCTATTCGTTCTTGAGGTCGCGGTGTCGTCGTTATCGTCGTGGGTGTCGTCGTCGTCGTCGTCGGTGTCATCGTCGTCGTCGGGTTCGTCGTGGTTTTCGTCGTCGTCCGTGTCGCTGTCGTTTGCTGTCGTGGTCGTTCGCTTCGTCGTCAAAGGCGTGGATCGTCGTCGTCGTCGCGGTCGTCGGACTCGTCGTCTTCGTCGTCGTAGTCGAACGTCGAAATGCGAACCGTGTCGGGTGCAGGAGTCAGGAGCGAAAGAAGGACGTACACGTACATGAATCCACGCTGGTTTCGAGAGTTCGCACTGCACGGATGTCCGCAGCACTCGGCCGGTCTCGCGCTTCAAGGGGCCGTGTTCGTAGCGGAGCGCGTACGTCCTCTGTGGGCTCCCCAAGGAGGGGCTCTGGGCTCCGGGCCGGTCCCTGCATCTCCGTCGCTCGGAGAGCCTCTCTCCCTGCCCCAGGCGTGCCGTGGCCAGGGGCGCCACCAGAGCAGCCCCGTGGTCTCTCCTCCGGCGCTCCTCTCGGGGGTGTTTTTTTTTTTTCGTCGAAAATCCCCCTGTAGGGGGACAGGCCCGACTTAAGCGTCGTGGAAAAAAACACCACCCACCAAACCACCCCAAGGCTTTAATTTGCCCTCCATTTCCAGTGGGGGGGGTCTGGAAACATTCGGGGGTGGACAGACCTCCTAGCCTGGCACGTCGATCAAGGAATGGGCCGTTTTCGGTTCGCGATAGGGCGTCGCGGCCGTCCTTCTTGCGGGTCCAGGTCCGTGGGCTTCGGTCCCAGGCCGTTTTCACCAAGGGGAGGTTTACTGAAGGGAGCTTTGTCCAAAGCCGATTCTCCTGGTAGCACGGTGACTGCGGAGGGACCGGGCGCAACGGTGGGGTCGTGTGCTCCGGGGTCCGTCTCGATCCGATCAGTCCGGTTCGATGGATTCTGGCCGGGCCGATGTGCTTTCGGTTCCGTGAAGCAGTGGCGAAGCGTTTGGGCTCGCCTATAGGCCTACCAAGCAATGTTCTAAGAACCTTTCGTGGTCCGCGCGAAATGTTCTTAGAACAGTTCTGGCTGGGGCTGAGTTGGTTCAACACATCGGGCTTTATGTTCTAAGAACATTGTTTTTGTTCTTGGAGCACTTTCGGGTTCTATTAAACTTTCGTGGTAGGTCTATAGAACTTCGGGGGTGGACAGAACTCCCAATAGTGACACGTCGATTAGTGAATTGTCCGTTTTCGGTTCTCGAGAGGGCGCCGTGGCCGTTATTTTCCAGGCTTGCGCCCGCCAGATTTGGGCATAAAGTCGTTTTCACTAATCCATGTTTTACTTCAAGGGGGTCTGTCCATCCCCGAGAACTGCCGGGACGATCGGTCCCTGCTCAATTCCGGTGCTCCAGCGATCCGATGCGGCCCAGTGCTTTTGCGTGGTGCCGTCGTGCACCCCGACGCAGCCGAGCCGTCTCTCGATGTCGCTGCCGTGCCGACGCAGCCCGGGCCGATGAAGATGCCGACCCGATCCGATTTGCCGATCAGATGCTGACTCAGATGTGCGGTCCGCCCGCGCGATCCCCCTCAGATCAAGCAGTGGCGAAGCGTCCCGGCTCGCCTATAGCCCCACCAACCAATGTGCTAAGAACCTTTTGTGGCTCCCACGACATGTTCTTAGAACATCTCTGGCGGAACCTGGTTTGTTTTAGCACATCGGGCGAGTGTTCTAAGAACATTGTTTATGTTCTTAGAACATTTGTGGGTTCTAAGAAGATTTCGTGGTAGGACTATAGGAGTGCCGGGACGGTCGGCCCCTGTTCAATGACTCTGGTGCGGTCCGCCCGCGCGATCCCCCTCCGACCCCCGACCCATTCCCCGGGACAAGTGTTTGTCACCGCGAGTCGTTCTGTGGACGGCCTCGGGGCTGTGAGGGGGCCCCCCGAGGCCGAACATTGCCGAGACTTCCCCAGGGCAGGTTTTTCACCCCGAGTCGTTCTGTGGACGGCCTCGGGGCCGGGAGGGGGCCCCCCCAGAGGCCGAACAAAATCGCCGAAGTTTCCCGTCATCATTGTCTCGTGGCCCGAAGGGGGCCACATGCGAACCCTACCCCTACCCCCCACGATTTCTGAGGGGTAGGTGAACCCCACCCTACCCCTTAGAAATCGTGGGGGGTAGGGGTAGGGTTCGCATGTGGCCCCCTACTGAAGGGGGTCTGGATCTGGGCCTATACGGGCGTGGCGCGCCGGGCCCCTTGCCGAGACTGCGACCACGCCTTCTGCCTGGGGTGCATCCGGGGCTGGCGCAAGCAGAGGGAGCAGGACCCGCGGCGGGGAGGCGCGCCGGGGCCTCCCCCGGGGGCACAGTTGTTTGATTCGCGGGTCGAGGGCGCACCTCTTCTGGTCGAAGCTAAGCGGGCCGCGCACAGCTTGAGTTAACAAAGAGGAGGGGCAGAAGGAGGGGCCTCACGTCAAGGCCAGGAGGGGGCGAAGCCCAAGAATCGGGCGGTGCCGAAGACGATGTGCTTGCAAAGGAACGCAAAAATCTCCCCTGGGGCACAGCCGCATCGCCGATGCCTCTCTGAGCCTCCCCGAAGAGGGTAGACACATTGCTTCCCAGTGGCTTCTGTCGACTTTGTTCGCCTTCTCACGTTTTCCCGCTTCCAACGCTCCAAGACAGGAATTTGAGAAAAAAAAAAAAAAGAATTTCAGAGAGTCACCTCTCTCTCTCTCTTTATCTCTCTCTCTCTCTCTCTAACAATTCAACAAATGCGCGCCCCCTCCTCCGGGGTGTCCCACACTTTCCCGGAACATCTGCGGAACGCTCGCGGTGCCGAGCTTCCCGACCTCTTGGGGAGCCCCCAAAACGCCCAAGGACAGCCCAAGACGACCCCAAGAAGCCCACAGAACGTCAAAGGCCCAAGAACCTCCTAAGCAACCCGGGATAGCTTTCGGGCGGCTCTCCAGGCTCCCAGGAGGCCCCCGAAAGACCCCTGGGGGGCTCCGAGAGGCCTCCCGAGAGCGCCCAGAGAACCTAAAATCGTTAATGTTCATGGTTTTTGTTCAAGGTTTTTTGGCCTTCTCACCATTTCATGCTTCCAGCGCTCCAAGACGGCCGAAGGGGCCCCCAAGACCACCCCGGGACCGCCCAAGAGGCCCCCAAGACGGCCCCAAGACGGGCCAAGACGGCCCCAAGACTGCCGAAGAGGCGCTCAGGACAGCTCCAGACCACCCCAGAACAGGCCCAAGATGATCCCAAGAGCGGGAGCAGGAGGCTTCCAGAGACCTCTGAGAGCCCCAGAGGCCTCCAACACACCCCAGACCCTTGAGAGGCTCCGAAAAAATCCCCGACGAGGCCCCCCAAACAGCCCAAGAGAGCTCCGAGAGCCGTCCCGAGAGAGCTCGAAGAGGGTAAATCGTTGCTTTCCAGTGGTTTTAATCGACTTGTTTCGCCTTTCACGTTTTCCCGCTTCAACGCTCCAAGACCGAGGAATTTTGAAAAAGGGAATTCCAGATATTCTTTTTTTTTTCAAGTTGGGACTCCTACTCCCCATCTTCTTCCTCGAGCCCCATCAAGACTTCGGGTCACATGCAAAAATGTTTCGGGAGTGCTGTTGGACTCTCGAACGCTGTTTTGGCACTCTCTTGGATCCTCTTCGTGTCCTCTTGGCTGCCCCTGGAACCATTGTAGAAACCGAGATCCCATGATCCCATGAGTTGAAGCAGTGGAATTTCAAAAATCATTTGCTTAAACTTCTCGCTTATTTTTGCACGAAGACCCCGAGAGGCATCCCAACAGACCGTGGCCTGCATGCAGAAAACGTCTAACCTACAGCCCAGGCACTACAACTTGAAAAGAAAGAACATCCCACCATTCCGTTTTTTCCCAAGTTCGCCCCCCCTTGTCTGCTCTTGCACAACAGACCACAGTGAAGGCCCCAGAAAAGAACCCAGGAAGCCATCGAGGGCCCCAAATCGTTGAATACCGAACGACAATTAATGATTTCGGCGTTTCCGCAGTTCCCCGTCTATGCGATTCCGAGGCTTGCGCAGAGCCTCCAAGAGAGTCCTTGGATGCAAGAAGCGACAAGGAATGAGATCCCATGCGTTCGCCCATCAAGCCTAGCTAGAGCTTGTGCGCTTGCGAAGCGCGCGCGCGATGGTTCTAGTAGTTAGTGTGTATATATATATATAGTGAGAGAGCCATGCTTATATACATGCTATAGAAAGACAAGGAATGACATGCGAATCTCTATGGAGAGAGAATGGCAGAGAGGGAGAGAGAGGCTGACAGAACAAGAGAGAGAGAGAGAGATGTTCGGCACCCTTGCGCTCTGAGTCGGGGCGAGAGCGTTTTAGCAGGCTTGCGTGCCAGCCCCCTGGGAGAAAGAACTGTAGATGTAATGGAAGAACCTTGAGATGGGGCGCTCCAGACGAGCCATCGTCCTCGGAGCTGCCATCCTCTCATCGGCGGAGGGCGGCGCAAGCACAGCGGGCGCGGCTCTCCGGGCGGAAGCTTGCGGAAGGCGGGCGGGCGCCGATATATATATATATATATATGTACATACATGTATATAAATAGTACAGGTTCCCAAGACAGTACTTGCATTTGGGGGTCCGTCGCTGCATTCGAAAGAAGTGGGGTCGTTGGGCGGGTCAGCCGCCCCGTTGCCGCCGCAGCCGCCCTGTCGCCGCCTCGTCGCCGCCCGCCGTCTGGGCTCATTTGTCGCATCCGCCGTCTTTTCGTTGCCGGCGTCGCCGCCCCGTCGCCGCTTCGGCGCCGCCCGTGGCCGCCGTCCCGTTTGCACCCCCTTCCCGTTGCAAGCCAGTCGACGGCGGTCCAATTGATCGGTTGCGCTCCAATCGATTGCAACCCAATCGATTGCAGTCGTCGGTTGCTCCACACAGACGGATCCGCGTCTCGCACGAGATAGATTGCAGCACGCACATCGCACGCGATGCATGTGTGTATTTGCGCACGACAGACTGCAAACGTGGGCTGTACCACATATATTTCACCACGTATATGGTTCCACATGTGTTGCACATCATACATTTGACCACACACACATATATATATATATATATATATATATTGCAAAGCGTAAAGTGATCAACCCAGGTTGCACAACGCATCTCGCACAACACAGATTGCACAGCATACATTGCACAACAGACATTGCACCACATGCGTTGCAACACCTAAGTGGCCCTACGTTTTGCGCATCACATGGGTAGCACACGACATACTGCATCACGTGCACTCTCCTTTCTAGGAAATACAGACTCTACGCCCCCCTCATGATTATCCGCCCGTGGGGTACGGCAATTTACCATTGCTTCTGCGCCCCATCTTTCATTTTTAAGGTGAAGTCATACCATCCCAGCCCAGCTGGTATCGCCCCCCCCTTCATCTCTGCCATTGATACTACGCGCGCTCACGTTTACCGCAATTCAAAGTTGTCAAACATCCCCTGCTGAACACAGGGAACAGTTGGCACGCGCGCGCCGTCGCGCGCACATGCCGAAATGATTCAACAACGCTAGCTTTCGTAAGTGTCGCAAGTTAAAGGTTCCCACAACCATGCAAAACGATTATGTTGCAACATAACTTACAAACAACAAAGAACAACTACTGCACGCGCTTTTGCGAATTCTTACGGAAACAGCGAGCCCCTCGCGCGCGCATGTCGAAATCATCCCAACGCTTGTTGCGCGTTTGCTGGGACGGGTGGGCACGATCTCTGTCACATGATGGCATCCGGGCCGCTCGCGCCCGTCGGCCGCGCGCGCATGACGAAATCCTCCCGAAGCCTTCACTATCCACGCGTGGACACCATAACCGTCAGCGGCGTAATCATTATCGGCGCCATCATTGGCCTTGTCGTCGTCATCGTCATCACCGTCACCAGCATCGTTACTATCATCATCGTGTCTACCGTTGTCGACGGCACCATGGCACCGCGCCCGCCCGAGCCACCGACTCGCACTGAAGCTCCCGCGCGCCAGCGCGGCCTGCGAGACGCGCTGGGGACTGTCCAGCGGTGAGCGCCACCGCGGTCGCGTCGGTCGCGCCTGGATGGCCGCTCTGCGCACGAGCATGCGCGCGCCAACGCGGCCACAAAGACGCGCCAGCCAGCGCCAAGCAGTCATCGCCATCGCCGCCGCATTGGCTTTGCAGAAAAATATCTGGGTGGGTTATTTTCAGGAGAGTGGGAGATTTGTGATTTTGCGGGTATGTCACCTCATTGGTGACAGGCGAATCGCATCACATAGAGTGCACAACATAGATTGCGTCACACATATTGCACCACGTAGAGTGCACCACATATGTTGCACGACGTAGGTTGCACCACATATATTGTACACCGTACATGGCTATATACATACTGTACGGGACTCGCGTTGTTTGCTATACCTATATATACACATATGCATATTTCGCAGATGTTCGAATTGTATATATGTATGTATGCATGTCTGTATGCATGTGTGTATGTATGCGTGTATGTATGCATGTATGTATGTATGTATGTATGTATGTATGTATGTATGTTTGTATGCTTGCATGCACGCATGTATGTGTACATGTATGTATATATAGAGAGAGAGAGAGAGAGAGAGAGAGAGAGAGAAAGAGAGAACAAACACAATATAACGAGAGCGAGACAGGGAGCAATAACGACAGAGAGAGAGAGAGACACGAATACAAATGGACAGAGCCATAGACAGAGACAGAGGCAGGGACATACCACAACCGTGCCAGGACCGCAAGAACTTGCGGATGTGCCCCGTTTGCCGAAACGAGGCGGGCCGTTCCCCCTTCTAGGGCCGGGCGGGGGGGCGGCTTGGCAGGGGGTCCTGCGGAGCGGGAGCGGAGGCAAAGGATGCACCAACACTTCCCCCCTCTCTCACTCTTCTCCCCCCCTCTCGCCCTCCTCCCGCCTTTCTCCTTCCCCCCCCCCTTCGCCCCCCTCTCTCACTCAACCCCCGTGTCGCCCTGGAGAGCCGCAAGAGAGGTGAGTGGAGCAGGAAGGCACGATGAGCACCAAGACGTGGCCATCGCGGAGAAACGTGCAGAGCTCACGGTGGGGAGAGGGGCGTCTTTCGGTCCAGAACGGCTTGGGCCAGCATGTGCGATTGCGATTGCGATTGCGATTTGCAGCCCAGCCCAATATGTAAATCGCGCTGGCCCGCTTGAGGGGAAGGGGGGAGGGCATTTGACTCCAGACCTGCGTTGCGTGAGGTGGTCCTTCTGAAGGTGCGATGCGGTAGAGACGTCTAGCTTGCCCGAATCCCTAGGTTACGGCGACGACCGCCTTTACAATCATCCATCACGGAGAAACTTGCAAAGGTGCGGCGGAAACGTCGAGTTTGCCCGAATCCTTGGGTGACAACGACGACCTCGCCTTTCAAAGCATCTTTAGGCCTGGCTGAAGAAGATGCTGCTTGGTTGCTGGTACGTGGAGGAGGCAGAGGAGAGGAGGAGAGAGGAGCGATGAGAAAGGAGAAGACAATCTAGGCGCGCTCGTGCCACATCGGACATCCTAGTTTCCCCTCCCACCCATCCTCCCCGTTGCGTTGATGTTTTCTCTATTCTCCAGCTAGTGTCCTAGCTGACCTGGATCCACCAAGTGACCCCGTCGTGTGATGCGCAATCAGAAACGGGAGTTGTGTATGTTGCAGGAGCAGGTGGCAGATGAGCAGGAGGAAGACGGGGAGACGCATGAAGATGGAGGAGGAGGAAGAAGAGCAGCTGGAGCCCCATTGCAATGTTGGCTCGAGGTGGGACCAGGTCCATTTTTGAGCGGACAGCTCTCTTCCGAAGTCTTCCGGTGTGTCGAGCGGTGGCGGACACCGCAGTCTTTTTTCTATCGTCGCCTCCAGTCTGTTGGCTACCAGCGTGGCCCGGGGTGCTCCCACAGCTCCCTGTGCGAGCGACAGAAGGCAGATGTACGAATGGGACAAGCGGGGGATGCACCTCCGAGCAGGCTCCCGCACAGCGCCCCGGGTTCGAGGCGTCGTGAGGCAACAACTGATGATGACGAACAGTTCGTTTCCTCTGGCGAACTCGAAGGCCAAGGCTTGGACATGGGTGCCTCCGCGCGTGTTTCGGCTGGCGTTGGTGGTGCTGGCTCTCCCCGTTGCGCTCGTGATACCGACAACGAGAATGAGACGGTCGCCATCAAGTGTCCATGTGGACAAGACACGAGTCGAGGCACTGGGTGCCATCGCCTCTAATCAATCGAGCGTCGCCGCCCTGTCCAAGACAGTCCAGATCCACGCCCAGGGTGTGGACAAACAGGTCGAACTGCACATGCGGAGGTCCGGAATGCGGCTCGACGACCACGCCAACCGTCTCCACGTGCCGTATAGCCACCTCAAGGAGCTCATGGAGCACATGTGCATCGCCAAGGCTGAGGAGCTGCCTAAGGAGGCTGCCCCATCAGGGTCCGACCGTCCCACCGACCCAGCAAAGGTTCTCGTTTCAATTGATGAAGTTCGCCATGTGGTCACCCCTTGGATTCAGGACGCCAGCTCGGACGTGGATGATTACGAGATCTCGGCGGCCGGCACGGAACCGACCTCCAAGCAGCGAGTCCAGGATTGCGCAGCAGCGTGCGCTGCTCGCCAAGCGCTGGGTGCTAAGGCTTGCGCAACACGCGCTCGCTGGGCGCTTTCCGCAACAGTGACGGCGCGCGGCGTAAATTCGAGGCGCGCACACCGATGGGCAACGCGAGACCGCTCTTCTTATTTAGTGCTGACAGAAATCAATTTCACATTCACAGATAACTGATTATCAAGCTCATCCGCCGGGAGTTCGGGGCCATACTTCATGGGAAACGCTTCTTCATTCATAGGGGCCGCGGAGAAAACGAAAATTCTCACTGATGGAAGAAATGGCTCCACTCCGGCGCAGGACGGCGCCCCCCGCCCCCCCCCCCCCGGGATCGAGTAGAACTTCCCCAGTTGCACCGGCCAGACCACCGACAAGGCCGCGATCGAGGATCGCATTTCCAGTCTCTCCAAACAGGCTGGGGACGCTAGTGAGCGTTTTTTTTCAAAACCCGTTCCTGAGGCCGCGGGCGGGTGCATGTGCAACCCGCGGCGCTTTCTTTATGTCTTTCTTTCTCTCTCGTTCTCGTTCTCTCTCTCTCTCTCTCTCTTTTTTTTTTTCTCTCTCTCTCTCTCTCTCTCTCCCTCTCTCTCTCTCCTTTCTCTCTCTTTCTCTCTCTCTCTCTCTCCCCTCTCTCTCTCTCTCTTTGCTTCCTTTCTTTATTTATTTTATTTGTTGTTGTTTTTGTCCTCTCTCTATATGTATATATCTTTATCTCTCCTTATGTGTTTGCTGTTCGTTTATCTCTCTCTCTCTCTTGTTTTCCCCTCTCTTTGCTCTCTCGCTTTTTTTTTTGTTTCTCTCTCTCTCTTTCTTTGTGTGGCTTATGGTTGGCCTTGTTTTTCGGTTCTCTCTCTCTCTCTCTCTTCTTTGTTTTCCTTCTCTCCCTATGGATTCCTCTTCCTCTTCGCAGGCTCGAGCGCATTTTGTTTCTTTGTTTCTTTTTGCTTGTCCTCTCTCTCTCTCTCCCTCTCACTCTCTCTCTCTCTCTTTTCTCCCTCTCTCTCTCTTCTCTCTCTCTCTCTCTCCTCCTCTCTCGCTCTCTCTCTCTCTCTCTCTTTGTTCTCTCTCTCTCTCTCGTTGTTGTGTGTTCGCTCTTTTTTATCATCCCTTTCTCGCTCTCTCTCTCTCTCTTTTGTTCTCTCTCCCTCTCTCTTTCTTCCCCCTCTCTCCCTCTCTCTCCCTGTCTCTCTCTCTCCCTCTTACTCTCTCTCTCTCTCTCCCTTAGTTTTTTTTTTCTCTCTCTCTCTCTCTCTCTCTTTGTCTCTCGCTCTCTTTCTCTCCCTCCCTCCCTCTCTCTCTCTCTTTCTCTCTCTCTCTCTCTCTCCTCCTCTCTCTCTCTCTCTCCTCCCTCTCTCTCTCTCTTTCTCTCTCCTCTCTCTTTTCTCTCTCTCTCTCTCTCGCTCTCTCTCTCTCTCTTCTCTCTCTCTCTCTTTTTTTTTTTTTTTTTTTTCTCTCTCTCTCTCTCTCTCTCTCTTTACAGTTTTTTTTTTCTCTCTCTCTCTCGCCCTCTCTCTCTATATATATACACGTATATATACATATATATATATATATATCCCTCTCTGCTCCCCCCCGCGTCGCTATCCTGCCAGATCGGGGGGGGGGCGGGGGGCGAGAGCCTTCCCCCCCCCCCCACGCCCTCCAGCTGCACAAGTGCCGCGCAGGGCGCCCGCGGTTGCGAGGAGGAGGCGGCGGGCGCGCCCCAGCCCCATAGCACACTTCGCCCCTGCCGCGCCGGGCCCACCTCGAACGCCGCAGGCGGCGCCCTCGCGACGCCCCCCGAGCCCGGCGTCGCGGGGATCCTCCTGTCTTCGGGGGCGGCAAAGAGGGGGGTGATGACTAGGGGGGGGGGGGGATATCATGGCGTGGGCCATGAGATTCCCCAGATTTCATGGCGCCTCTTCTTATTTCTTTGCGTCCCTGGCCCCCCCGCTGAGCCGCGCACATGCCGCCGGTCATGATTTGCACCCCCCCCTCTTGGACACCCCCCTCTTGGCCGCTCCCGATGTCTGGACGCCCGAAATGGGTACCGAAAGAATGGGTACGATGCCCAACAGCAGCTCCTGTTCATCTTGAGCAGGGCTCGCTGTCCGCGCCGCCGCGGCCTGCGTTCGTTTGAGACAGGAGGCCGCCCGCCCGACAGCGGCCGCTGTTGGTTTGGGACAACATTTGCTGTTGGGCATAGTACCCATTTTTCCGGTACCCATGTCGGGCGTCCAAATCCTGGGCGCAGATGCGGGGAACCCGGTTCCTGACCGAGGTTCGAGCGTCTTCGTCGCCATCGAGGGGTGCGCGCCCCGGCCCCCGCAGTCAGACAGGCACCTCCGGGCGTCTTGCCCGCGGAAAACAAAGCGCGATGCGTCGCGCGCCGCGCCGAGGCCGCGGCGCTCGGGGGCCGCGGGCGGCCCCCCGGAGCCGCGCGCCCATGCTCGTCGGGGACTGCAATATCGACGCTGCGCCGCCGTCCTCGCCCGACCCCTCGCTCTTCCTGGGCCGTAGCTCTGGTTGCCAGACGCGGCGCAGGTCTCGAGGTGCAATGTGTCGCTCGTGCTTCTCTTCCCGCGGGAACCCGGCAGCGGGGCCCCGTTCGCGCGCGCGCGCCCGCGGCGTCGGCGAGCGCCGTCGACCGTGCAGTCGCCGCTTTTCCCAGGCTGGGCCGTTCGGCAACGCGACACGCGCGGGCGCGCCCAAGGCCTCGCCGCGACCGCTGGTCGAGGAAAGCTTTCCAGCCACGACGCCGTCGAGATAGGCCTCAAGAGCGCCCCGCGGATGGCCCCGCGCCCCAGAGACATCCACGAATAGCTCTTCAGTGCTGACTCGTGCCAGAGGTTCATGGAGAGGGGCGCCGAAGCCTGCGACGTCGAGGACTTATCGCCCCCCTCCAGGCTGCTAATTTTCAATGCCCCCGCGCAGGAGGGCGCCCCGCTCGCTCGCGACAGCCTCCTCCGATGCGCCGCGGCCGCCCGCGGCGCTTCGACGCCCCTGGGGCGCGTTATTTTTCGCAGAGCAAATGGCAGGGCAGTCTGGCGCCACGCGGCCTTCGATTTGATGAGCGCCTCGTTTTCGCCCGCCCGCTCGCCCCGCGATTTGTGGGGCGTCGCGCCCAGCGGTGTCGCGCGCGGCTCAGGGGGCCCGCCGTTTCTTCGGAAGTGCTGGACCGCCCAGAGGAGCGAGGACATCTGGAGAAATTCAAGAACCCTTCGAAGCGAGCTCGAGCGCCCCCTGAGGGCCCCGACCGACGACGTTCTCGTCTGCAGATTGTGCGGCATCAGAAGAGGTCTCGGTTCTGGGCCCCTTTCGATTGTCGCCCCCGCGCGCGCGGCATGTCGGGGTGGTGGTGTATTTCTGGCGGCGCCGGGCGATGTCTGCCAGCATCTCTAAGTGCAGGGGCTGCGTCCTCCGCGACAGGATCGCGCCGGCGGGGCCAGCGTCGGGGCGCGTCGAACGTTTCGCGTCGCGCGCGGACCCCGGCCAGATGTCGTCGCCGCTATAACGAAGCTGATGGCAACTGGTTCCGCACCGACTTTCGCGCGGCGCCCCCGGCCCAGGCCGCGCCCCGCGCGCGTGTCGGCGCGGGGCCCCGGGGGCTCTGGGTGATCTCTTTGAGATGATGAACCTGCTTCGCGGGCGGGGGCTCGGCGATCTCCGGGGGCGTCGAGAAAGGGGGGGGGGCGGGGGCGCGGCGACTTCGACGGAGGAGGGCGCGTCGGGGAGCGCAGGCCGTTCGAAGAGCACGGAGATCCAAATCATCGCGGCCGCGCGCGGTCGCCCCCTCGCGCGAATGGGCCCGCTCGTCGTCTCCAAGGAGGCTTCGTCCAGGGCGGGCAGTTCGGCGCCGACGTCGTCGGGCTGAATGCCCGCGGCGCGCGCGCCCCGCGTAGCCCAGCGCCCCCGTCGATTTCCCTGCGTCGGTGGCGCTCGACGTTGCCCGAGCTTGCCCGTCTGCGTCGCGCGCTTGGATGTCTTTGATGCCGGGGGCCCTGCGTCTACCATCGCCGTCGGTCGATGCCCTCGGTGTGCTCTGCCAGGGGGTCAACTGTCGTGCTACAGTGGAAGGCGTCGCTTCCGTTTAGCCCCGATCCGTTCTGGCGCTATTATGGGCGGCCCCGCCTCGGGGGCGTTGCACGCGGCCTGCGCGAAACAGTTCGTCGGCGATTTCGACCGGGCGATAGAAGGCAAGGACCGCGTCGCAGTTCGCCAGTGCGCCGACGGCGTCGGCGCGGCGATTCCTCCGCCGAGCGGCTCGCTTCTCTCGCTCTGAGGAGCAGCAAGTGCAATGGGCGTATGCTCGCGGGGCACTCTGTCGGAAGCCCTCGCCCAACTCCGCGTTCAGCGCCTCTCCTCCCTGCGGATTGGTCGGGGTTCAACGTGGTGGACCTCGTGGAATGTTTGGGCATGCGCATCGATCCAGATGCCGGCCCTCGCCCCTCCTCGCGCGGCTCCTGAGATCGCTTGAGCGGGCAGCCGTGGGATGATCGAGCGCTGGGAGGTCTAACCTTTCTTCCCATCGAGGACTGCGGTTGCGCTCTCGTTCGTTGCCAAGTTCATGCCTGCTCCTCATAGGCCTCCCCGTTTCGAAGCTCCCATGCTTTCTCGCGCATGTCATGTGTGTCATCGCGGGCAATCACGTTCGACTCGGGGGGGGGGGCGCGGGGGGGCTCGCCCGATAGAGGTCGCGCGCAGCGCTGCGGCAAGCGGTCTCTCGCTTCTGCGCCGCGCTGCGGTATCGGCATCCCCCGATTGTTCCCTGGCAGGGGGGGCAGTGCTTGCGTCATTCTGGAACACGAAGCCCCGCTCCTGCATTTCGCGGACGCGTTCAATGTCTTGCCTGAATACCCGAAGCAGGTAACGATTCAGCATGGGGCCGTGTAGTTCCAGAGATTGCTCCGAGAGCGCGTTCACCTATATGCGAGCCCCGGAAAAATGCAAGCTCCAGAAGCATATTGCGCAGGCGACGATCTCGATCTGATACCCCGACTCACCGTCAGTGCTGTTTGGCGCCCTCCTGTTCGACTGGTCCTTGCACTAGTCACTAGAGAGGGGCGCATCCTTGCCATTGACCAGGAGGCGGCCTGCGTTGCCGCATTGCCCTTGCCCCGTGCGATCTCGTCTACCGCGGCCAGGGCGTCTTCCAACATCTGGCCCACGCAGCGACGCTCCCAGCTGACTTTTGATGCCTGGTGCAAACTCGGGCGCGCGCCGTTCGGCTGACAGCGTAGAACACCACTGGTCGGGCCCTATCTTTGGCGCTGCTCTCTGTCATTGCTGGCCCCTTCCATCCGCCCCCCCCTCGATCGGCTTGGCGCCCCCCTCCCTTTCTCCAAATCCGTTTTTCAGGGCTCAACGTGTTTTCTCTTGTCCTTTTGAGCAGCGATATTGTGCCAAATCCATTTGTGCGCGGCGCCCGCTGGAGCTCGACGAGGCGGGTGGCCTCGCAGTTGCGGCGCGTTTCCACGTGCTGCGGTTACGCGGGCGCGACCGCTGAGACCACGCGGCGAAAACAGAACTTGGAGCGGGAATGGGAAGAGTACAAGAAGCAGGGATGGCAGAAAGGGACGGGAAGGAAAGGGTGAATCGGATTCGAAAGTGCGGCCCGCGCTGGGACGATGTCGTCGTCTTGAACAGCGGGAGCAAATCGCCGATCCTGAAATGTGGCCAACGGTGCAGCGGGAACGCAGCTATTCCCTAACATGTTAGATTTGAGTGTTCCACGCTCCGCTTCAAGGCGCATGTGGGCGATTCTTTCCGGCCCGGGAAATCGTTGACCTTGGTTCCCCGTATGGTTAACATACGTATGTCTCCCCCCCCCCATGGTTTACAGCATGATTTTCCGCGTGTGGTTCCTGCACGTGTTCCACCATGGTCTGTTGTATGATCTCCCGCACGATTTCCCTCTCCCACGCGATTTCCCGTACAGTTTCCCGTGTGGTCTCCCGTTGTGGTCGCCGCGGGTTTTTTGTATATGTTCCCGCGTGTTCTCTCGTGTGTGTTCCCGGATGTTTTCCCGCTGCTGAAGTGGAGTATTACGATTTCTCTACCTTTTTCAGTGTGCGGTATCGGGTATTTTGCCGCCAGGGTGTGATTGAAATGCCGAAGGCGCTATGATGGAACACGCAATGTCATCAGTACATTATGGCCGGGCCCGTGTGTCAAACACACATTTTATACGAAATGCGCCCTTCAAGCCAGCACGACGTCATTGGACACATGGACTGGTACTCGTATTGCGTAACACGTGGGAAGGAAGTTGACGATGATGATGAGGAGGACCAATGAAAACCTTAGGTTCACAAGCGATGTTCACATACACCTTCGAAGACCCTTCCTCATGGGTTCATGCGTGCGTGCGTACGCGCGTGCCAAAGCATTTTGAAGCGCGCCAGGGCACCATTCTCAGGCTTCCAACGCTACGAGTTAACATGACTGTTACGTACTGGCGACCCTGAGCCATGCCAAAAACCATTCCTGAGACATGAACGCCGCGAATCGACGTAACTGTTGCGCCCTGGCAATCCTGGATCGCTCCCAAACAAAATTCCTGATAGGTTAACCGTAAGAAGCACTACAGGTCTTGCAACTGTAACAAATATACGCGGCGCCACTGGGAGAACCACAGATTGAAAATGACCCGCCCTCAATCCGTGAAATGATTGCACATGTTTGAAAACGCATGTGCGCGGTGCTAAGGCGAAGACCATATACTGAAACGAGCCGCCCTCAATCCGTAAAGCTCTTGCACATGTTTGCAACGAGTGCGCGCGGCGCTAAGGTGAGAGCCAGAATTTGAACATGTGCCGCCCTCAATCCGTGAAACTCTTGCAGATATTGAAAACGAGTGGGCCGGCGCTGAGGCGAGAGCCACATTATGAACATGTGCCGCCCTCAATCCATTCAAATCTTGCGATTTGTCGACACGCATGCACGCTGTGCTGAGTCGAGAGCCACATTTTGAAAACCACCCGCCCTCAATCAGCGAAACTCTTGTTTATTAAAAAACGACTGCGCGCGGTGCTAAGGCGAGAGCCACATTTTGAAAACCACCCGCCCTCAATCCGGGAAGCTCTTGCACATGTTTAAGACGAATGGGCGTGGGGCTAAGGCAGTCACATTTTGGAAATTCACCCGCCCTCCATCTGTGTAACTGTTGTCAATGTTTAAGCTTCAGGGTCATGAGTGATGAGGAAGACTCAGGCGAAACGCCCTGTCCGCCCTTTCGACCGGCCTCGGGGTGCGACAGGGAGGAGTTACTTATAAGAAAAATAATAGAAGAGAAGGAGGAGGAGGAGGAGGAGGAGGAGGAGGAGGGGAATGGGGGAATGGGGGAGGGGGAGGGGGAGGGGGAAGGGGAGGAGGAGGAAACGGGGGAGGGGGAGCAGGCAATCTAGGTGCGCAAGCGTCCTATCCAACGTCCTACTCCTCCGTCCCGTCCCTTACCATGGCGTAGATCTTCTCTCTATTCGCACAGTCCGTTGATGCGATTTGGCTGTGTCGGTAGCTCCTCGTCGTCGCACCCCCATGCGCGTCGGTTGGGTGCCAGCTTTCCGTTGCGTTTGGGACATGCCTGCGATCTTTACGACTTTGAGTTTCTCAGTTGCACGGATGGATTGCGG
The DNA here is from genome assembly GCA_963575745.1 of Prorocentrum cordatum. NCBI lineage: Eukaryota > Dinophyceae > Prorocentrales > Prorocentraceae > Prorocentrum > Prorocentrum cordatum. The sequence goes on from CAUYUJ010004413.1 coordinate 184,880, forward strand.
GTGGTTTTCAGAATGTGTCCCTCGCTTTCACGCCGCGCACATTCGTTTCAACATGTAGCAGCACTTAGTCGGAAGAGGGTAGCTCGTTTATTTGGGCGCCTTGCGCTTTCGCCCGAACAGTTTGCAACAGTTACGCCGGTTGGGAGCGAGGCCGTTGTTTGAAATTGAGTAGGGGATAGATTGCAAGAAGCCTACAGGTGTGTGGCATCTAGTCATACCAGGGCGGGCCTTTTTCAAACTTGGTCTGTCGCTCAGTGGTTCCAAACTTCAAATACGTCCGACAAACCATTCCATGGATGGACCTTCAAAAGTGGGTTGTCGTTGTGTCGTTGGTCATTGCCATGGAGTTCATGATCCTACATCTCGACGCTTCTAATGCCATGCGGCGCTCGTGAATCAAGGGGGCGTTTCCCGCAGTGCGCAGGACATCCTGTAGCGACTCACGAGCAGGGGAATGGGGACGTGGTGGTGTGGTGCAGCATCGTCAGTGCATCCAGGGTTTACTCCAGTCCTCCTCCCCATCCTCACCCCCCTTGCTCTCATCCTCCTCCATCCTCCCCGCATTCCGCCCTCCTTCCCCTTCTCCTTTCTTAGCCCTCCTCGCCGCCGTCCTCGTCGTCGTCACTCGTCCTCCCCTCCGCCCCGCCGCTCTCCCCCCCTATCGTCGGGGCCTCCTCCCGGTCGCGCGGGCTCGGGCTCGGGTTGGGCGTCGCGTACTGGGGGGGGGTCAGAAAGGGGGGGGGTGGCGAGGGTGGTCCGAAAAGGGACCTGAACGGTGCCCAAACGAGCCTTTTGGGGCTCCGGAGGGGTCCGAAATGGGTCCTCTTCCTCCTTCTCCTCCTCCTCCTCCTCCTCCTCCTCCTCCTCTTCCTCCTCCTCCTCCTCCTCCTCCTCCTCCTCCCCCATCTATGACCCTCCCATGAAGCCACGCCCAACCGGGTGCGCTCCCTTCGCGTCGGGGCCGCCCCTCCCGGCGGTCGCTCGCCGTGGTCCTCGGGTCCTGCCGTTCCCTCGCCAACGGCCTGCCTCGTCTGGATCGGCGGCGGGCCCCGGGGGGGAGCTCCTCATTACTACGGGGCCACGAAGCGTGCGAGGGGTGTGCCAAAATCGGCGCGGTGGGCGCATGCAGGCGTTGGCATGCGGTATCGTTTGACCACTCCCCATCCCCAGCCCCATCCCCTTCGAGACCCCCCCTCCCCCCAAGTTACCGCCCAACTTGGTGATAACCCCCTCCAAACCCGAATGGAATGACATATATCCCCATCTAGGGAGGTAAATCGACCAGTGGGGCCCAGGCCACGCCGTTGGGGATGGGGATCGGTTAAACGATACTCAGGCATCTGGGCCTTCGGTGGAGCTCCCCATGAGGCCACCAAACGTGCGAGGGGTGTGCCAAAATGGGTGCGGTGGGCGCATGCAGGCGCTGGCATCTGGGCCTTCGGTGGGGCTCCCTATTGGCGCCACGAAACGTGTGAAACGTATGCCAAAGTGGGTACGGTGGGTGCATGCAGGCGCTGGCATCTGGGCCTTCGGTGGGGCTCCCTATGGGCGCCACGAAACGTGTGAAACGTATGCCAAAGTGGGTGCTGTGGGCGCATGCGAGCGCTGTCATGTGGGTCTTCGGTGGGGCTCCCTATGGGACCACGAAAACGTGATAGTGGGTGTGCCAGATTGGGTGCGGCGGGCGCATGCGAGCGCTGACATTTGGGCCTTCGGTGGAGCTCCCTATGGGGCCACGAAACGACTGAGGGGTGTGCCAAAATGGGTGCGGTGGACGCATGCAGGCGCTGGCATCTGGTCCTTCGGTGAGGCTCCCTATGGGGCCACGAAGCGCTGCACTGGGTGGGGGACACGCGTGCGAACACCGTCGCTGGGGTCTTGGGTGGAGCTCCCTATTGGGCCACGAACCGTGTGAGGGGTGTGCCGAAGTGGTTGCCTGGTGCGGATAGCAGAGGCATGGATGGGAGGAGGGAGGAAGAGGAGGGAGCAGAAGAGGAGGTGGGAGACGCGGGGCGCTGTCTTTCCAAAACGAGGACCCAACACCACATGATGGCCGGGAGAAATCCCGACCGGAGCCGCGGACCCCATCTTCCTGAGTCATTTTTCGAGCCAGAGCGATCTTTGAGGGCCCCGGGGCCCGAAATGGACCGAGAGCGCCCAGCGTGGCAGAACTGCAAGGCCAGGAGCTCAAGGCCCCCCCGCCTCGCCCCACCCCCCTGCAGTCTATGCCTCCTCCTCCTCCTCCTCCTCCTCCTCCTCCTCCTCCTCCTCCTCCTCCTCCTCCCAGCTGGGGTCGGAGCAGATGGGGTCGGAGGGCCCGCCCGGGAGGGCCCCTGGAAGGGGTCGGCCTCGTTGCCACTGGCCGGCTTTTCGGCGCGCTTAGGCCCCGGCACTGTGGTGGAGGTGTAGTGTAGACGACGTCCGGCTCCAGCTTCGCCTCCCGCATCTTGCTGCACAGCGCCAAAGGCCGCTGCCGTTGCTCGATGTGGAGCCGGATTTTCTCCACGCCGGCGTCGCCGATGCACCGCCGACATTGCCGATACATCGCCGATGCATCGCCGAGGCGGCGCGATCCTCCGACCCCATCTTCTCGGACCCCATCTAGGGGGCCGCTGTCCCTGTCGGACGGGGCTAGGACGCGGTGACGAGGATAAAAATCCGTTCCAGAGCGTTTTGGAACGGCCTCAGGGCGTTCCGGAACGCTCTGGGAAGGCCGCGGCGCCCGAGGCACTCTTCAGAGCCGCCGGGTCTCAGAGATTCTCGATGTACCCTCACCCGGACTTATCCTCGTCCTGGCTTCGTCTGACTCTGTTCAAGAGGGGAAAAAACACACAGACACAATTAATCGTCGATTCCCCAGAAAATATGGGAAAATATGGGCAGTGGGGGGGAAGACAAAACCTAGAAAATATGAGAAAATATGGGGAATCTTTTTATTTGTGTGTATTTATTTGTGTGTCCTGGGGCCCCTTCAGTTCTGTCCTCGGCCGCCCGCCCCCGCTGCCCCTCGCCGAAGTCCGGGTTCGTGATCCCGAGCGACACCCTCATGCCAGACCCCGACGAGAAGAGCTCGGGGCTCGGGCGGGTGCGGGCGGCGGCTGCGCCCCCGGCAGGCAGGCGGGCGGCGCGGGGGCGCGAGGGGAGGGGTACCCCAAGGCGCCGAGGCAGCGATCGGGGAGGATTGGCGCAGGGGAGGATGCATCGACCCGAGAGGTACTGTTAGGGCGGGACTTTCTCGGAATCGAGGTTCGAGGTTTTCAAGCGTTTTCGATGGTCCTCGGCGGTTTTCCAGCTTCGCGGTGCGTTCCAGCGGCTGCGCCTCGCCGAGCACGTTCCGGGGGTGCCCGGGTCGACCCAAACGGCCGCTGGAGAGCCGAGTTATGGCTCGAAAACCACGGGGCAACATACGAAGGGGTAGGCTCAGCGGGGGATGCATCGACCGCCAGTCGCCCATTGTTCGCCGATGCGGGTCTGATAGGCCCCACCCCGCCCAGACACGTGGGGATTGGCTATCGGGGGCCAATCGCCGATCTGTCAGCGATGAATCGCCGATTCCAGGGCAATTGCTCCCCACCTAGGGCAGTCCCCCCTATCGTTGTTCCTCAAAGGTGGGGTTGAGGGACGGAGCAGCCTGGACGCTTGCATTTCCTTCTTCTGGGGGACGCTTTTGGAGCGGTTTTCTTTAGCCCTGCTGGGAGGGGGGAGGGCTTCTTAGGAACACCCCTGTTTCTTAGAAGGCGCGGGCCGTATTGATGAGTAAACGCCCCGCTATCTAAGTAAATGTTATTGCCGCCGTGCTTTGTATCGTACAGCTTCCGACCCCCGCAAATCTACTTGGTAGCGGAGCTGGGAACGATCCCAGCTCGCGATCCACGGAACGTGCGAAGAGTGCGGTGTGGATACACAGTAGCATGTATTTTAATCTCCGCATCGGTACCACACTCCATTCCTTGTGCGTATTGCTGTTTTGCAACCCAACCGGCAAGTCGCCTAGGACACCCGATCCGACTGCGAAGGCAACAGCAGAAGGCGTCACCGCGATGAAGAGCGAATCGCCCACAGGAGCGCCACGACGTTCTTCGAACCATCGCAACCCCAAAGGCACTGGTCGTAGCTTCGTTTCGGGCGTGACTGCGAGGTTCCCTCCTGGGCTAGCGCCGTGCTTCGGGACGTGTTCGATCGTGGTGGCTGTTCTTGTGAGCGCATCGCACCACCCGAGTGGAACACCTCAAGTCAACGTACAAGTTTCACCGACGTCGGCTTCGACCAAGGTTGACAACGGCATCATCACGGCTGCCCGTATTTCGACATGGCGTTCGTCCCTGCGCAGGCCCGAGTCCCAAAGCGCCTGCGCAGCCAGTGAGGTATTGCTATTTTGACGTGCTGGGGCAGCATCCTCGCGTTGTTCGTGGCCGTCCTGCTCTGGCTCACGGGCATGGTGCCTGGTTGAGCCGGTCCACAGGGCGGCGGCGGCCGCGGTGCCATCGCATCCCGCCGGCCGCCCCCATGGTTACCCGAGAGCGAGTCTGCGTTTCCCTTCCGCCACTAGGTACAGCATTTGCTCGCTTGGAGCGTGCTATACACCGACTTGGACTGCGTTCAACAACTGCCGTCATTCTCAAATTCGGTGGGGCCGCTCGCGTGGTCACGTGCTCCACGAGCTTCGCGCAGATGGCGGAGGGAGGCATGGACAACGGCCGACCGGAAGACGCCGCGACCTACCTCATCGTGAACTTTGCCACAGAGTTCGGCCCAGTAGGCGAGGAGTCGCGCCTCCAAGCAACCTGCGAACCATTCGAGATCTCGAGGCGACACAATGAAACCGCCGACGCGCTGCTCTCGCGGCTTCTCGCGCTGCGATTCCGAGCTGCGCACAGCGGTGGAGCTGCGATGTCGTGGGAGGGGGGCGGCTGGCTGCTCCTCCGAGCGGCCGGTGTCGCAGCTAGCCAACTCATGACGCTGTTCCAGCCACGTGGCAACCGACGCCCAGCAACAGGGCCCGAGTTCAACGGTCTCACGGCTATGCTTACGCGCGGGGGTCACATCGTGGAGCGCGCGCCAAGCAACATCGCCAGCGCTCTTCGCGCGCCGCCATCGTTTGGGGGGTTCGCGGGCACGACCAAAGACAGCGGCAACGATGCGCATGGCCCCAGGCGCGCTCAAGGTTTCGGCCCGAGGGCTGCATGCGCCGCCGAGCCCCCCGGAGAAGGAGGTGCCCTGACGCAGCCAACCAGCCCGTCGCAGAGCGCCGCGCCGCCGCGGGCGACGTGCTCCGCCGCCGCGCGGGCGCCCGCGCGCGGGGCCGACTTCGGCAGCAGGGCCTTATCTGACGCAAGCTCGGACCCAGGCGCAGAGGTCAACAACCAAGCGCCCGCGCTCCGAGGACTCGGCCCCGCCCATATACGTAGATGCCCAGCTGCTCCGGCACGTGAAGACTGCTAGGCGACAGCGACGTCGACGACGCGACGCCCCACATGCGGCTCCGATCCCAGAAAAGGCCATGGCAATGACAAGGGCCCTCAGAAGCGCGCGCGAAGCGCGCGTTCCCCACGGCGCCCCCAGGCGACCAGGTAGATCAGTTTCTTTCGGCGGGAAATGACAGAGTAAAGACGGGCGCTTGTCGGGCAAAGGGAGAGGTGCACGCCGCAATCCGCGAAGCTACGACGGCGCCGCCATGGCGCGCGGCATCTGCGGGAGCGAGCGCCACTTCTGCGCTGAGCGCCCGCGAGGCGTCGCATCGTCGCCGCAGGGCAGCGGGCGCGGCGGCAAGTTCGGAGGCCGCGCAGATTCCGGGCCCACCGACGGCGCCATGGACCCTCATGCAGGGATCTCAGGAGCTGCCTTCGCGGCCACTGAGGGCCCGCCTCAGCCGCGGCCAAGCCGCGACGGCCCCTGGCAGATGACTGTATCAGTCCACGGACGGTTCGCGGTCAGCGGCCTCCGGAGCCGCGCGTGCGCCGACGCGCCAGTTGCCCCGCCGCCGCCAGAGATGTTCAACATGGCAACGCGATCGCCAGGCCCGCCGTTCCCTGGCGCGACCGCCGCCGCCGCGGAGCTGGAGGCAGGTGCCGACGGAGCTCGTTCTTCCAGCGGTGCACCGCGGAGGACTGCAGTTCAACGGGGCCCTCGCGAGATAAATTTTATCGACCAACAGTGCGACGCAGGTGCTACCGTCCTTCCAAGTGGCCAACTCGTGGTTCCCGATAATCAGCGCATTGCCATCCCCCGCGGCGGCGGCTTCGGCCAACTGGCGCGCCTGAGGCGGGGCCAGCTGGCGCAAGACTCCCTGCCAGACGGACAGCGCCGCGGATATGAGCACTCAGCTCTAGCGCCGACCGCGGCCACGAGGTCCATCGCAGCGCGCGACTTGGATTCTGAGATCTCCACCTCGCCGTCCTCCGCGGCCGAATTGGGGGCCGACCGCGACGCTCAGATGGGGCAACTGCGTGCTCACCGCCGTGAGAGAGCGCCCAACAGACGATCGACGCGGCCGCGGCTGGGCCCCCGATCGTCGCGCCGCCGCCGCCGCCATCGGATCCGCGCGCGGAGTCTGAACTCGCTGAGTTGAGGTTGGCGCCGACGAGACGCGCGGCATCTGTTTGGGCCATTACGTCAACTTGACCATTGCCGTTCTTATTCAGCGCGGCCATCGCCTCCATCAGAGGCGCGCTGGCGCCTGGGCCGCCGCCGGCTACGACGGCGCCCAGCTGCGAGCCGTTGCAGAGGTGGCCCGCGGCGTTCAGGCTCGAGCGCCATTCTAACCGCGCCCAACATGTAGGCAACATCTGGTAGCGCGCGAGGCCTCGCACATCCAGACCGCCAGCGCGCCCCGCGAAACGCCTGATGAGGCATGTCCACCGGGGCTAACGGTGTCCTGACCGCGCCACTAGGTGCGTGGGGAGGGGGGGGGGGGCGCGCCGAAATAAAAGGGTCGGGGCGGTGGGGGCGCGGTGGCTGGCGGGCCCAAAGAAGCACCCAAAACGCACCTTCGGTAGAGGCCCCCCGAGCGTCTCTACCACTCGCAAAGCAAATCGGAAGCCACCAGGACCAGCTTGTCAGGCCCCTATATGCCGCCACGCTGGTTCCGGGCAGGCTGCGCTGTCCGGCGGAAGGGGGCGAGGGGGGGGGGGGCAGGCAGACGACGACGAACGCCCAGGCGGGAGGCCAGGGCTGGCGGGGCGGGCGGGCAGGCAGAAGACGGGCCAGGCGGAGACAGCAGGCAGGGAGCAGGAGGAAAGGAAAGGGAGGGAAGCAACGAGCAGAAGCGAAGGGAGGAGGGGGAGGAGGACAAGGAGGAGAGAAAGCAGCGGCCGCAAGCAGACAGGCCGGGCCAGGGGCCGGGAGAGAAGAGCCGCCCGCGACGAGGCTGCGGACCCTACGGCGGCGACCTGGGCGGGGTGGCCGCCCGAACCCAGCGCGATGCGGCTTGGTGGGGATTGCCCTCTGCGGGATCCATCCACCGCCCCGCCGGGGAAGGGCCGGGCGGCGCGTGGGAGGGGTCGCCGGCGCGACGTTGGCGAAAGGGCGCGGGGGGCGCCCGCGCTGCCCAGCAAGGGCGGGGGGGGGGGGGCGGGGGGCGCTAGGCAGCGCAGGGGGCACCTCACACGGCGTCTGCCGTGGAGGCCGCCGCGGCCGCGGCCAGGCGGGCGGGGGGGGCGGGCGGGGCGGGGGGGCCGCGCCGAATAAAAAAGGTCGGGGCGGGGGGGGCGCGCTGGCAAGTGGGCGGGGCGGGGGGCGGAGGGGCGCGGCGGGATAGGGGGGGGGGTGCCGTGCCGAAATAAAAAGGTCGGGGCGGAGGGTGCGCGCTGGCTGGCGGGTGGGGGGGGCGCGGGGGGGAGCGCGCTGGGTGGGGGGGGTCGCGCCGAAATAACATGGTCGGGGCGGAGGGGGCGCGCCGGCTGGTGGGCGGGGCGGATCCGGGGGGGCGCGCTGGCGGGCGGGGGGGGCGCGGAGGGGGCGGGTGGGGCCGCGCCGAAATAATAGGGTCGGTGCGGAGGGGGCGCGCGGGGAGGCGGGGATGCGCGCGGGGCGCGCGGGGAGGGAGTGGGAGCTGTGCCAAAATAAAGTGGTCGCCGGGCGGAGGGGGCGCGCTGGCTGGTATTGGGGGGGGTGCGGAGGGGGTGTGCCGTGCCCAAATGAAGGGGCGGGGGGGGCGCGCTGGCTGGTGGGCGGGGTGGGGGGTGCAGAAGCGGTGTGCCGTGCCGAAATAAAGTTGTCGGGGCGGAGGGGTGTGCCCTGCCAAAATAAAAGGGTAGGGGCGGGCGCGCTGGCTGGTGGTTGGGGGGATGCGGAGGGGGTGCGCCGTGCCGGCGAGGGGCGCGCCGCGCGGAAACAAAAAGGTCGGGGGGGCGGAGGGGGCGCGCTGGCTGGTATGTCGGGGGGATGCGGAGGGGGTGTGCCATGCTGAAATAAAAAGGGTCGGGGCGGAGGGGTTTGCCGTGCCGAAGTAAAGGGGTCGGGGCGAAGGGGCGCGCTGGCTGGTGGAGGGTGGAATGTGTGGGTGATGGAGGGGGTGCCGTGCCGAAATAAAGTGGTCGGAACTCTAGACGCCCTGTGCAAGAGAATAAAGGGGTCGGGGCGGAGGGGTGTGCCGCGCCGAAATAAGGGGGTCGGGGCGGAGGGGCGCGCTGGCTGGCGGGCGGGGGGGGCGCAGGGGGTGCGCCGTGCCGAAATAGAAGGGTCGGGGCGGAAGGGTGTGCCGTGCCAGAATAACGGGGCCGGGGCGGAGGGGGCGCGCGGGGGGGGGGGGCGCCGTGCCGAAATAACGGAGTCGGGGCGGAGGGGGCGCGCCGGCTGGTGGGTGGGGGGATGCCTCGCTTTGACCACCCTTTTTAACGAAGTCGCGCCCAGCAGGGGTTGGGGCCGGACCCTCCCTGCCCCCTCCTTGCCCCTCCCCCCCCTTCGCCCCCTCCCCTCGCGCCGTTCGCCTCCCCTCGAAGACTTCCCCTCGCTGGCGGCGCGCGACTCCATCGACGACGCGCCTTTGGGCTCGGTGAGCCTTGCCTAGACGTCACTAGATCGACAAAGGCCCTCTCGAAGTCCGATCCGTTCCGCTCCTTCCCCTCCTCTTTGCTCCCTCCTCCACCTCTCTATGTTCCCACTTCCCCCCGCTCTCCTCCTCCCCTCCCTTCTTTCTTCCCACTGACCTTTCCTCATTCCCTTTTCCATTTCCCTCCTCCCTTTCCTCATCCCCCCTCCCACCCCGACCTCTTTTTATCGTTGATGTTGACTCACCATTGGTGTTCTCTTCCTCCTGCGCCCCTCGTCTTCTCTCCCGGCGTGCTCAGGTGCGGCGATAGACAACTACAAGACCGAGATGGAGCGCATACCATGCAAGAACTTTAATTATGGCGCGCCCCCGCTGGCCTGGAACAGGATGGAGGAGGAGGAAGAGGAGGAGGAGCAGGAGGAGGAGGAGGAGGTGGAGGAATCGCAAGGCTCGGAAGGTTGCGTGGAGCAAGTCCGGTTTTTGTCCGAGGGGTTCCAGGGGCCAGGAGAAGCAGGGTCGCAATGAGCAGCGAGGAGCAGGGCCGCAGGCTTTGATGGGACGCCGCCAGGGGAGGGGGAGATGGGAGGCGTCGGGGGTGGGGAGCAAGGCCAGGAGGGGAAAAAACACGCAGACACAGTTCATCGTTCGTCGATTCCCAGGGATGTATTGGAAAATATGGGAAATTATGGGAGGTGGGGGGGAAGGCAAACACACAGAGAAAAGACGGGAAAATACGGGGCATCCGGTTATGTCTGCCCATGTTTGTGTGTGTGTGTGTGTGCGTGTGTGTCCCAGGGCCCCTGCAAAAGGCAGCTCCCATCCCCCTTTTCGAGTCGTGCGGCTTCTCGGAGGGCGGGACGGGAGAGGCATGCCGGAGTTACAGTCGGGGCCCTGAAGAAGGAACCCTTTTGGTTGGGGAGGGGCTCCGCGTTCCTTAAGTGTTTCACAGCTTGCCTCAGGTTTCCTTTATGTTTTCGATAGGAAATCGAAGTTTAACTTATGGAAAAAAAGGGGCCTCGTTCCTTATTTGGGGTTCCTTAGGTCAACGCCCCGACTGTGGTGGGGGCGGGGAGGGGAGGGGAGGGACGGGGCGGGGAGCGATGGGAGGCGTTGAGGAGGGGAGAGGCAGCGCGGGCGCGCCCGCAGGCAAGGGGAAGTGCCCGTTCGGCACGAGCTGCTTCTATGCGCACCTGAACCCCGACGGAGCGGGAGGGCACCTCAATCCTAAGACGGCGTCCGCTTCTCGTCATCCTCCTCTTCCTTCTCCCCCCGCTCCCACTCCTCTCCCCCCGGTCCTCATCCTCCCCCCTCCTCCTGCCCTGCTTCTCCCTCTCCTTTCCCTCTCCTCTCCCTCGTCCCCCTCCGTTTTCCTGATCCTCGTCCCCGTCCTCCTCCTGCTCCCTCTCCTCCTCTCCTGTTTTTGCCGCGCCGCTATCCTCCTCCTCCACGTTCCCCCCCATCTCCCCCCTTTCCTGTTGGTTCCCGTCCTCTTCTTCCTTGTCCTCCGGGTTCTGGCCAGATAGATGTTTTCGCTAATCAGCGTTCGTGCCCTCAAGGGCCGCATGAAGTGTTCGATTTAGTGTGACTGGTAGTCTAGTTCGGTGATTCCGATTGGTCAGGGGCCCATCAGAGGCGCGTCAACGAGTCAGTCAGTCTTGCTCCTCCCTCAGTTGTTCCTTCTTGTTCTTATCCTCCCACGTCTCCTTTTCCCCTCCCCCTTCCTCTGCCTCCCACCCCACCTCTTGGAGGATGATCATGCTTATGATGATGCTGATGATGATGATGATGATGATGCTGATGCTGATGATGATGATGATGATGCTGATGCTGATGATGATGATGATGATGCTGCTGATGACGATGGTGATGCTGATGGTGGTGATGATGGTGGACGATGATGCTGATGATGATGATGATGGTGGTGATGATGATGATGATGGTGATGGTGCTGATCATGGTGATGGTGGTGGTGATGATGGTGGTGATCATGTTGATGCTGATGAATTAGCATGGTGATGATGTTGATGATGGCGATGATGACGATGATGATGATGATGATGATGACGATGATGATGATGATGGTGATGCTGATGGCGCTGATGATGAGCATGATAATGATGATGGTGAGTGTGATCATAGTGATGATACTGATGCTGATGCTGATTACGATGACGATGATTAGGTTGATGATTACGATGCTGATGATGATGATCATGACGATGGTGATGGTGATGATGATGGTGATGGTGGTGGTGATGATGATGATGATGATGCTGATGCTGCTGATGCTGATGATGGTGATGATGATGATGGTGATGGTGATGTTGATGGTGATGATGGTGATCGCGTTGGTAATGAGGATGATGCTGATGATGGTGGTGGTGGTGCTCGTGATGATGATTGTGATAATTGTGATGACGATGCTGATGATGGCGATGATGATGGTGATGGCGATGATGATGATGATGATGATGATGATGATGATGATGATGATGATGATGATGAGCATGGCGCTGATGCTAGTGATGCTTATGATGATGATGCTGATGATGCGCTGATGATGGTGATGATGATGACGCTGATGATGAACATGAGGATGGTGATCAGGATGTTGATGCGGATGATGACGACGACTATGCTGACAATTAGTATTATGATTGTAATGCTGATGGTAGTGATGGTAATTTTGATGGTGATGGTGGTGATCATGATGATGACGATGACTACGACGCCGAGGAGAAGGAGAAGGAGGAGGACGATGGTTGACGATGTTCTGAATTAGGATTCGGAGATTTGTTTCTGATGAGGGAGGGGAATTATGAAGTTTTGCCCGCCGCATTAGACGATGTTGTGTCTTCCGTTGCACGTAATATGCTGAACCGCTCTTTTGGTCAGCACACGCAAGTTTGCACAGAGCGCTGCTCCAATATCCCGTGTGTCGGCCTAGCACATGTATGTTCAGATGCGTCGGCAAGAAAATATGGAACAGGAGGAGGGGGATCAGGAGGAGGAGAAGGAGGAGGAGCAGGAGGAGGAGGAGCAGGAGGAGGGGAGAAAAAGGACGGGGAGGACCAGCACGCAGTTGGATGCTGAGTTCGGGCCACCTGTCCTCTAGGGCGGGCGGCCTCCTGCCTGGCTCGGACTGCCTCTCTGAGCAGCTGCGCCAGCGGCACGGGAGGGAGGCCGAGCATAATCGGACTGGCGGCGGCGCACTCGGGGTGACGGCCAGACTGTGCTCTCTGCAGTGAGAAATCCCCCGACCCTCGGGGGGGCTTTCACGCCTCGCCAAACAAGACCAGGGAAGCGCCAGAGGTGGCTCGTCTACCTGATCACACAATCAGAGCATTCGCAAAGGCATACTCTGTCAATCTGATTGCAGCCTGCGACCTTCGCACAGACAGCACACTTTCAGCTTCAACGAACGAGGAGCCAGGCTCGGGCGGCGGCCAGAGGAGCGGGCCGCCTTCATTCACTGTCGGTCAACTCAGCCTAAATCACGTCACGCTTGAGTTTGAACTGTATGTTGGACGGCATTATCACACGCATTGTTGAGAAATTCACAACGCAGATACATCCATCCAGCAACTTCATTTTGGACTTTGTCATGCCACTGGGGTCTCGAAGATACTGTTTGTAGCGCCTCTCGATAGCGCAGTTTTCCTGGTTCTGGTGGTGGAGCTCCACCCACTTGCCAGCGGGCTTCTTGTAGGACCAGGCGAGCACCATGACCAGATCTTGTCGACCATCAGCGTCTCGAGGTAGGTCTGCCCCTTGACGTTCATGGCCGCAGGCGTTGCGGTCATCTTCACCTTTGGGATCAGGCCCAACAGGAGCCTTCGGGAAGGGGCCGTCGTACGCGGTGGGCGTGCGGGCGCCAGGAGCAAGCGCAACCAGCACCTCGTCGGTCTGCAGGTCCACGATGGTCGTGCTCGTGGATGTCTTGACTGTGGCATCCGCCGACTGGCCACAGCGCAGGGAAATCCGCTATGGCGAGTTCTCGGTCTTGGGGCGGGAGGTCCCGCGTGAACGAGAGCTGCGGGTGTAGCTCGAGCACTTTCTCGAAATTGCCGTGCTCGCTGGTGTCGAAAGCCTTCCCGGTGGCTGTCTCACCGGTAGCGTCTAACTCGGAATTGTTGTCGTACCAGTTGTTGAACTCCCAGTGGTGCGACTCGCTGATGTCGAGGCCGGTGGGTGCGCAAACCGCCAGGAGGCCAGCCACGCTGCAGCTGGCTTGCTGGAGCTTTCGCGCATGAGTGGCGCGGGCTCGTGCTCGGCGGGCGGCGCTGCCAGATGTCTTAAGAGGGGCCACACTCCGTCGGGCGGCGCACGAGACATCACGCATTCGGAGGCACTGCTGCCTGCGCCTGGGGTGGACCAGGCGGGGCGGGGGAAGCGCGGGTTTGGGCCCTTAACCCCTGGCCCTGACCAGAGGCGCAGTGCAATGGTGACCACGGCCCCCCGAGGCCGCGGTCTTGAGCTAGGAGGACGGGGAGGAGGAGGAGGAGGAGGAGGAGAGGAGGAGGAGGAGGAGGAGGGAGGAGGAGGGGGAGGGGGAGGAGGAGGAGGAGGAGGAGGAGGAGGAGGAGGAGGAGGAGGAGGAGGAGGACAACAGCCACGGGCTGAGGAGGGGCGGGGCCGTCGTCTCGTCGGTCGCCCCTGCCGCTCACCGACATTGGCGCGCAAGCTGCCCTCGTACGGGCGCGCGCTAGCGCCCTCTTCTCAACGCCGTGTGCCACGCTCAACGCCGTGTGCCACGCTGGTAGCCCGCGTAAGCCACCACTGTGCCCACTCGCGCAAGACCCGCTTCTGTTCCTTGCTCCAGCGCGATTCGCGACCAGAAGTCACCCGTTCACGACCGGCAGCACAAGGCGGGAGGCGCCCGGCGCGGAGGGCGGCTCCTCCTCCTCCTCCTGCTCCTCCTCCTCCTCCTGCTCCTCCTCCTCCTCCTCCTCCTCCTGCTCCTCCTCCTCCTCCCCCTCCTCCTTCTCCTCCTCCTCCTCCTCTCCCCCTCCCCCCCTGGGTGCCTTGGCAGCCGCGCCTTGGCCGCGCCAGCAGCAGCCGCGCCTTGGCCGCGCCAGCGGCAGGCGGTTCGGGCACCGTCGTGCGCGCCGAGGGGGCGGGTGGCGAGGGCCCGAGCGCGCCAGGGCGGCCAGCCTCGGCCCCCGGGGGTCCGCACGCTCGTGCAGCACGGCCGCCTCCACCAAGGGGGCCGCCATCGCAAGCGCCGCCAGCGCTGAGGTTCGCCTGGGCCCCGCCGTGTGCGCTGCCGCCAGGGGGAGGAGGAGGAGGAGGAGGCGCAGAGAGCCCGGCGATCGCTCGAGCCAACGCGGTAGCAGTGAGGGGCATGATGTTGATGATGATGATGATGATGATGATGATGATGATGATGATGATGATGATGATGATGATGATGATGATGATGATGATGATGGTGGTGGTGGTGGTGGTGGTGGTGGTGTGTGGGGTGGTGGTGGTGTGGTGATGATGATGATGATGTGATGCTGATGCTGATGATGATGATCATGATGATGATAATGATGATGATGATGATGAGGAGGAGGAGGAGGAGGAGGAGGAGGAGGATGAGGATGGATGAGGATGCTGATGCTGATGCTGATGCTGATGCTGATGATGATGATGATGATGATGATGATGATGCTGATGCTGATGCTGATGCTGATGCTGATGCTGATGCTGATGCTGATGCTGATGCTGATGCTGATGCTGATGCTGATGATGATGATGATGATGATGATGATGATGCTGATGCTGAATGCTGAGGATGAGGATGAGGATGAGGATGAGGATGAGATGATGAGATGAGGATGATGAGATGAGGAGGATGAGAGATGAGATGATGATGATGATGATGATGATGATGATGAGGATGAGGATGAGGATGAGATGAGGATGGTGATGATGATGATGATGAGGATGAGGATGAGGATGAGGATGAGGATGAGGATGATGATGATGATGATGATGATGATGATGATGATGATGATGATGCTGATGCTGATGCTGATGCTGATGCTGATGCTGATGCTGATGCTGATGCTGATGCTGATGCTGATGCTGATGCTGATGCTGATGCTGCTGATGCTGAGGATTGCTGAGGATGAGGATGAGGATGAGGATGAGGATGAGGATGATGATGAGGATGAGGATGAGATGATGATGAGGATGAGGATGAGGATGAGGATGAGGAGATGAGGATGAGGAGGATGAGGATGAGGATGAGGATGAGGATGAGGATGAGGATGCTGATGATGATGATGAGGATGAGGATGATGATGCTGATGCTGATGCTGATGCTGATGATGATGATGCTGATGCTGATGCTGATGCTGATGCTGATGCTGATGCTGATGCTGATGCTGATGATGATGGTGATGATGATGATGGTGATGATGATGATGGTGATGATGATGATGATGACGACGATGTTGTTGGTGATGATGTTGCTGACGAGGGCGACGGTGATGAGGATGCTGACGATGACGATGATGATAATGGTGAGGGTGATGGTGATGGTGGTGGTGATGATGATGATGGTGGTGGTTATGGTGATGGTAATGGTGATGGTGACGGTGATGGCGATGGCGGAAATTGATGTTGAGGAAGTTGGTGATGTTCATAATGGCTGTGGTACAGTTGTTGATAGCAAAATGACGGTGCTGCTCATGATGGTGATGACGACGACGATGATGATGATGCTGCTGATGATGATTATAATAATGACGATGAGGATGATGCTGATGATGATAAGGATCGACTATGAGTATGATGATGGTAATGGTGCGTATGCTCATAGTGGTGATGATGCTGACGGTGAAAATGACTCGGGTGATGCTTACGGTGGTTATGCTCATGGTGGTGATGTTGCTAACAACGAGTCGGATGACTATGACGACGACGATGATGCTAGTGATGATGGTGATGGCGGTGGTGATGATGATGCTGATTATGATGCTGCCAATGACGATGTCGACGATGATGGTGATGATGACAATGGTGATCTGGATGATTATGCTGCTGACGACGATGACGATGATGCTGATGATGATGACGATGACGATGAAATCACAATGACTCTGACTCGGATGACGATGACGATGGTGCTGATGGTGATGACGGTGATTGTGTTGATGATGATGGTGATGCCTATGCCGATGACGATGAGGATGGCGACGACGACGACGCCCACTACGATGATGATGATGATGCTGATGATGATGCTGATGATGCTGATGATGATGATGATGGTGGTGGTGACGATTATGATGATGCTGCTGATGAAACTGATGGTGATGCGGATGAGGATCATGATGACGATGCGGATGGTGGTGGTGATGAGGATGGTGAAGTTGATGGTGATGCTGCTGGTGATGCTGATGCTGGTGCTTATGCTGCTGCTGCTGATGATGATGCTGGTAATGATGATGATGATGATGATGATGATGATGATGATGATGATGATGATGATGATGATGATGATGCTGATGCTGATGCTGATGCTGGTGCTGATGATGATGTTTAGTATGGCTGTGTTGATGGCGATAATGATGGTGGTGGTTTGGAAGAGGAGCAGATGCACGACGACGCGGACGCCGACGCCGACCGTGACGTCGACGACGGCGGGGTGAGAAAGGGGAGGAATCATTAGGGTGAGGATGAGCAGGAGGAGGCGGGGGAGGAGGAGGAGGAGGAGGAGGAGGAGGAGGAGGAGGAGGAGGATAATGATAATAATGAGGAGAATGATACAGAGGAGGAGGAGGAGGAGGAAGAGGAGGAGGAGGAGGAGGAGGAGGCCCAGGAGGGAGGGCGATAGCGAGGAATAGGCGGATTGCTTCGTGCTCTTCGCATGTGACGGTGGGTGATCGGAGGCGCGGAAGAGGCCGCCCTGAGGCCGTGCAGATTTGCCTCGATGTATTCGGCTTGATCCCCGCAGCGTCCATCGGAGAACAATCAACACATTCTTCGAACATCGATCCAGAGAGAAAGAGAGCGGCAGCCCCCTCGCCGCCGGGCGGAGTCGGTCCTCGGCGGTCGCCCGTCGCCCTTCGGCCGTCGGCCGTCGTCGTCAAAATCGTCGCCGTCCGCCATCGTCCGCCGTCGGCCAGCAGCCGTCGACGTTCGTCGTCGTCGTCGTCGTCGTCGTCGACGTCGTCGTCGTCGTCGTCGTCGTCGTCGTCGTCGTCGTCGTCGTCGTCGTCACCGTCACCGTCACCGTCGCAGTCGGCGGTGCCCGCCGCACCCGCGGGCCCGCCGCACCCCGGGAGAGCAGGCACGCGCTACGTCCCGCCGCCGCTGAGATGGATGGCGGGGGCGGACGGCTCCGAGGTCCGCGGGCAGGCACCCAGGGGGGGAGGAGGAGGAGGAGGAGGAGGAGGAGGAGGAGGAGGAGGAGGAGGAGGAGGAGGAGGAGGAGGAGGAGGAGGAGGAGGGAGGAGGAGGAGGAGGAGGAGGAGGAGGAGGGAGGGAGGGGGAGGGGGGGGGGGAGGGGGAGGAGGGGGAGGAGGAGGAGGCGAAGGATGAGGTGGAGGCGTAGGCAGAGGGGGATCAGCAAGTCCTAGAAGGAGGCGGGGGATGACGAGGAGGAGGCGGAGGAGAATGAGGGGAATGATACAGAGGAGGAGGAGGAGGAGGAGGAGGAGGAGGAGGAGGAGGAGGAGGAGGAGGAGGAGGAGGAGGAGGAAGGATCGGGGAGGTAGGAGGGAGACGAGGGGGAGGGGCAGCAGTAACCTCGTGATGGTTTGCGCCTCCTGGTGGGCCACCGTCGCCACGACTGGATTCGCCTCGAAGTACATGGCCTGACAGCGCGCGATGCAGGACAGAATGCGGAAAACATGCTGTGCCGCTGCCTCGTGTCGTGCCCAGCTTGTGCTCTCAAGTGCAAAACATGTGCCGTTCGCCGATTAGATGTACAGTGCCGTGTTACTACATGCTCCGCGTGCGGATCATGTACTAAACATGCAGGGATTTAGTATTTAAAACAAAGATGAGTTCATGCATCAACTTATTCATACAGTAGTCATGCATTGAAATCATATATTTAGAAAATTCGATGTGTTAAAAACTGCCCTGTAGTATCTTGCAGCGTTGGTGTTTAGGCTCTCTATGTAAGTGTAGCGGTGTTCGGTAGTCGAGTGCAGTGCGTCTCACCATCTCGTCGGAAGACCAGATATGATGATCATGATCGCAGAGCCTCCCACGTTTTATTGATCAAGTTTGAGCTCGTATTCCACTCCCGTGTGTTTGGTGGCACGTTGCTGGTGCACGCGAGCACTTTTGTTGTTCGAATTCTGGTTAGGAATGCGAGCATGACATCTGAGCCTCCGCGGGGTTCTGAGCTTGCTGTGGAGCCATCGGATTTTCACCAATCCAGCCCTCACCGGTTCTTCACCTGTTCTTGGCCGATGGGGCCCTCACCGAGGCTCCTCTCTCGGTTCCGCGGCCCGCGAGCCTAAAAGGGACTCGACAGCTTAAGAGTATCATGAAGCCAAGTTCAACGTTGCACCCCTCCCCCTGCTTCCCCCCAGGTGAAGCTCTCGGACTTCCTGGACCGCTGGCAGGGGGGGGCCTGAGGCCCTTGGAGGGCAGCGCCGACCGTTCGGGCTGCGACCGCGCCCCCGGCGCCCGCAGAGGTCCGGCTCGGGAGGCTCAGGCCATGTTTTGGGCCCGGGCGCCTCCCTACCTCTCTTTCTCACTCTTTCTCTCTGTCCCTCTCCCTCCCTCTCTCTCTGTCTGTCTCTCTCTCTCTCTTTCTCTCGCTACGTCTCTCGCTGTGTGTCTCTCTCTCTCTCTTTCTCTCTCTTTTGTTCTCTCTCTCTCTCTCTCTTTCTCTCTCCCCCCCTTGGTTTGTTTCTCTCTCTCTCTCTCTCTCTCCCTCTCTCTCCCCCTCTCTCCCTCTCTCTCCCTCCCTCCCTCCCTCTGCCCAGTCGCGCTTCGAGGGCCCCAAGGCCGAAAATGCAGCCACGGCGCGAGGCCTTCCGCGCCCCGCGGCCCGGTGGGGCCGCGGCCTCGCGATGCGCACGGGACGTCGCCCTGCGCGACGGCTGCCAGGGTCTGCCCCTCGGCGTGGCCGCCCTCGCGCGCCCGCCGCGGCCCCGCTGCGCGGGAGTGCCCCCGCGCCCTGCTCCCGAGGAGGAGGAGGAGGAGGAGGAGGAGGAGGAGGAGGAGGAGGAGGAGGAGGAGGGAGGAGGAGGAGGAGGAGGAGGAGGAGGGAGGAGGAGGAGGAGGAGGAGGAGGAGGAGGAGGAGGAGGAGGAGAGAGGAGGAGGAGGAGGAATCCGCGGCCGCGGCCCCGCTGCGCGGGAGTGCCCCCGCGCGCCCTGCTCCCCCCCAATCCCCTGGCATCGCTCGGACGTGTGCGTATTTTTCCTTCGGCGGGGATCATCGAGGAGCATCCTTGATCATTTGGCGAAACAACCACGCACGAAACCGAAAAAAAACACAGGGAATGGACGTCCGAGCGATGGCCAGCTCCGCGGCCGCGGCCATTCCTTGTGCACGCGGGTCACTTCGCGACTCCGTGCCTCGGTCGCGCTCGGACGCGCGAGCGGGCTGCCCCTGCCGCGCCGCGACGTAAAACGCATGTGTTTTTATGTGTTGTTTGTTCTCTCTCTCTCTCTCTCTCTCTCTCTGTGTCTGTTAGCCTGTCCGTCTGTCCGTCCGTCCGTCCGTCCGTCTGTCCGTTTGTCCGTCTGTCGGTCTGTCTGTTTGTCTGTCTGTCTGTTTGTCTGTCTCTCTGTGTGTCTGTCTCTCTCTCTCTCTCTTTGCCTCGCTCCCTTTCTGTCTCTCTCCCTCTCTCTCTGACTCTCTCTCTCTCTCCCTTTCTTTATGTATTATCTCTTCTCTCTCTGTATATATATATAGGTTTGCTGTGCATATTTCGCTGTTTCTCTCTCTCTCTCTCTATGTGTGTGTGTCTCTCTCTCTCTCTCTCTCTCTTTCTCGCTTTCTGCGTGACTGTCTGCCCGTTTGTCTGTCAGTGTGTTTGTGTGCATCTCTCTGTGTTTTGATGACACTATCTGTCCCTCTCTACCTATATGTAATCTCTCTGTGTGTTTCTCTTTCTCTCTCCTTCCCTCTCTTTCTCTCTCTCTCTCTACACATATATATATATACATCTATATATTTATGCACATAGAGATAGGTACTTCCCGCTCTCTCTCTCTTTCTCTCTCGTTCACTATCTCTCTCTCTCTATTTATCTCTCTCCGTCTTTGTTTAGATTTACAGTTTCCTATCTCTCTCTCTCTCTTTCAATTTCTGTCTCTCTCTCTCTCTCTCTTTCTCTTTCTCTCAATGTATATCTTATGCATACAGAAATACACACACACACAGCTCTTTCCTTCGCTGCCTCCCTCGCACTATTTCAGAGAAAAGGGACGTGGAGCCCCTTTCCCCCCGCCCCTTCTGGACTGCGCGCTTTGCGGGACCTGGAGCGTGCCAGAACCCGCCTCCGAAGGGGGACGCTGTGGTCCCGAACGCGTGCCGGGGGTCGCGGGCTCCTCTGGCCGCTGGAAGAGCAGGGGGGGGGAATGGGGAAGGGGGGGGAGGGGTAGGTGGGTCCCCAACAGCCCTGCACCTCCTCCATGGCTTCTTCGGGGGAGAGGGGAAGGGGGTGGGGGAAGAGGGTGGGCCCCAGACGGCGCTGCACCTCCTCCCTAGTTTTTTGTTTGGGGGGGGGGGGCGAGGGGATGGGGATGGGGGGGCCAACGGCCCATCACCTCCTCCCTTGCTTTTTTGGGGCGAGGGGAAGGGGATTGGGGAAAGGGTAGGTCCCCAAACGTCCTTGCGACTCGTTCCTGGCTTCATAAGGAGGGCGGGGAAGAGGATGGGGGAGGGGGGGTCGGTCCCCAGCGGCCTATCACATCCGCCTTGGTTTTTGGGGGCACGGGGAAGGGGGGATGGGGGAAGAGGGTGGGTCCCCAAACGACGGCCTTGCGCCTCCTCCTTGGCTTTTGAGGGGGGAGGAGGGTGGGGATGGGGGAGGGTGGGTGGGTCCCCAAGCGGCCTTGCGCCTCCTCCTTGGCCCTTGGGGAGAGGAGCGAAGGGGGTAGGGCCGAATGGGGGTGGGCCCCCGACGGCCTTGCACCTCCTCCCTGCTCTTGCTGGGGCCTCCCTCCTCCTCCCCCTCCCCTTCCTGCGCGCCCCGACCCTTCCGCTCGGCAGCCATATCTGTTTCACGAATCTATAGCCAGGGCAGCCAGAAGTCGGATGACTGGTAAGGTTCGGCCTCGTCTTCCCTCGCCCTCTCCTGGTGGCCCTCCCCCTCCCCAAAGACGTGGGGACGAATCTCACGATTCATGACTTCGGCGGCCCTACACACGTACAGTGCCTCAGTATCTAGGATCAGCTCGCAATGCTCTGGCTTCCAGCTAGGCGGCGCGCAGGGCAACGCATTGGAGGTCGAGCAGGCATTCGGATGAATCTCGCAGTGGGAAGAACACTCGTTCGCAAGCTCCGGTCTCCCCCCCTCCATTTGTTCGCCGAAAGCCTCTAGATGACCTGGGAGGCTGCTAGGCCCAACAAGATTAGAAGCATTGGACATATGGCGACCCTCGATCCTCGTCCTCCTCCTCCTCCTCCTCCTTTCGGAATCGATTTGACCTCTCCCGCGAGTGGGAGGGACGCGCCAGCGTGCGATAACCTCCCACCCGTTCTGTGTTTTTGCGTTGGAGGGATTTTCGGTCCAGTGTCGAAGCGGGCCCGAGAGGCTCGATAAGCCATTGGGTCCCGCAGGCATCCCTCTGCCACGCCGAATGAAACAGCCAGCAGACCCAAGCTCGAGCACCAGGCGAGCAGCCTCCGCCAGTAACGAGACAGAGGCAACCGAACTGCCAAGGCTTCCGACTCCGACTCCGACTCCTCCTCCTCTTCCTCCTCCCCGTCCTTCTCTCGCGCAGGCTACACGATTAATCATACTGCTTACACTATTGAGTATTGGTAGTAGTGCTACTAATTCGAATCACCCTATCACTAGCTTTATGCTGAATGATAATTAGAGTACGGGCACCAATGACATTCTTAACAGTAATAGCAGCACTGCCGTGCTCATACGAATACGCATGCGAATGCGAGCAACAGTACTGTGATGAGCAGTAATACGAATACGGATTGTATATCGATGCCAATTGTAACACTACAGATGCGCATCGTACGAAGAAGACGACTACTCATGATAAGCAGACGAAGTCTACGATGAAGGCGAAGACGAAGAGAAAGAGGAGGAGGAGGATATCGAGGTCGGAGGTCGGAGGGCGGAGGGCGGAGGGCGGAGGGCGGAGGCCGGGGAGGGCGGAGGCGGGAGGGCGGAGGGCGGAAGGCGAGAGGGCGGAGGAGGGCCCCTTCCGGAAGCTCTTCGGGAGGCCCTGGGTCGTCGTGCTGGCCTCCCCGGAGGGCGGAGGCCGGGGGGGGCGGAGGCGGGAGGGCGGAGGGCGGAAGGAAAGAGGGCGGAGGAGGGCCCCTTCCAGAAGCTCTTCGGGAGGCCCTGGGTCGTCGTGCTGGCCTCCTGGAGGGTGGAGGCCGGGGAGGGCGGAGGCGGGAGGGCGGAGGGCGGAAGGCAAGAGGGCGGAGGAGGGCCCTTTCCGGAAGCTCACTCGGGAGGCCCTGGGTCGTCTGCTGG
>CAUYUJ010004413.1:212500-295000 GCA_963575745.1 Prorocentrum cordatum
TCCCAGGCCCTACGTCCCATCCGCAGGCGCGCCCGTCATCGCACCCCGGCGCCGTCGTTGTCGCACCCCGGCGCCGTCGTCGTCGCACCCCCCCTTACGTCCCGTCCGCAAAGGACGCAGTCGCCGCACTCCTCCCGTCGTCGCATCCCGCCGCCGTCCTCGCACCCTCCTCGTCGACGTCCCATCCGCAAAGGACCCTGTCGTCGTCGCATACCCCCCTGCGTTGATGTTCCAGCCTACGCTGGCCTTGATCACCAGAGAGAAGTTCGAGCACCAGGAAACAGTACCGAAACACGTGTCGGGCCCTGGGAGACACTTTCTCGACGCGCTTTCGACACTTTTCTGGGTGCTCGAAGTAGGTTCTTGGATCCTTAATTACGATGGGCGCAACATATCAGGAGGAAAAGAAACACACAGACACAATGAATCGCCGATTCCCCCGAAAATATGGGAAAATATGGGAAGTGGGGGGGGGAAACACCCCCCCAAAAAACATGGGAAAAGATGGGGAATATTTTTATGTGTTTATATATATATATATATATATATATATATATGTGTGTGTGTGTGTGTGTGTGTGTGTCCTGGGACCCCTTCAACATAACCCCACGTCCGTCCAGTCCGCAGCCGCAGAGGGGCGCCGCCGTCCTCGCCCCGACGCCGCCGTCGCGCCCCCCCCCACCCCACCCCACCGCCGCGAGAGCCCCATCCGCAGAGGGGCGCCGTCGTCGGCGCGGCGGGGGGGGGGGGCGGCGCGCGCCACGCTCGGGGTGTTCCTCAGAGCGTGAGTTCCCTGCCCCGCTTTCGCGTCCAGGCAAAACCAGGCCCTACCACGCGCCTCCTCGCCAAGCGGCCCGACCAGTACAGGCTGCAATCTGGCATCGTCGGGTATCTCTTGGAGGCGAGGGTGGTCAAAAGCGAGGTAGGTTTGTTTTCCCCCTAGCTCCCACCTCCGAGCACCTCGTGCGCAACTCGTGCGCAGCCCCGCGCTGCCTGCTTTTTAGCATTCGTATTGACATCTGTGTTGGTACGGTATGGGTTTCTGTTTCATGTGTTTTTTTCCGTTACGTTGCATGTGTTGTTGGTTTGTGTAGGGTTCAACAAAAAAAGCGCTGTTTATTGTTAAGCAAAAATCGTCACCGCCAATGTGTTCTCAATCATTATGTCGCATTGCAGATCTGCTCGCGTCGTGAACATATTCATCGCAGAGGGGGTCGTTCGCCGTCTTCGGCCTCCACGGGCCCTTGCCGGGCCTCGGGGCCGTCAAGATGACGACTGGATGACAAGCTGGCTCTGAGAAGGGGGTCGAGACCTCTGGAGGATCGCGTTGTGAAAACATCACGACGTCGTAGGATTGGGAGCAGCAATCAGCAGCTGGATGAGGAAGGCCAGAACGAGAGAGTGCCAATTAGTTGGGCCGTGTGCTGAGAGCTTTTAGGATTGTGGTGGTAAGGTCCAGTGTGTGTAATCAGTGCTAGGGTTTGGGGTGTTGGTGTCAGGGTGTTGGGGCTCTGCGTGCTGGGGTAGTGCTGGTGTTGAGGGTCGGAGTAGGAGGTGTGAATCATGGCATGTTAAAGGATTAAGTAGTGTTTCGGATTAGGAGTAGTGCTTAGGGTTAGGGTTAGTGCGTTAGGGTCAGGTTCCATGAGTATAGTGCCAGACGTAATGTTTAGGGTTTGGGTTTGGGGGTCAGTTGTAAGGGAAGGGTTTGGGCATTCTGGTTAGGGTTATCATGTAGGGGTAGGGTTAAGGATGAAAGTGTTACGGTTAGCAGTTTGGAGTGACAATTCAGAAGAACCCTCCCTCCTAAGGAAGGTGATCCCCTCTAGGGGAGGGCTTTTCCTTCCTCAGAGAGGTTTTCCACTTCGCTTGGAGACTCATGGGGCCGTCTTGGGGCCGCCCTCTTGGGGCCGCCCTCTTGGGGCCGTCGTAGGAGGAGGCCTCTTGAGGGGGTCTTTGAGCCTCTTGGGGGCTTCTCGGAAGCCTTAATTGCTGTCTTAGGGCGTTCCTGGCCCGTCGGACGCCGTCGGAAGCACTCTTGGGCGCGTCGCTGTGCCGTCTGAGAGCACTCTGGGGGGCGCTTCAGGGCCGTCTTGCAGGCTATCTTGGCCGTCTTGGGGGCCTATGTGTGGCCGTCTTGGGACCCTCTTGGGGCCGTCTTAGGAGCCTCTTGGGCTGTCATAGCCATCTTGAAGGCCCCTGGGGCGATTTTGGGGGCCTCTGGTGCTGTCGCAAGGCCGACAAGAATCAAGCGCCCAAACCCTTCAAACGCATTCAGAAAATCAGTGATCTGGGCCTCCTCGGACCTTTCTGGGAGGGCATCCTGGGCCACCTGGGGTGCATCTTGAGCCGTCCGGGAAAGATCTGGCGGCCACCTCGGGTTCCCTGGCCCTCGGGGAGGGAATCTGGCGGATGCTTCGGTGCCCCAGCCCCGCCCCCAAAAGCGGAGCACAGGCCCTCCCCCCCCCCCCTACACCTTAGGCGATGCTTAAGAAAACCTAAGTTTTCGGCCAGAGTCTCGATTATTCTTAACGTTTCAATGTAAATCTTAAGATTTTAACAGAAAGGTTGGGTTTTTTATTCAAGTTCTGAGACTATGAATTTCTTAACCCATGATTTCTTAAGCATTTCGCAGGGTGTACCCCCCCGCCCCCCGCAGAGCCAGCCTGGCGCCCCCCCCCCACCGGAGCTGAAGCTCGCGCTGTCGCCTGTAGCCCAGGCCCTCTGGAACACACACACACGCCGGAGCGGCGGATGTTTCCAGAGCGACTGATTCCTTTCCCGATGGCGCTCCCTTTCCGAAGGAAGGACCTCCCTTCCTCGGGAATGTTTGGTTGTCAGGTTTCTCCTCTCCGGGGGCCCCTTTTGGGGCCGTCATCGGGCCTTCCTCGGGCCCTCGGGGGGCCCTCGTGTGGCACCTCTTGGGGCAACCCTTCGGTCTTCCCATGGGCCTGGATTGACGCTCTCCTTCGGGTTTCCCGGGGCTTCTCTTGGGCCCCCCTCCGAGCCCTCTCGGGGCCCACTCAAGGGCCATGCTTGTGCCCTCTTGGAGTGACTCTTGGGGCCCTCCCGTGCCTTCTCTTAGGGCTTCCATGGGGCGTTTTCTCATTATCTCTCTTTCTGATCGTTCTCTCTCTCTCTCTCTCTTTCCTTCTTCTCCTTTCCCTCGGCTATCGTTGGCGCGGCTTGGTCGGCTGGCTGCCGACCGCCCCAGCTTGCTCGCCAGCGAAGCCTGCGCCACCCTGCCGCCGCCTCTCTCGCCCGCCCCCTGTGTTCCTTAGCGTTGCTAAGGAGGGGGAAAAACACACAGACACAATTAATCGTCGATCCCCCAGAAAATATGCAAAACTATGGGAAGTGGGGGGAAGACGAAAATCCAGAAAACATGGGAAAATGTGGGGAATCCTGCTATTTGTGTGCATTTATTTGTGTGTCCCATGGCCCCTTCACTCTCGCCCGCCCCCTGCATTCCTTACAGTCGGCGCCCTGAAGAAGGAACCCTTTTCGTTGGGGAGGGGCTCCGCGTTCCTTAGACTGCTTCGCAGCTTGGCCTCAGGCTGTCCTTAAGCTTTCGATAGGGGAAATCGAAGTTTAACCAATGGAAAAAAGGGGCCTCGTACTCCAGATTTCGTAATAAAAGGGAGGGGGTCTGGACCCTCCAAGACAAGCCATTTCAGACCTCCCCCGAGGGAGAACCCTCCAAAACATCGTCCCCAGACCCCCCAGGCCCTCCAAGATAGCCTGGAAGAGACCCCCCCCCGAAATGAGACCCCCCTCCCTTTATTACGAAATCTGGAGTATGGAAAAAAGGGGCCTCGCTCCTACTATTCAGGGCTCCTTAGGCCAACGCCCCGACTGTATAGCATGGCACACGTGCGCGCCCCCGCGCCCTGCGACGCCGCCTCGGGCGCCCGCGCGGCGGGCCCCCCGCCCCGGGGGCACCCGAGGCCGCGGTCCCTGTGGCCCCGCTCGGCGGCTTGGCCCGGGCGGCGCGGACCGGCCAGGATCCTCGGGCCAGGCCGCTGGTGGATTCAGCGGCACCGCTGGTGGTACTCACTAACGGGTACTTTGGAAAATTGCCGAAAGTTGCCACTTTAGGGCTTCTTTCTCGCATTGCAGCGTTGCCGACGTCGGGGAGGATTGGGTTCGCCCGGTCACTGGCCACAGTACCCGTCAATGGAGTCTCCATTAGGAAGGCGCTTATGGATGGCCAGACTTGGTAGGCTTCTGTCGGGCGTGTCCCCCGACAGTGGGATGTTCGACGGGAAAATAGAAAGTATTCACAGAATACCCCAAGAAGGTCAAAAAAATACTCAACAAATAGTCCCCCGGCCACGCTCGGCGGGTTGGCCGGGCGGCGCGGACTGGCTGGGTCCTCGGGCCAGGCCGCTGGTGGATGGCCAGACCTGGTAGGCTTCTGTCGGGCAACACTCCATCCTCTGAGGAACGGGGCTGACATAGCCAACCAAGTCTCACTTGCTTTATTCGGCGGTGGACAAACCTCCCTGTAGTAAACCTCCATTCAGTGAAAACGGCCCAGGACCGAAACCGACGGACCTCGGCCCGCCAAAATATCGGCCGCGACGCCCCTCGCGAACCGAAAACGGCCAATTCACTAATCGACGTGTCAGGGTAGGAGGTCTATCAACCTCCGATTTATGGGGGAGCGCGTCTCAAGGCCATTTGCCCTAGGATTATGTCGGGCGTGTCCCCCATACAGGGGGATTTTCGGTGACAAATAAAGAATATCCGCAAAATACCTCCCAAAGGTCAAAAAATACTCAACAAATAGTCCCCAGACTATTTTTGGAGTATGTTTTGATTATTTTCAGGGTACTTTCTTATTTTTCGTCGAGAATCCCCCTGCAGGGGGACAGGCCCGACTTCATGGTAGGCTTGGCCTCCGGCCCAGGCCACGTGGCGCGTCGCCGCCCAGGGACGGTGATTGCGGTCGCCTCGGGCGTCGGATCGCTCGAAATCTGAGTCCCTGCGCGAGGAGGTAGGCGGAGGCGGGAGGCAGGCGTGCTGGTTGGCCGGTTGGTTTGGCGCTTGGTTGGCTTGTTGGCTGGTCGCATGAAGCTCTCGGTGGCTGGTCGGGCTGGTTGGCCTGGCTCAGCGGGGAAGCAGCTGCTCGACATCAGCATGGCCCCCCCCCGCACACTACCCCAGCATATGATTCGGGTATAGCCAGGACACCGGGTAAGGGGACCCGGTTAGTGGTAGGGCCCTGGGGCCCCTCAATTGGCCAGATTCACTAAACCAGGTTTGCCGCAGCTGCTGTTTTTCGTGTGACGGCAGTTCTGGTTAGTGGAAATGGGACGGGGGCGCGCCCCTGGTACAAATCACTAAACCAGGTTCCACTAAACCCAGTTCTGCCAACGCCTGAATGATGCACGAAGCGATGAGGATGCGGAAGAGGAGGGGGGGAGCGGAGAGGAGGAGGAGGAGGAGGAGGAGGAGGAGGAGGAGGAGGAGGAGGAGGATGCGGAGAGGAGGAGGAGGAGAAGGAGGAGGAGGAGGAGGAGGAGGAGGAGGAGGAGGAGGCGGAGGAGGAGGCGGTGGCGAAGGAGGAGGGCGGGGACGAGGGCGCAGAGGACCGAGCCTGGCCTTCCGTGGCCCTTGTTGGGGGTCGAGCCCCCCGAGGGTCGGTTGCGCTGGCCCTGGAGGGCAGCAGACTTTGCAGCGTGCGCAGGGACGTCCATGTCGCCTGTCTTAGTCGGGTGTGTCCCTCTACAGGGGGCATATTCAAGAGCAGCAAAAGAAAATAGTTTGGGGACGATGTGTTCCGTATGTGTCTGACTATCTGGGAGCTTCTTTTTACTATTCCTACTTTTCCTCCAAACTCCGCTTGTGGGGGGACGTGCCCGACCTCACGTCTCGGGCGAAGAGAACTATGCACATGCATCGATTCTGGCCAGGCCCGTCTCGGGCCCAGGATCGGTGCACATGCGTTCCTGGCCAGGGCAGCAGGGCATACGCACCGATCCCGGGCTCAGGATGGGCCTGGCCGGAACCGGCGTATGTGCATAGATCTCATCCCTCTACAAGATCCGCTTGTGGGGGGACGTGCCCGACCTCACGTCTGCCCCCTCCCGGCGTCGGGGAGCGCCCGGAATCTGTATATGCGAGGGGCCGGAGGGCCTCGGGGCCCCCCCTCGGAACGGGGAGGGCCCATCAGTAGTAAGTCGGGCCTGGCCCTTTACAGAGGGATTTTCGACGAAAAATGCAAAAAGCCTCAAAAATAGTCCAGAAATAATCCAAAAGTAGTCTGGGGACTATTTTTGCGTATTTTTTGGCCTTTTCGGCGTATTTGTTGAATCTTTTTTATTTTTCATAGAAAATTCCCCTGTATGGGGGACAGGCCCGACTTAACATCAGTATCGTTTAACCGATCCCCATCCCCACCCCCATCCCCTTCGAGACCCCCACAAATTTTCCCCCTTGTTGGGGATACACCCCTCGAAACCCGAAGGGAACGGCTCATATCCCCATCTAGGGGGGTAGATCGGCCAGTGGGGCCCAGGCCACGCCGGTGGGGATGGGGGTCGGATAAACGAGACTCAGCCCAGGGTTCAGTCGGGCCCGCCCTTCTACAGGAGGAACGCACGAAAATAGTCCGAAAACAGTCCGGGGACAATTTTTGTGCTGTTCTGTTCGCTCCGCATCTGCCTGCAGGGTGCATGCGCCACTGCGTGTGTTGTCCGCTGGAGTCTGCGGCAATCTCGCGCCAATTTTCTACGAACGAGTTTCGCCCGCCTCTGCGGCGGCAATCTTCTCGTCAGTTCGTTGGTACCACGCCCCGGATCAACTTGACCGCTCCCTGTCCCCCGCCTCGGAGCCGCCAACCAAAAAAAATCTGCCTGCAGGGGGGCATGCCCGACCCGAGCCCGGGGGCGTGGAGCCCGCGCGCCTTGTCCCGGACAGTGCTCCGAACATGGCTCCGCGCAGGGCGCGGGGCAGATTCGTGTCGGACGCGCCACGGTGCCAGCGCAGCACGGAGGAGGAGGAGGAGGAGGAGGAGGAGCAGGAGGAGGAGGAGAAAGAGGAGGAGGAGGAGGAGCAGGAGGAGAAGGAGGAGGAGGAGGAGTCGCGTTTGCCGCCGCCGCCGTCGCCGCCGTCGTCGTCTGCGGCGGCGGCGGCGGCGGCCTCGTCGTCGCCGGCCGTCGCTGTCGGCCGCCTGCGCGCCGGCCCCGGTGGGGAAGTTCCTAGGGCAAATGGACTTGAAACGCGCTCCCCCATAAATCTGAGAGTGATAGACTTATGTCGGGCGTGTCCCCCTACAGGGGGATTTTCGATGAAAAATTAAAAATACCCCGCAAAGACCCCAAAAAGGTGAAAAATATTCAACACATAGTCCCCAGACTATTTCTGGATTATTTTTTATTATTTTTTGGGGTATCTTTCATTTTTCATCGAAAATTCCCTGTAGGGGGACACGCCCGACTTAATCCTACCCTGACACGTCGATTAGTGGATTGGCCGTTTTCGGTTCGCGAGAGGCGTCGCGGCCGATATTTTTTGCGGGCCGAGGTCCGGTTTCGGTCCTGGACCGTTTTCATTGAATGGAGGTTTACTGCCGAGAGGTTTGTCCACCGCCGAGTAAAGCAAGTGAAACTTGGTTGGCTATGTCAGCCCCGTTCCTCAGAGGATGGAGTGTTGCCCCTTCCGCCCCGTCCTGCCCCAGAGAAGTGGGATACGTTTCCGTGCGCCCTCTTCACCGAGCGCGTTCCACGACTCGCGAAGTGCTAACTCTCAAACGTTCGGGAAAAAACAGATGTGTGCCTCAATGTAGTGGATCGTAAATCCCCCGCGGCGTCTTCGAATAAAAAACGCCCAAGTACAACGCCTAGAAGATGGCGCAAGGGCGCCCCCCGCGCCCCCAATTTCAATGTTCAGGGAGCAGGCTGCGGTTTGCAGATGTGGGCGTTTTTTCGAAACGGCTCGCACTCCCCCGCGTCGACCGCCCCATCTTTGAAACTGGGGCCGGGGGGTTGCACCCACTTCAACACGCATTCGAGATGGGCGCTTTTTTCGAAAACCATGGTTGTGTGAGTAGTGGAACGCGCTCGTCTGTTCATCCAGATGCAATAGCGAGGTGGTCGCCCTCCTTTCAACTTGAACGTCAAATCAGGTGTTTGTAAAAGTACACACCGCATGCCATGGTCGCAACCCTAGTCGATACATGTGAGGGGGATGTCACTGAATCACGTATGTTGTTCTGTAGATGAGGGAGGAGCCCATCCCATCAACTCGTGATACGAATGTGAGAGAGGGATAAAAGAGAGAGAGAAAGAGAGAGCGAGAGAAAGCGAGAGAGAGAGAGAGCGAGAGAGAGAGAGAGAAAGAGAGAAAGAGACAGAGAAAGAGAGAGCGATATAGAGATAAAGTCAGAAAGCGAGTCAGAGAGAGAGAGAGAGAATAACAAAAAAGTTAACGGGGGCGGTGGCCATGCCATGACTTGTTCCTCGGTGCAAGGTGCGCACGACTTCGCAGGCCTGGCATGTTCCGACGGGCGTGGGGTGTCTTCCGAGTTCGGGGCCTCGGGAAGCCCCTCTTAACTGCACATAATCATCATCACCACCATCACCATCACCATCATCATCATCAGCAGCAGCATCACCATAATAATCATCATCATCATCATCATCATCGTCATCGTCATCGTCTTCGTTATCATTATCATCATACTTTCCAATTGCGGCCATATGAGCTCAATCAAGGCAGTTCTCAAGCAGCGGGTTTCGAGAAGTCTCGGCTTCGCTGCATGTACACGCGATCCGGCCACAATGGCTGAGTGGGCGGCATCGTGGAAACCCATCATTGCATGGACGATACTTTTCGTCGGCGCAGTGCTCGTTTTCTTAGCGACACACCATGGGCGTCTTGACACACCGTTGCTCAGAGATACCAGCCCGGAGCTGCGAAGCGTGTGCTACTTCCTAGTGGCGCTAACCGCCGGAGCCTTCGTGTACCGCGACTGGTCCAGTCTCGGTCCTGACTTGGCTGCGAAGCGCGCTCTAGTCGCGGGCATGGCAGCTTGGGTCATTATCGTGCCGTTCGGTGCGTTCATATTGCCATTCCTCGGACCCCTGTGGTTTTTCGGCCTTTGTGGGCTGGGAGCATCTGTCGCATACTTTGTGTATGTCAACTCCATGAGTCGCCTCCACTACCCAATGAATGCGGTCGCAAGTCTGGTAGTCCTTTTTGCCTTCTGGGGGCTAGCATGGTACGGTCGTGGAGCTTTTCTGCAGTTGGAGGAGGTGATGGTGACGGTCGTGATTTGTGGTGTCGTTTTTTGGACAGTGCAGTCGTTCATGACCTTCTCTGCAGAAGTCCTCATGGACGCGATAGAGACATGGCCAGGTGTCACTGTTGTGGACAAGGACTCTACAGAATTCCGGGATAAAAAAGACGAGTTTGAACTCGCCTGTGCTGCTTATCCTCAGATGTACCCGTTCTGGCTGCACATGGTCAACCTCTATCGTGTGGAGGTCTCCAACAACAGTTTCACTCGATCGCGCAGCAGCTTCGACAACACTCTTACTCGCTCCAGCACGCAGAATATCCGTCAGCTGTACCATGGAACCCCGAAGCAGTCCTCCAGAGGGATCATCGAGAAAGGTTTCCGGCTGCCCAGCAAAGCTGGCATGTTCGGCAAGGGGATCTACTTCGCCGACTGCCCCCTCAAGAGCTGGGGGTACACCGACGGGGTGATGTGGGTCAAGAACGGCTTCATCCTGTCGTGCCAGGTGGACCTCGGAAGGCCGAAGCACGAGAAGCAGGCCAGGAACGACCTCGAGCGGCCGCCTCACCGGACCTTCCGCCAGTGGCTGAGAGGCGAGGAGAGATACGAGTCCGTCGTCGGCGACGACAAGGGTTCTGGAGGCTCGCTCCGGCTGCCGGAGTACGTCGTCTACGACTCTGGGCGCATCAAGATCGAGTACATCTGCGAGGTGAGATGCGTGCCAGCGGGCACCCCGGAGACAGACGACGGCCCGCACCCTTGAGCTGTTGATAGACAGAGGCCCAGCTAAAGGCGGGCCGCGAATTGGAAAGAGAGCCGATACGACTTGCGCGCACGATGTAAAGGATATGCGTGAACAGCGAGCTAGCCTTGAACCACCGTGTGTACGGGGACGGGGGACGGAGAAGGACGTGGGGCAAATGGGCGGTCCTTACGTCCAGAGCTCCGTGCACGCGCGCTTGGGAAGCGCTCGGGGAGAGCCAGCCTGGGGGGGCGCCTGGGGAGAGGCCTCATCCTTGCAGATGCTGTGAGCTTTCACATCGAAGGTGCGCAGGGCTACGGTCAGAGCCGCACGTTGAAAGCACCAGCCTTGTAATGTTCGAAATTGCTCTAGCCTCAGGATCGTAGATTGCAAGAACCGCCCGGCCCGGCCCACGTAAACGTGCGGAGGTCTGACAGGGGGAGCTGTTTGTAAGGAAAGGGGATTCAGTAGGCGGAGTACGCAGGAGAAGGTGGGGGGGAGGATTGCGATGAGGAAGTGGGGAGGTTGGGAAGGAGGGGGGAGCAGAGGAGGGAGGAAGTGGGGAGGAGGGGGAGGAGGTGGGAGGGACGAAAGAGAACGGAGAAGGAGGAGGAGGAGGGAGAACAGGAAGTGTGACCCAAGTCCCGCCCCCCATTTCAAAGTTCTTCTTATTGGCCGTCTCCCCTGACACCTGCCACCGCCGTGCCCGCCCCATTCCCCTCCAGGGCCCTTGCACGTCTTCCTATGTTGCTGTGCACAGCTGTACCTCGGACGAGTCTTCTATCCTCTCGAAGATCCTTTCAAACGGGCGGGCAGTGCTTTCGTATGTTTACCAGCGTGGACCCCAGCAGTAAGTTTTTGCGCCGTGGACGTATGAGCGATGTGCTGGAGGCTGTGTGGTGCAAGCCGTGTGGTGCAAGCTCTGTGGTGCAGTACATGCGGTGTCAGATCCGTGGCGTCAGCTACGTGGTGCCAGCTACGTGGTTCGAGCCATGCGATGGAAGCTTCGAGGTGCAAGCTGTCTGGTGCATGCTACACGGTGCCTCTGTGGTGTAAGATTTGTGAATACAGTGACCGGCCTGAATAAGGAACACTCACTAGTCAAAAGGGGCTCGGCCGTTCCTTAGGCTCGCATGCTTTCTGTATCGTTCCCTGTGCGTTATTCCTCGGAAATAAGGGGCTTCGTTCCTTACTTATCGTTCCTCAGGTCGGGCCGATGACTGTAGGATGGCATGTGCACACGAGGTGCCCCCGACTGGCCACAACGCGGCCAAACCTGCAGCACACCTCTCCGGCACGCGAGGCGATCACGGGCGGCAGCGAGGGCGAGATCTCCGGCAGACCCAAAACAACTCCCCGGGGGCAGCCAGAGGGAGGCCCCGCAGTGCGGGGACCGTTTGGGGAGTCCACAGGGCTCCTTTCGACTCCTGCGATTCGATTCGACTTCGACTCCGCTGGCTTCCGATTCCGATTCGGTTCGACTTCGGACTCCGATGTGAGCTCCGCTTTCTTCCTGGAGGCACGGCAGCCTGCCGAGATATCCGCCGACTCGACTTTCTCCCGATCCGGCTGCCGAGTTCCGCCGATCCGATTCATGCCGATCGCCGATCCGACTTGTCGGTTCGATTCTGTCGGAGGTGGATAGACCTCCTACCCTGACACGTCGATGAAGGAATCGGCCGTTTTCGGTTCGCGAGAGGGCGTCGCGGCCGTCATTTTTGCGGGTCCAGGTCTGTCGGTTTCGGTCCTGGGCCGTTTTCATTGAATGGAGGTTTACTACAGGGAGGTTTGTCCACTGGGGGGCCCTGGACCGAAACCGAAAACCGAAAACCGACGGAGTGAAGGACCGAAACCGGCTTCGGTTTTTGTCCCCGAACCCGTGTGAAAAGCGGCCCCGTTTCGGTTTGCGGAGTGGGCAACCGGTTTCGGTTCTGCCCCCTCAGTGAAGACGGCCCTTTAGCACACCTCCCCGCCGTCTTCGCTAAGGGGAGGTGTGCTAAAGTTGGCGGCGCGCAGAGGGGGGGTAGGGGGAGGGGGGAAGGCTTCTTAGAAGCACTCCTGCTTCTTAGAAGGTGCGGGCCTTCTCTGCAGATGTAGGGCCGGCGCCTTCTAAGAAGCAGCCCCCTCCTAAGAAGCCTTCCCCCCTCCCCCTATCGGGGGACGAAGTCTATACATATCCACTGCTCCCTGGCCAGGCCCTTCCTGAACCCAGGAGCTGTGTATACGCCCTCCTGGCCAAACCAGGAGGGCGTGGCGTGTACACAGCTGCTGTGTTCAGGATGGGCCTGGCCAGGGAGCAGTGGATATGTATAGATTGCGTCGCCCTACCCCTACCCCTCCTCCTCCTCCTCCTCCTCCTCCCTCCTCCTCCCTCCCCCTCCCCCTCCTCCCCCTCCTCCTCCCTCCTCCTCCTCCTCCTCCTCCTCCTCCTCCCTCCTCCCCCTCCTCCTCCTCCTCCTCCTCCTCCTGGCGGGGAGATCTGCCCACCGCCGGTCCTAGGCCCCCTCGAAGCCACAGCGAGACACCGACGAGCACCGCCGCGCGCGCGGCCGGCCTCGGCCCCGCCGCCCGTCGCCTCCCCGCCCGGCACTGCCCGTGCCGAGGTGCCTCCGGGCGTCGGCAGAGGCCGGCCCTCCAATTCGGGGGCGGAGAAGAGGGGGGTGATGACTACCCAGACCCCCTCGAGTAATGAAAAAAATCATGACGGGAGGTTTTTCCTGATTTTCGGCCTCCGGGGGCCCTCACCGGGCCTCGGGAGCGTCAAGAAACGGCTCAGGATGCCAAGCCGGTCCTGGGGAAAGGGTCGGGACCTCTGGGGGTCGACGCAATGAAAAAATCATTACGTCGGGGGTCTGGGTAGGGGGGGGTGGATATCATGGCGGGGGCCATGATATTTCCCCAGACTTCATGCCGCCTCTTCTTGTTCCATGACGGCGTCCCTGGCCCCCCCGCTGGGCCGCGCACATGCCGCCGGTCATGATTTGCACCCATCCCTCTTGGACACCCCCCTCTTGGCCGCTCCCGACCTCCAGGAGCCATCCGCAGGGGTTCGAAGGCCCCCTGCTAGGGGAACAAGCAGTGGCATATTTCAGAGCCCCAAGTCATCAGGGGTAACTCGGGTCAGGGTCAACTCGGGTTCGTTTTTCGGGAATCCGAACCCCAGTTACCCTGGGCCCGAGTTACCCCGGATCATTCGGGCGTCCAGAGCCACACATCATCAGGGGTAACTCGGGTCAGGGCTATCTCTGGTTCCTTTTTCGGGAGTCCAAACCCGAGTTACCCCGGACCCGAGTTACCCCGGATAACTCGGGAGCCCAAATATTACCAGCCTGGAACATATCCCTATCCCTATGCTGGGCACCTCCTCATCACGATGCCAATCTTAGGGATTCCCTATTCTTTGAGGGCGGATCCCGGAGATTGTCATCGCCTTTTGGCGTGTCAATCTTAGGGATAGGGATACGTTCGAGGCTGGTAAACATAAACATAAAAACTCGGAGGTCCGCGCGGATTTCTCGGATCGGCGCTTGGGCCCCCCGACGGCGCCTCAGGCGCCGCCCCTGGCGCGCTCCGCGCGCCAGGGAGGGGGTCCAGCGCCGATCCGAGAAGTCCGCGCGGACCTCCGAGTTTTTCCCTACCTAGGCTCTGCCTAGAGGGTTCTTACTCTCTTAGCTTAAAGGGGCCAGGCAGTGCACCACGCCCCGGGCGGTTCCCCCAGTCCCCGCCCCGCGGTTCCCCCAGTCCCCTGGGAGCTTTAGCTATAGCTTTAGCTTTAGCTTTAGCTTAGCTTTAGCTTAGCTTTAGCTTAGTTTTAGCTTAGCTTTAGCTTAGCTTTAGCTTAGCTTTAGCTTAGCTTTAGCTTAGCTTTAGCTTAGCTGTAGCTTAGCTTTAGCTTAGCTTTAGCTGAGCTTTAGCTTAGTTTTAACTTAGCTTTAGCTTAGCTTTAGCTTAGCTTTAGCTTAGCTTCAGCTTAGCTCCAGCTTAGCTTTAGCTTAGCTGTAGCTTAGCTTTAGCTTAGCTTCAGCTTAGCTTCAGCTTAGCTTCAGCTTAGCTTCAGCTTAGCTTTAGCTTAGCTTTAGCTTAGCTTTAGCTTAGCTTTAGCTGAGCTTTAGCTTAGCTTTAGCTTAGCTTTAGCTTAGATTTAGCTTAGCTTTAGCTTAGCTTTAGCTTAGCTTTAGCTTAGCTTTAGCTTAGCTTTAGTTTAGCTTTAGCTTAGCTTTAGTTTAGCTGTAGCTGAGCTTTAGCTTAGCTTCAGCTTAGCTCCAGCTCAGCTTTAGTTTAGCTTTAGCTTAGCTTTAGCTTAGCTTTAGCTTAGCTTTAGCTTAGCTTTAGCTCAGCTTTAGCTTAGCTTCAGCTTAGCTTCAGCTTAGCTTTAGCTTAGATTTAGCTTTAGCTTAGCTTCAGCTTAGCTTTAGCTTAGCTTTAGCTTAGCTTTAGCTTAGCTTTAGCTTAGCTTTAACTTAGCTTTAGCGTAGCTTTAGCGTAGCTGTAGTTTAGCTTTAGCTTAGCTTCAGCTTAGCTTTAGCTTAGCTGTAGCTTAGCTTTAGCTTATAGTTAGCTTAGCTTTAGCTTAGCTTTAGCTTAACTTTAGCTCAGCTTCAGCTCAGCTTTAGCCTAGCTTCAGCTCAGCTTCAGCTTAGCTTTAGCTTAGCTTTAGCTTAGCTATGTATTAGCTTTAGCTTAGCTTTAGCGTAGCTTTAGCTTAGCTTTAGCGTAGCTTTAGCTTAGCTTTAGCGTAGCTTAGCTTTAGCTTAGCTTTAGCTTAGGTTCACTGTTACTACTAATGCTGCTTTCCTAGGGGCTCCAACTCCTAGGTAGGGTCGCACTGGGATAATTATGTTTATGTCACTGTTTGTTCCCCTACCTGCGCCTTCGCTGCCCGTGCCCGAGAGTGGCGTTTCTCCGTGGGGGCCGCGAGAGATCGCGAAGGTCAGCGCGCAGCGCGAAGCTCTCGACTGGACGTAAGGGTTGACCCCTCGCCGGAGTGACCTTTGGTGCGGGCACAACGGGGCCCCCCCGATCGCCGAACGCGATGCGACGGCAGCGGCTGGCGCTCTTGGTTTGGACCCCCTCGCCCCCACCCCCCTCCGAAGCCGCGCACCCGAGGTGAAGCCGCGCACCCAAGGTCACTCTCACCCAGGGGCACTCTTGCGTGTAGCCGAGTATCGCGAACCCATGATGCCCAGGGCCATGCCCTCTCGTGCTCGCACCAGCTGCACTTCTCCTATTCCGCCTCCTGCTCTCTCCGTCCTGCGGCCGCCCTGGCTCGGGAGGTGGCACCGCGCGGGGGGTATGTCCCGCCTCCGCTCCCTCGCCCCCGTTGCAGCCCACCTCTTCCTCCCCATCTCTCCTCCCTCTCTTTCCTCTCTCTCCCTTCTCCTCTCGGCGAGCGAGGGGGGGAAGTGAGAAGAAGAAGGCTCTCTCAGAAGGTGGTGGGGCTTTTCAGAAGCCCCCGCGCCTTCCGAGAAGTGTTCCGTGTCTGCGGGGAGGGCTCGGAAGACTTGTCCGAAGGCCGGGAGACGTCCGAGGCGTCCGAGAAGAAGGCCCGCCCCCTCTCACTTCCCCCCCGCGCTCGCCGCCAGTCCTCCATCATCCGTCCTCCTGAAGACGGCCTCCGCTCCCTCGCCTCCGCTGCAGCCCACCTCCTTCTCTCCATCCCTCCTTCTCTCCATCCCTCCTCCTCCTCCTCCTCCTCCTCCTCCTCCTCCTCCTCCTCCTCCTCCTCTTTCTTCTCGCTCGTTTCTCCTCCAGCCTCCTTCCTCAAAATGGGCCAAGTGCGACGAGAAATTCTGCCAGGCAGCATTCTGCGACGACACTGCTCGATGTGCTCATGCTAAGGACGCTGCAGCAGGTCAAGACCATCTGCCCGACGGTTCGGCCCCGAGCGTTGGTGGACGACGCTGCCCTGCAGTGGATCGGGCCAGAGCTGTCCAGGTCCGAGGAGCTTGCGTCGGCGACGCGGAGCTTCGTGCAGGAGTCTCTGAAGTTGGGTCTGGCAGTGCTGTTGGCGAAGTCTGGCTTCGCTCGTGCCTCACATGCTGCGTCCGAAGCCTTCCTCCCTCGGGCCAGGGATTCGGGGGTCAAAACCAAGAAGGCCATCAGGAATATGTGAGAGCATCCGTGTTCGGGGAGGGTGCTCAGGCGGGTGGCGAAGACGACGGTGAACAAGCTTCGTGTCTGACTGCCGCTGGTCATGTTCCTCATGCCAACGGCTGGGCAGAATGACGATGACTGAGTAGGGCATGTCAAGTGGCACAATGTTTCCTAGCGGTGATGGTTGCTGCTATTCGTTGCGCGCCACCTCGCCAGAGTACATCGAGTCTTTGGTACTCGAGGGTGTGAGGGGGGGGCAGGGTCGTCAGATGTGCCGACATATTCAAAAGTGTGCCGTGCAGGGGCAGCAGTCAGGGCGCCGCAGCTCGCTGGGGTTTTGCGGATGCTCTGGGCGGGCGGTGTCATGACGACGGCAAAGCGCGGTACGAACGCAGGCTGTTGGCTTCCCCGATCCGTCAAGACCCAGAGTTCCACGCTGGACAACTGCGGGGTAAGATAGGTACCGCGCTGTATGCAGGTCCGTTGTCGCTGGAGGGCGACATGGCGAAGAGGTTGCCAAAGCGGAGCGAGGACATTGGAGCAGACATGGGACCACAGCGAGAGCGCCGTAGGTGCGACAGAGCGCGCTCGTGGCACATTTCTCACTAAAATGGGGGCCCCAGTTTCAAGCTACCCCCCCTCCTGCCCTTGGAAAGGAGGGGCCGGGTCCGAAGCTACCCCCCCTTTTCCTTCTGTGGACAGTGGGGAGTTGGGGGGGGGGCCTAGCTAAAGGGGGGGGGCTTCAAAGCTACGCCACCCTTCTTCTCCAGAGCCCAAGGTCAGCACAGGCTCCCTTTCAAGGGGGTTAGGGCGTCTAGAGCTATCCCCTCTCCTTGTGTTAAGATGTTGTAGCTGGGGGTCCTTGGACACAGGTGGGGGGTGGCTTGGAAGCCAACCCCCCTCCCCCTCCTTTTCGGGGCCAGGGGTAAGCCCGGGCTCCTCTTTCCAAAGGGGGGGGACTTCCGAAGCTGACCCCCCTCCCCTCCTATTGTTGGTTCTTCCAGCTGAAGGGTCCTGGCTAAAGGGGGTTTCGAAGCTACTTATCTTCTTTGGTTTTTGGCGCACCGTCGGTTTTCTGCGTTTTTGGTTTTTGTGGTTTTCGGCGTCTCTTTGGTTTTCGGCGCCTCTTGGGTTTTCGGCGCCCCTTTGGCCTTTGGCGCCCCTTTGGCTTTCGGCACCCCTTTGGTTTGCGGCGCTGCTCTGGTTTTCGGCGCTCCTGTAGTTTTCGTCGCTCCTTTGGTGTTCGGCGCTCCTCTTGGTGTTCTGCGCACCCTTTGGTTTCGGCGCAGTGTTGGCTTTCAGTGCCCTCTTGGCTTCCGGCGCCCTTTGGTGTTCGGCGCCCTTTTGGTTTGTGGCGCCCTTTTGGTTTTCGGCGCCCTGGCTTCGGAATCTCTTTAGTGTTTCGTCGCATTTGGTTTTGGACGTTCTTTTGGTTTTCGGCGCCTTGTGGTTTTCGGCGCCTCTTTGCTTCTCGGCGCTCTCTTGGTTTTCGGCGCCCCTTTGGTTTTCGGCTACCTGGTGGTTGTTGGCGACCTTTTGGTTTTCGGCGCCCCTTTGGTGTTCGGCGCTCCTTCGGTTTTCGGCGCTCCTTTGGTTTTCGGCGCCATTTTGGTTTTCGGCGCACCCTCGGTTTTCAACACCCTTTTGGTTGTCCGCGTTCCTTCTGTTTTCGGCGCGCCTCTGGTTTTCGCGCCCTTTCGGTTTTCGGTGGCGCCTTTTGTTTTCGGCGCTCTGTTGGTTTTCGGCGCTCTATTGGTCTTCGGCGCTCCTTCCTTTCGCCCAAGGGGGGCGGGACTTCCAAGCCCCCCCCCCTCTTCAGCCGCAAAGGGGTGGAGGGGAGGGGGGGCCTTCTGGCAGAGGAAGTTCAATGGGGGGGTAGCTGAGCCCCCCCCTCTTGGAAAGGAGGGGAGGGGGGCGTGTAGCTTCCGGAGCGGAGGGGGGGGGAGGGGGAGCCTCCGAAGGGCGGAACAAAAGGAGGCTCTTCCGACCGAGGAGGTCCAAGGGGGGGGGGTAGCTCAGCCCCCTTCCCCCCCTTGGAATGGGAGGGGGGGCAGCTGCGGGAGCGCGAAAGGAGGAGGAGGAGGAGGAGGAGGAGGAGGAGGAGGAGGAGGAGGAGTAGGAGGAGGGGGAGGAGGAGGAGGAGGAGGAGGAGGAGGAGAAGGAGGAGGAGGAGGAGGAGGAGAGGAGGAGGAGGAGGAGGGGGAGGGGGAGGGGGGGGGAGGGGGAGGGGGGGGAAGGGGGAGGGGGAGGGGGAGGGGAGGGGGAGGGGGAGGGAGAGGGGGAGGGGGAGGGAGGGGGAGGGAAGGGGGGGGGGGGGGAGGGGGAGGGGGAGGCGCGAGAAAGAACACAGCAGGGGAGGTCCAGAGAGCGGGCAGCTAAGGGGGGGGGGACCCAGTCCCCCCCCGTTGGGGGTGCACCACGGGCTCTCTCTTGATTCGGGGGCGGACAGAACCCCCAATAGTGACACGTCGATTAGTGAATTGTCCGTTTTCGGTTCTCGAGAGGGCGCCGCGGCCGTTATTTTCCAGGCTTGCGCCCGCCAGGTTTGGGTCTCAGGTCGTTTTCACTAAACCACGTTTTACTAAAGGGAGGTCTGTCCATCCCCGATCGATGGTGAGCTCGGGCAGAAGAGTTCGGACATGTTGGGCTACTGCGCCCACGTTCTCTGGGGCTCCCCTGCGCGTGAAGGTGCCGGCCAGTTCACTGCCAACGTTGTGCCGGGGCGTCTGAGGCTCGCCCTGTAGAAGCCCCTGGAGGCCTGCGCAGACGGGTCTGGGCTGCGCAGTGCATGGATCGAGTTACAGTCGGGCCGCTGAAGAAGGAACCCTTTTAGTTTGGGAGGGGCTCCGTGTTCCTTAGTTGTTGTACAGCGCTCCTTGGGTTTTCCCCAGGTTTTCCATGGAAACTCGGAGTTGAACTTATGGGAAAAAGGGGCCTCGTTCCTTATTTAGGGTTCCTTAGGTCAACGCCCCGACTGTACGCAGATGTGGGTTGTCTGTGGTTCAGAAGGGGGGAGTGCGGTCTTTCTGTGAGAGCCTGTTGTGGACCACCCCCGGGCCCAGTCCACACGGCTGGGACGCCCAGGCGCGTCGCCTCGCTCAGAGCTCTCCAGCGCATGCTCGGGGTCTGGATTCTGGTTTCGGATCTCCCTGGGGCCCTATTCGGGAGGGGCGCGAATGGAGCCCTCGCTTTGCTGCCTCTGGAGTCTCGTGCATGGGCTTGTGTTCGGCGCCAGGCTTTCAACGTGTGCAGGGCTCGTACTGCGCCCGCTGTGTTTGAGTGGGTCCCTGGCCATGTGGGTCTTTTGTCGTGGTGCACCTTGAGATGCCTCCTGAGTGGCAAATTCGGTGATTAGTTGGCGGTATATTTGCAAATCTTGGGGCGGATGATCCTAAAGTGGCTGGCGCCGCTGTCGCCGATGCCGCCGAGCGCATGGGTGCGTTCCTCCTGCACGACCTGTCCTCCCACAAGAGCAGCTGGGTTTTCAGGAGCACGAGTTTGGGAGTCTGGAGCCTGGTCATTCCGTGTGCAACAGGTGCCTCGTCCAGCCACGAGCGTTCGCCTCAGAGCGCTGTGTTTCCGTACGTCCCCCAGGCCAGTCGCGCCAGGGTGGACATCGGGATTGGGCGGCGATTCGAAAAAGGCCACATCTTTGCGGCGTTTGCGGCGGTGGCTTCCGCTTCTGAGCTTGCGCTAGCTGGTTCTGAGTCCGTGGGTCCTGGGTGCCGTGAGGATGCTTCGATGGAAGCGTTGGCGTCGGGGCAAGGTGGTGATGGCTTCTCGGCGCTCGCTCATCGAGTGGGGCACAAAGGTCCGTTCATGTTTTTCGGGCGCTGCGGCGCCCACTGTTTTCAAAGGCTTGGGCATGTGTTTAGAAAAGGAGCATTGCAAAATGACCCTTCGAGAACGGTCTCGAGGCTGCTTTCGATAAGGCTCCCGAGGGCCAAGGTTTGAAGCCTGGAGCTCCCACCGAATTTTGCCCTGGGTTTGCGAAGCTGCCCCGTCTGGGCCTCCCCGTGACCCTCCTCGCATCAGAGCGCTGGCGACCCAGGCTTTGTGTCCGTGCGTCGTCCTCTCACCCCGCACGCCTCCCCGCCTCCTCCCCCCACTTCCTCCCCCTCCTCCTCCTCCTCCCCCCCCCCTCCCTCCTCCTTCCCCTCTTCTTCCTCTCCCCCCTCCCCCACCTCGTCCTCATCCCGGGCCGCGCGATGGGCGTGCGCGCCGCTGTGCATGGCGTCGTGTGCTGCCACCCCGGCGTGCTGGAGCGGGCACTACACCGAGCCCTTCTGCTGCAGCCCCCTCTTCCCGGAGGGGAACCCAGAGTGCTGGGATTCGGCGCTCCGGGCTTGCTCATATCGGGGGCAGAAAAGAGGGAAGTGATGACTTGGGGGGGGGGGGGATATCATGGCGGGGGCCATGATATCTCCCCAGGTTTCATGGCGCCTCTTCTTATTTCATTACGTCCCTGGGCCCCCCGCTGGGCCGCGCACATGCCGCCGGTCATGATTTGCACACACCCCTCTTGGACACCCCCCTCTTGGCCGCTCCCGATCATACATAGGATCCGATCGGGCGGGGCTGGGACGAGGATAGATCCGTCCCAGAGCGTTCCGGAACGCTCTCGGAGCGTTCCAGGGACGTTCTGAGAAGGCCGCGGGGCCCGAGGCATCCTCCAGAGCCGCCGGACCTCAGAGATTCCCGATTCATCCTCGCCCGACGTTATCCTCATCCTGGCCTCGTCTTGCTCCAGGTTTGCCCAGATAGGAGCCGAGGATCGAGGTTCAAGGCCCGTGGGCCAAGAGTTTTGCCGGGTTTGGGATCTTCTTGGGGGGCCTTCCAGAGGTCCCGACTGATTCCGAAGCTGGCGGTGTCGGCGCGAGCTGGAGCCCAATTTTTTGATCCCGACGTCGCCGATGCATCGGCGACGCGGCGCGATTATGCGACCCCATCTGTTCCGTCCTCACTTGGGCGGCCTCCAGGTGCACACTTTCGAGAGCTGCTGTGGCGGCCACAAGCGGGAGACGCCGACCCACCAGGTGAGCCCTCCGAGGAGGAGGAGGAGGAGACTGAGGAGACTGAGGAGGAGGAGGAGGAGGAGGAGGAGGAGGAGGAGGAGGGAGGTGGAGGGAGGAGAGGAGGCAGGTGGAAGGCGGAGGAGTGGAGTGGAGCAATCGGACGTAGTCCGTTCGGGGGAACAAAACGCCAGGGAGGGCCATCCAGATTTTCTCGGGGTGGCGTGGGTGGCGACATCCCACGGCACCTCGCGACAGGCCCTCCCCTGGCCTCACAATTTACTCAGAGCTGGAGCCCCTCTCCGAGGCTCCAGGAAGATTAGGCTCTTGCCTGAGGCTCGAGGCGACCTCTCGAAGGACGCTGGCCTCGGATGAAATTCCGCGGGCTGAATTACTGCTGGGAGCTGCCGTCGCTGACGGCAAGGACGCGTCTGGGGCACAATCGAGCTCAGCCGAGGTCGGTCCTGAGAACGGCTTGGAGCTTCGCTCCCTGGGGCTCTCGCGGGGGACGGGAGCACCGCTGGGAGCCGCCACAGACGCTATCGCAGCTTCGGCTGCTGATTCATGCATTGCGGCTAAAACAGACTTGCTGGGACCCGATCTGGACGGGTGGAGGCCACGTCGGATCCTGCTGAGGTTCTCGAGGCCTTTACCAGTGGGTCCCAGGG
The DNA here is from genome assembly GCA_963575745.1 of Prorocentrum cordatum. Classification (NCBI taxonomy): domain Eukaryota; class Dinophyceae; order Prorocentrales; family Prorocentraceae; genus Prorocentrum; species Prorocentrum cordatum. The sequence continues at coordinate 234,260 of CAUYUJ010004413.1, forward strand.
CCCTGCGCTCGCCAACTTGGTGGCTGAGCGGGCAGGGGTACTGTAGGTTTTTGACCTGGTGCGTGGCCGTATGGCCGCACTTGACACAGAAGAACATTTGCCATTTGGGGATGGCGGCCAACAAGTGGGAGGGGTGTATCGCCTTGCCGCTGATCACACGGGGGCCCCTCGTCAAGAGGACCTCACCACACGCAGCAAACTCAGGAAGGGGGCTAGGCGGTACACACTCCGATGCGGCAGCTGGAAATATCTGGCAAGCGTCGACGATAATGTGACAGGAAGAGCATCGCCATTTATCTACACACCGAACGAATTTGTGCTGAGAATCCGTGAGAGCGGTCTGCAACTGGGAACGGGGAGCAGCCTCTTGTGTGGGTTGCTTCTCTGGCCACTGTCCTCGTGGCTCTGCATTCTTTCCAAAGGAGCGAAGAATTAGGCGTGCACGCTGGCGGACGACCGCAGCGATAGCATCATATTCATCAGTCCTGGGCACGGGCGGGAGGGCTTGGGTGGCCGCCTTGTGGGCCGCATCTCCCGCAAGCTCGTCGGCTTGCTGGTTACCGAGAGCTAGGAATTTCTGAAAGCCGTGCAGGGTCTGAGGATCGGCGTGGGACGGGGTCCAGAGCACCGTGACCGAGTCAGCTCCACGCGGTCGATCCTGCACGAGATGCCGAATTCTCAGCCAGAGGTCACCATTTTTATTCTTACCTTTGAGGCTACCTGGCCTGAGACATCTACCATTCTGCCAACCACGCTGCAATGCTAGGTGGTCGGTGACATAGGTGAAATCCTGGGGGCGCGTCTCTAGTGCCAGGCAGAACGCATACAATTCTCCTCTTGGGACGGCCTGGCGGGAGCCTGAGAGGGGAGCATGGAGGCCCGAGTGGAGGGTCCAGGAGGCCGAGGGAGGATCCCAACGAAGAGCAGCAAGGCCTGAACCGACGCGACGTCTCCTAACGTCGTCGGAATAGGCTCCGCCAGACCCGTCCCCAAAGAGATACAACTCACCTTCGCCATTACGAGCTCCTTCCCACGCTGGCAAACCCTCCCGAACCACACCCGAAAACTCCCTCCCGCCCCTCCCAGTCACTGGCTCGTAAGAGGGCGTAGTGGGAGCAGAAGAGGGAAGGCCACGGAGCCACAAAGCGGGGTCGGCATCAGCCCCCGCTAGAGCTCGCGGCAGTAGCTTGTCGCTGGCCTCGAACTCGGGCCCAACATTCGCATCGCACTGCCACATGCGATGAAACAGGGTTTCAGGGACGCGAGCGCTGCAGCGATCACAGTTTCTGTCGATATGGTGGCCTGCGTTGTGGAGGCGGTCTCTGGTCCACTGTCCTCCGCTGATGATGGTATTGTTGAGGGCCCAATCGCTGAAGTCGCCTTTCGCGAGGAACCTCTTTTGCTCGATGCGGATAGTGACCATGTCTGCGCCTCCTGCAAGCGTGTCTCCATGGATGTGTGTAGCGGCCTGCCTCCAGAGAAGTCGGTGTAGATCTTCGCTGAGGTCTTGCAATACTGTGTGGATGTCGGCGTCGAGGAGGTCTGGGTCGTCGGCGAGAGGAAGGTTCCACTCCTCGATGTAGCCGCCCTTCGTGCGCCTCCACGTCGTAGCGGAGGTCGGCTCCCAGCTGGCCTCTAACAGGGTCGCGATGGCCGCGCCTGTGGGGCCCTTCACCTTGCACCACGTCTTGGGGCCAGCGGCGAGCAGGGTGGTCTTGATCCTTGGCCAGGCTCTGATGATCCTGGCGTGCGTGTTCGGGTGGCGCATCCAATGCTGAAGCCACGCCTCGAGGAAATCCATCCTCAGGGAGACGCCAGGGTCCGTGCCGTCGAAGGTGGCGCCGAGGAGGGACGTGAGGCAGCGCCCCGCGGCAGAGCCCGTCGCGGCTATGGCGGTCTGTCGACGCCAGCGGAGGAGAGCGTGCCGAGCGAGGCCATGAACCTGACGTCCGAAGACTCCGTCGGGAAGAGCGCCCGTGCGCCACAGACCAGCGGAAATACGGGCCTGCTGAGCAGTGCTCCGTAGTCGATGTATGTTGCGAAACCTGGCGGTGGCCGACTTCTGCCGCTTCCTGGCTTTGGCTTGTATTCGTCGGGTAGCAGCAGCGGCGTCCACGCCAAGGTCAACGGCCGTGGACGTCGCAGTTACTGGAATGTCGTACTGTCGCATCTGCTTGGCGAGCAAGTGGCGGACCTTGGGTGTAGAGCCGATGAGGACGGTCTTGTCTGAGATAGGCAACTCGAACTCCTTCAAGCCGTCGCAGAGCATCTTGGCAGCAAGGGGGAGGTGCTTCTGCAACGCTCGTAGGGCACCTTCAGCTCGTAGTACCGTGTCGTCCACGAAGGTCCACATCTGGGCTAGCTCTGCCTGTGCTTGAGCATGTCGAAGAATAGGTAACAAAATAAGTCGTGCCAGGGTGGTGCCGTGAGGGGAGCCTGCAATGATGCCCTTGAAGGCGAAGGTAGGCATGCTCACCCATTGACGACTGCGCAAGAACCTGGGCGCCAGGTAGAGCTGTACTTCCAATAATAGAATGATGGCAGGGAAGCCGCAGTTGAGGCCCACCATGATCAGGCTGGCGAGCTTGATATTGTCGTAGAATTTCTGGATGTCTAACAGCAAGGTCGCGGACTGAATGCCGAGTGCTGAGGCTGTCTCATCTAACAAGGCCCTATGTAGGGCGGCTTGGAGAGCTGAAGAGCCTTTGATGGCTGTAGTCCAAAAGTCGTCAAGTCCTTGCGACCAAACTTCCGAAGCAGTAGATCTAATACGAGACCAGAGTCGGGCCATGTGTGGAAGCATGCCAAGGACTCTGTCGCCTCCCGCTTTCTCGGCGGCGAGAGCTGCAATGGTGCCTGAAATTTGTAAAGGCCAGATGCCAGCTTGCTCCACTGAGTTGAGAACATCTGCATAGGCTTCGACGGCAGGTTCTGGCAATCGATGAAGGTCGCGAGGTCCGAGGGCATCAACTCCATGTGCTTTACTTGGTGGCATGCGGCCGTGTATGCGGTGTACTTGCTCGGCTGTGATGGGCTCGAGAGGTTGACCAACAGCTGCTGCCTTGGCCTTATTCAGGGCCTGGAGGATGTCGTCGGAGGTCTCGGTGGCGTGCCAGACTTGCTGCCATTGTTGCTTCTTGTTGTCCATGATGACGGTGGGGTCGGCGGTGGTCAGGTTGGCCGTGTAGGCCTCGATGCGACGTACAGGTGCAGGCTTAACATGGGCGTGTAGAACTCCAGGACGGTGCTTCCATTGTTGGGCAAGCCAAGCCCCGTAGGCCCTCCTGGACTTGGCGGGGGCCGCCGAGAGGGCTCTGGAGGCCCAGGTAGCGGTAATAGTGACCAGGTCGTCGGTCTCGTCCTTGTCCAGGTGCGGGGCCCAGGCGAGCGCGAACCAGCGGAAGATGGTGTCCTCATCCTTCTCGAACTGGAGGTCATGGCTGTGGCTGTTGAAATGGTCGGCGCGCTGCTGGATGATGGTGGCCTGCTGCTCCATAAGCGCTGCGTGCTTCGCCTTGTCGATGAGCGCGGCGTAGCGCTTGATGAGGGTGAGCGTAATGGCCCACCATTCCGACTGTGGATCATGTACGTGGACGCGGCCTGGTGCAGCCGCTGTCTTCTTCCAAGATAGCTGGTAGCCCTTAGCACGGCCAGTGTGTGCTGGGGCTTCCTTCGGGTCGATCTGGTGGTGGCTGATCATGGTGTTCTCGAGGGCCGTGACCCAGTTGGCGTACTTGAGGTTGAGGAGGTCGGCGTCGTGCGCCCAGTGCCGGCACGCGAAGTGCGCGTGCGGCTGCTTGCAACGTGTGGGGGGCGCCTCCTGCCATTGCTTTTGCCACAAGTCCAGCGGGATGGCGTAGGAGATCGGGTTCGGCGCTGCGAGCTCGACCTGTGGCTGAAGTTGTGCTGCTGCCTGTTGAAGTTCAGGAGGTAGGTCACGAAGACGAGCTGCTCGAGCTTCAGCTGCTTTACGTTTCTTGATGGCGGTCTTGCTGTTGGGGTCTGGTGGTATCCTGGGCCTGTCCACTGTGGGGAAGGCCTTGGGCGTAGCGATAGACTGATACCACCGCGGATCTGCACTGCCTGCTCGAACTTCGAGGCCAACGTGGGTGGCCCACGGTGCTGTGGGGCACTGGCGGATGGAAATGGTGTGCTCGATGCCCGTCTTGACCAGTGCGAAGTCTAGCGTGAGCCCCTGGCCCTTGTCGCAGGTGGCGGATCCAGGTGCTCGCACGATGGTAGCATTCCATTTGGCCAGCCACTCTGTCGCTGCAAGCTGCTCGGGTGTCATATTCCAATCTGCCAATATGATCCAAGGGTCTGGAACGAAGGCGCCCAGCGAGAGCAGCTTGTCGTGCACTGCTCCCTCGATCAGCCTGTGGGGTTCCAGATAAGCTGCAATAACAACCAAATTGCCAGAGCGTCTGTGCCATACCATGGGCGTGAAGCCGAGGAAGGGGTCTGGCCTGCGCTGAGAAATGGCAAGATCTCGAAGGTGGTTGAACGAGGTGGCCTGGACGTGGTACCTGGATAAGATGATCTCGCCACCCGTGTTGCCGTCGTCTGATCTTCTGGTAGGGGTGGCCGTAGTCGATGAGATTCTCCAACCGTCCGCTGCAATCTTGTCGTAGATGAGCGGCGCTTTCTCAGGCGAGATGTGTGTTTCGACTAGGGCTACCATCTGATATTGCTTGCCTGGGCCTGCCAACCATTTCTCAGACTGTGGTCCCCATTGTGTGATGTTGGAGAAAAACAGGGAGTGGTCAGACTGCGGGAACTTCGTGGGGCCTTTCTCTTGGTTGGCAGGCGTAGGATCAGCTCTCACGCTGCTGCTGGGCTTCCCTGGCCCCAACACCACAGGACTGTCGACAGCTTTCGCCATCTCATCACCCCCTACCAAGGACTGCGTCTTGGGCGGAGCGGCATCAGGGTTTGCCTTTTGCGGAGGCCCCCCTGGTTCCAACACCGCAGGAACGTCGACAGCTTGCGCCGTCTCATCACTCCCTACCGAGGACCGCGTCTCGGGCGGAGCGGCATCAGGGTCAGTCCGAGCAGCACGCTGAGGCTGTCCTGGACCCAACACCACAGGGAGGTCGACGGTCTGGGCCGTCTCATCGCCCCCTACCGAGGACAGCGTCTCGGGCGGGGCGGTAGCGTACTGCTCGGACTCGGCGTAATCGGAGTGGGCGTCCAACTCGGCCAGCTCGTCGAACGGGTCGAGGACTGCGTCCATTGTGTTGATGCTCGCTGGGTTGTCGTAGAGCGTGGTCTCTGACGGTGGCCGTCCCGTCTCACCATTCCGTCGAGGGTTGTGTTGTAGTCGGCTAAAGAGGCTGCTGCGGCCCAGCGGCGGCGGCCGCGGTGGGCTTGCGCATCTGGATGAGCATCTTCTGAGCCTTGTCCTCGAGGTCGGGGTCCTTCTTGAGTGAGGGTACAGGCTGGGTGACGTAGCCACCGTCAGAAGCAGCGCCAGCAGTTGGCGCAGGAAGCCCGTCGCTTGGCGCCGCCGGCGGTGGGGGCGCCGCGCCTTCAGCATCAGCTGCGGCTGCCGCTGGGGACTCGCCTGCTGCGGCCGCGGCGGCTGGCGGTGCTCCACCGCCCGCTCTGGCGTGCCCGTCCTCGTCGGCGCGCTGCCGCTTGGAGGCGAAGCGCGTGCGCATGGTGGTGGCCTCTGCGCGGAGCTGGCTGATGCGGCTGGCAGTGTTGCCGAAGAGCTCGGTGACCTTGGCCTTGAGCTCCGTGGCGAAGCGCTGCTGCAGGGACTCCCAGGCCTGGCGGTCGTTGTCGTCGACATCGAGGCCTTGGAGGTCGAACGCCGCACCCGCTTCGATGGAGATGTCGCCGTCCTCCAGGAGGCTGGTGAGGTTGAAGGTCGGGGTCGGCTGCGTCTGCAAAGGAGTGGCTGTGCCGCCTTTGCGGGCGGCTTGGAGGGCGTCGAGCGCCGCCTGGGCCTCCGCTTGTGCTTCGGCCAACTTGTAGGCGGCCTCCTCCGACGCCTGTTTGCGCTCAGTGTACCAGTTGAGCGCCTTCTGCTCGCTCTCCAGCAGCCTCTCGAGGTTATTCTTGCAGCGGCGCTCCGTAGCCTGCGCGCGGCTGTAGGTCTCGTTGAGGTCGGCGGGTTTCTGCGGCTGGGGCGGCGGGATCTGCGACTTGATGCCGTCGATGGCGGACTTGTCGATGTGAGGAGCGACTGCCTGGAGCTCCGCCAGGATGTCCTCGGCGGAGCGGGCCTTGGGGCTGTCGTTCCTGCTGGCCCACCAGTCGTCGTCATTGCCCTTGCCGTTGCCCTTGCCACGGCGGCGGCGGGACTTGGGCCAGGATGACCACGGCTCCCAACCTCCCTCGGCGTGGGTCGGTTGGGTGGTCTTGGCCTCGGCCTGGGCTGCGGCTGTGACGCGGGCCGCCCAAGCACCTTGCACGGGTGGAGGGCTGTCCGTCCACGGCGCCAATGCTTTGCCACACCAGTGGCACGACTCCTTGCCCTTCCAGTTCCAGGCGAACGAGCAGGAGTAGCACTTGACGTAGGCATTGCGCTGTTGCGGTGGTGCCATGGACGAGCGGAAGAAGAATGGGTCTGTCCCCTCACCTGGTGTGTGCCAGGCGGGGGTCGCTCCTCGCAGGAGCTCACTGAAAGACTGATAGCTGCCTCGGACTAGAGGTATCCGTTTCTGCCAATGCGGGCTCAGCCCGCCAATGGAAAAATCTTGAGCCAAAATGGCTACGGAGGTGGAAGGCGGAGGAGGAGGAGCAGGAGGAGAAGGAGGAGGAGGAGGAGGATGACGCCAGTCATACCCACTCCTCCGACGTCGTATTTATTTCGTGACTTGGGCCCCAGGGACCTCGACCCCTCTCTGGGGCCGGCTTTTCATCCTGAGCCTTCTCTTGATGTTCTCGGGACTGAAAGCGTAGAAAGTGATTTCCAGCGTGCCCTCCAAATAGTGTGTTGTTGTATCTTGAATGCTTCATGTCTGCAGTGCAATCTCTGTCGCGCAATCTACGTGGTGTCATGGGCTTCTCGCGCGACCACCACCCATGCTCCAGCAAGCATCCCCACTACCCACCCACAGCTTGCTGGCAAAACTCAATGCCGTGTGTGCAGTTACCCATCGGAATTTGCTCGCGAACCTCAAGTGCTGCAGTGACGCGGACCTTGTTCGCGCAGATCCATGACTCGGGCGGGCCGAGTGATGATGATGATGACGACACCGCCGACGACGACGACGACGACGACGACGACGACGACGACGATGATGATGATGATGATGCTGATGATGATGATGATGATGATGATGATGATGATGATGATGATGATGATGATGATGATGCTAGTGACGGTGATGGTAGTGATGACGGTGGTGTTGGTGATGATGATGTTGATGATGATGTTGCTGATGATGATTGCACTGGTGGTGGTGGCGATGATAAAAGTGTGGCGACATCGAAGATGGCGATGGTGACAGTGATGATGGCGACGGCGACGACGACGTTGATGCTGATGGCGATGGCGATGGTGATGGTGATGGTGGTGATGATGACGGTGATGATGATTTGCTGGTGATTACTGCGATTGCGATGGCAATGATGGCACTGGCGATCGTGACAACGATTGTGCTGATGAAGAGGATGTGGAACTGACCGCGAAAGAGATCCAGAGTTTCTTACTCACTTGGCATTGCAACTATTGAGATGATCGTATGTGTCTGAGCACCTTCACGTGGAATTAATCTTCTTAGACGGCCATTGGTTGTGTGAGGATTTCTGCGTGCGCGCCAGGTCGGCTGGGATGATATCATTTAGTGTTTAGGATGAGCGATCGTGCAAAACAGCCATGGGAACTTTGCCTCGGAGTGGGGGGTGGAGTGGAGCAGGAATCGATGAATTGTAGGCTACTCAGTGCAATCAATCTACGTGGTGCACGCTACGCAATGCAACCTGTGTGGTGCAAGCGATGCGGTGCAATCTATGTGGAACACGATATGTGATGCAGTCGATTGGGGGTACGTCATGTGGTACAACAGGTGTGGTGCAAACAGTGTGGTGCAATCTACAGTGGCCCCCACGTTGGCGCCAGCGGGCGCCCACCAGGTGAAACCTCGGCGGACCTGGCGAGCGCACGGTGCGCTTGAAACCGCGTACGGTTGGCCACCAACCAGGCACCAACCAGGCACCAGGCAAAACCTTTGCGGACCCACCCTTGGTACACGGCGGCCTGACTGCGAAGAGGCGTGCGCACAACAGTCGGGGAAACGTAAGACTCGAGTGAGCCGGAACTCGGGTGTGCCGACGTTTTTTGACGAGCGCGTCCTGGATTTTGACGGTCCAGTGTTCGTGGGATGTTTGCAGCGGGAGCCCGCGTCAAATTTCAGATTGGGTCTCGTCATTTTTATGATGGCCCCGTCAGGCCAACCCGAGTCCTCCTTACCCGTCTCCCCGAAACAGCGGCAGCACGGAGCCATTGCGAAGCAAGCCCAGCACCTGCGGCCGCGGGCAGGTTGGTCAGGTTCACCACCGTGTCCAGCGAAGGCGCGGGCCTGAGGATGGCCAGCAGGTGCTTGGCGCCAGCTTGGGCCTGGCGCACGGCCACCCGACGCGCCAGTGCCCTTCGTCGCGCAGCAGAGGAAGTCGCACAATGTAGGCGACACGCATCGGCCATGCACCGGGCGACACCTGGCGATTGGGGGCTGAGCGAATCGGGCTATGCGAAAGATGGTTACGCAAACGGCCGCGGCGCTAAAGCCACATAGAGGGAGGGGAAGGAGGAGGAGGAGGAGGAGGAGGAGGAAGAGGAGGAGGAGCAGGGGGAGGGGAAGGACGACGAGGATGAAGGGAGGACGTGGGAGGAGGAGAAGGAGGGGGACCAGCGCAAACCTAAGACGCATCAGCGATGTTGGAATACACTCTCCCTCCAAGCTCCCTCTTCATGGGCCCCCTACAAGGGTTCATTTCCACTGGGGGAATTGCCCCGTTGGGGGACAACCGTGCAGAAATCCGGAAGCGCGCCCAAACACCATGTCCAGGACTTCAACGCCATGAGTTACCCTGCTCGCAACGTCCTAGCGATTCTGAACCGTGCCAGAACACCTCTCCTGAGACTCCAACAGCGAATCAACGTAACTGTTGCGCCCTGACAGTCGTAAACTGGTCCAACACACCACTTCAAGGCACGATAACCAATAAAATTAGCGAAACTTCTGCGAACTTTGAAGACGACTGTGCGCGGCACTGAGGCGAGAGTCACATTTTGAAATCGAACCGCCCTGAATCCGTGAAGCTCTTGCAAACGTTTAAGACGAATGTGCGCGGCGCTAAGGCGAGAGTCACATGTTGAAAACGAGCCGCCCTCAATCCGTGAAGCTCTTGCAAACTTTTAAGACGAATGTGCACGGCGCTACGGCGAGAGCCACATTTTGATTACGACCCGCCCTCGATCCGCAAACCTCTCTGCAAATATTTCCCTACCTAGGCTCTGCCTAGAAGGGTTCTTACCGTGCAAGCTTAAGGGGCTGGGCAGTGCTCCCCGCCCCGGGCGGTTCCCCCAGGATCCGCCCCGCGGTTCCCCCAGTGACGTTCCCTTAGCTTAGCGTTGCTTATCTCATCTTAGCTTAGCTTATTTCATCTTAGCTTAGCTTAGCTTCATCTTAGCTCAGGTTTATTCCCTACCTAGGCTCTGCCTAGAGGATTCTTACTTTGGTTGCTTAAAGGGGCCAGGCAGTGTAGGCCGCCCCGGGCGGTTCCCCCAGTCCCCGCCCCGCGGTTCCCCCAGTTGCGCCCCCTAGCTTTAGCTTCAGCTTTAGCTTTAGCTTTAGCTTAGCTTTAGCTTAGCTTTAGCTTAGCTTTAGTTTAGCTTTAGCGTAGCTTTAGTTTAACTTTAGCTTAGTGTTAGCTTAACGTTAGCTTAGTGTTATCTTAGCTTTAGCTTAGCTTTAGCGTAGAATTAGCTCAGCGTTAGCTTAGTGTTAGCTTAGTATTAGCTTAGTTTTAGCTTAGATGTAGCTTAGTTCTAGCTTAGCTCTAGCTTAGCTTTAGCTTAGCTTTAGCTTAGCTTTAGCTAAGTGTTACCGTTACTACTAATGCTGCTTTCCTAGGGGCTCCAACTCCTAGGTAGGGTCGCACTGGGATACTTACGAAGAGTGCGCGCGACGGTAAGGCGAGGCCACATTTTGAAAGGAAGCCGCCCTTCATCCGTGAAACCATTGCAACATGTTTAAGACGAGTGTGTGGGCGGCGCTAAAGCGAGAGCCGCATTCTGACAACGACCCACCCTCAATCCGCGAAGCTCTTGCAATTGTTTAGATTTTGTTTGCGCGGCGCTGGGGCGAGATCCACATTTTTGAAAACCACCCGCCCTCTATCCGTGAAACGGTTGTCAACGTTTCAGCTTCAGGGTCACACATGGTGAGGAAAGCTCATGCGAAACGCCCAGCCCGCCCCTTCGACCGGCCTCGGGGTGCGACAGGAAGGAGTTAGTTTTGAGGAAAAGGAACCGAGAAGGAGGGGGATTGGGGAGGAGGAGGAGGAGGAGGAGGAGGAGGAGGAGGAGGAAAAGGAGGAGGAAGAGGAGGAGAAGGAGGAGGAGGAGGAGGAGGGAGGAGGGAGTGGAGGAGGAGAGGAGGAGGAGGAGGAGGAGGAGGAGGAGAGGAGGAGGAGGAGGAGGAGGAGGAGGAGGAGGAGGAGGAGGAGGAGGGAGGAGGAGGAGGGAGCAGGGAGGAGGGAGGCATGGAGGAGGGAGGGGAGGGGGAGGGAGGAGGGAGGGGAGGGAGGAAGGAGGGAGGGGAGAGGAGGGAGGAGAGAGGGAGGAGGGAGGAGAGAGGAGGGAGGAGGAGGAGGAGGAGAAGGAGGAGGAGGAGGAGGAGGAGGAGGAGAAGGAACGGGAGAGGAGGGTTAGGTGGAGGGGGAGGACGAGGGGCAGGATGGAGATGGGGACGACGAGGAGGACGTGCGTCATGCGGCGCGCGTGGCCCGAGGAAGGGGGCTGGCCGCCTCCTGCGCTGCTGGCGCTGGCGGCGCCCGGTGGGCCTCTCGCGGGGGTGCCGCCGCCGGCGGGCCCCTCGGAGGGCGGCGCCGCGGAGGAGCCGGTCGTGTGGGTCCCCGTGCGCGTGCCCCTCGGCGGCTCCGGCGTGGCAGCGCTGGACTACTACTCGAAGGCCGGGGAGTTCCAACATGCCTCCAGATCTCAGCGGGCGAAGAACGGTATAACATTTTTTTTTCGCTGTCGGGGGCGCCTGTCGCTGGGCGGCTGGAAAGTTTATACCCCTGCGGTGCCACCGTAAGGGTATAATCTTTGCAGCCGCCCTGGGACAGGCGCCCCCGACAGCGAAACAGTTTATTTTATACCGTTCTTCGCCCGTCACAGATCGGGGCTCACAGAATGGCCGATACCGCCACCCTTCCCTGGTGATTCCCCTCTTGGGGCCTCCTGGAAGGCCCTCGTCGGCACTGCTGGATTCGCCATGAAGTTCTGGTCAGACAGCACCTTGGGAGAGGTCCGTGGAGTATCCGCACAAGCGGGACAGGCCAGGGCCCTGTCCGACCCAGGTGTGCGCCAGCCCGGGTTAGCGCGCGTGCTCGACCAGACCTCGGACCTCCGACGTGCGGAGCTGCCAGTAAGTTGAGACACGCGCCATGACCAAGGCGGGCTCTGAACGAGACGGGCCTGGAGGTTTAGCGCCGTTTTCGGCCTCGAGGAACCGTTCCCTGAAGTCATGGCGTTGCAATTTTTCACAGCGAGCGTTTTCGCTCAATTTTGGGCCCTGGGACCCTCTCTCCTCCACATATCGATCCGGCTCGAACAATGGCGCAGAGAGATGGCGTCCGGGGCTTTGGGCGTGTTTTTTGCGATGCTGACATTTTTTCTGCAACTCCGGATCTCAGGTCCATGGGCCTTGGGGCAGCTAAGAAACGACGCGGGATGACGAATTGGCCCCAGGGGTAGGCCCCAGGGGCGACGCGCGCACCGAGAACATATCTTATAGTATGTGCGACGTGGCGGGCGCTTATTGGCCACACCGTTCGGGAAACGATCTACTACAAGATGGGTATGCTACATGCTCTGGCCGGAGCCGCGCCACAAGAAGGAAGCGTTTCCCTCCGGGCCCGCTTCCTTCCTGCGGCGAAGGCATGCGCGGAGAGGGTTTTCGTGCTGCTCTCGGCCCCCTATAAGGGGGCCTTCGCCTTTCCCTGATGGGGCCGTGGCCTCGGGATGCCCCGCCCTGGATCTGGACGCCCGAAATGGGTACGGAAAGAATGGGCACAATGCCCAACAGCAGTTCCTGTTCATTTTGAACAGGACTCGCGGTCCGCGCCGCCGCGGCCAGTGTCCATTCGAGACAGAAGACCGCCTGCCCAACAGCGGCCGCTGCTGGTTCGGGACAACATTTGCTGTTGGGCACAGTGCCCATTTTTTCCGTGCCCATTTCGGGCGTCCACACTGGAGAGTCGGGTCGGGCGAAAGGGGGGGATTGGGAAAGGGGGGGTTACGAAATTTGCTGCATGCAGCTGGTTTCGGCCTCACCGAGGGGCCCATTCCTCGATACATGCCGCTCCCGGCGCCGGGAGGCGCCGGGAAAATCAGCTACGTGAGCTGATTCTCAAACCCCCCCTTTGCTATCCCCCCCTTTCGCCCGACCCGAGAGAGGCAACAGAGCTTCGAGCGTCTGGGCGCCTGGGCGTGCACCCTCGGAGGCTCCAGGCGGATCTCCTCGGGTCGGCGCTGGGCCCCCCCCCCGGGGGGGTTCAGGGAATCCAGGCCGCCCGCATGTGGTCGAAGCAGACGGGGTCGGAGGAGCGCACCGCCGATGCATCAGCGACGCGGCTCGATGGGGAGGCCGATCTTCTCTCCACGCCGAGGTCGCCGATGCATCGCCGAGGTCGCTGGTGCATCGCCCCAGTGCATCGGCGATGCACCGGCGACGCGGCGCGATCCTCCCACCCCATCTGCAGTCAACTGGAACAGTAAGGAGGAGCGAGGTTCCGACTTCACCCTTGCACCCTTTCCCCTTCGGCCAATCCCCGGCCGCGTTCGCTGGCCGCCCTCCCGCCCGCAGGGTGTCGACACGGCATCCTGAAACCCCGCATCTTTTTACCGTGCGGGTGGAGGCCTCCAGGCATGTGGCCCAGGAGAGCCAGGGTTAGGTCGGACATGTCCCCCTACAGGAAGAATACTCAAACGTTTTCAACAATAACAGCCTGGGGACGATGTTCTTATTATTCCCTACCTAGGCTCTGCCTAGAAGGGTTCTTACTCTCTAGCTTAAAGGGGCCGGGCAGTGGAAAGCGCCCCGGGCGGTTCCCCCAGTCCCCGCCCCGCGGTTCCCCCAGTCGCGCCCCCTGGGTTCACCCAGCTTAGCTTAGCTTAGCTTAGCTTAGCCTAACTCAGCTTAACTTAGCTTAGCTTATCTCATCTTAGCTTAGATTAGCTTAGCTTAGCTCAGCTTTGCCGAGCCTAGCCTAGCTTAGCTTAGCTTTAGTTTAGCTTAGCTTAGCTTAGCTCACCTCAGCTTAGCTTACCTTAGCTTAGCTTGGCTTAGCCTAGCTTAGCTTCTCTTAGCCTAGCCTAGGTTAGCTTAGTTTAGCTTAGTTTAGCATAGCCTAGCTTACCTTAGCTTAGCTTAGCGCAGCATAGCTCAGCGCAGCATTATCACAACATAGCACAGTACAACATAGCATAGCCACGCATACCATAGCATAGCATAGCATAGCATATATCAGCATAGCATAGCATATCATAACGCAACATATCATAGCATAGCATTGCTTAGCATAGCACAGCACAGCACATCATACCATAGCACATCATACCATAGCATAGCATATCATAGCGCAGCATTGCATAGCAACGCATAGCATATCATAGCGCAACATATCATGTCATAGCATCGCTTAGCCTAGCCTAGCATAGCGCAGCATGGCATAGCATATCATGGTATATCGCAGCATAGCATCGCATATCCTAGCATAGCGCAGCATAACACAGCATAGCATAGCCTAGCATAACACAGCGCAGCCGAGCGTACCCTAGCATAGCATAGCTGTAGATGTAGGTGTAGCTGTAGATGTAGATGTGCGTCGCGCTGCTGATGTTGATGTAGATGTAGATGCAGGTGTAGATGTACATGTAGCTGTCGGTGTAGATGTAGATGTTGCTTTCCTAAATGCTCCAACTCCTAGGTAGGGTCGCACTGGGATAATTATTGTTTTACTATGTTTGAGTATTTGTTGGCTATCTTTCAGTTTTCTTCCCACGTCCGCCTGCAGGAGGACATGCCCGGCCTAAAGCCAGGGCCGCGAAGACGGGGCGCGGTCCCCGGGCCGAGGCTGCACGGTGCAGGGCCTCGCCCTCTCGGGACCCCCGCCGCGGGGCCCCCCCGGCTTCGAAGGGGAGTGCCCACCGTGCCCCGCGCCCCTCGCGCCAGGCTGGGAAAGAGGGTGCCTCCTCCTCCTCCTCCTCCTCCTCCTCCTCCTCCTCCTCCTCCTTCTGCTCTCCTCCTCCTCCGCCTCCTCCTCCTCCTCCTCCTCCTCCTCCTCCTTCTGCTCTCCTCAGGTGGCCGGCTCGAACGGGCGTAGACGCGCGCCCGAGAGCCCGCCCCCAGCGCCGCGGGCGCGACCGCCCATGGCCATGGACGCATGGAGTGTGCTCCCCTGCGCTGAGGCGTGGCACCCTGAAGCGAGCCATGCCAGCAAGGGCAGGAGGCGAACGCTGAGGCGAATGCGACTCGTGGCTGGACGACAAGCAGCCTGGGACCTTGGCGCACACATGCAGAACTGGTGGGGGTCCCAGTGGCTCGAACCGTGTCAGCCGCAGGGAAGCTACGCCTACATCGAAGAGTGGCTCCAGGAGCCCGGCCGACAGAACATAGAACGTCGGAAGGCCCTGGCGCAAATTTGCGAGAAGTTGGAGGCGAAACTGGAGCCCGATACCGTAAGCTACCATATTGGGATCGGGGCATGCGGAAAGGAGAATAGCTCGTGCGAGAAGGACGGGCAGTGGCAGCTCCACGAACACGGGCATTGTACTTGCGAGAAGGACGGGCAGTGGCTGCTTCGAGAGGGCGCAGGGCAGTGGCAGCTCCGAGCGGACGGGCAATGGCAACTTCAAGAAGGCAGTGGCAGCTCCAAGCTGACGGACCCAGTGGAGAAGCAGTGGCAGCGTCAAGTGGACGGGCAGCGGCAGTCCCAAACGGACGAACAGTGGCTACCCCAGGCCGACGGGCAGCTTCAAGAGACCAGCTACAGCGCAAGGACCATGGCGTGCGAGAAGGGGAAGGCGAAGCTGGAGCCATCCATCCCTAACCACAGCACGGTGGACAGCGCGTGCGAGAAGTGGAAGGCGAAGATAGAGCCCGACACGATCAGCTACAGCGCCGCGACAGCAGAGGTGGTTTTGAAGCGAGGTTAGAGCCCAACGCCACTAGCTTCACCGCGGGACACCCTACCTCGTCGCCCCTCGTCGCCACGGCTGGACCAGAGAAGAGAGATAGCGGGAAGACGGGCAGTGGCAGCTACGAGAGGCTGTCGGTGCGTGCGAGAAGGACGGGCAGTGGCAGCCGACAGTGGGCGTGGTCAGTTCGTGCGAGCAGGACGGGCAGTGGCAGCGTCAGGTCGGCACTGGCAGCAAATGTGAGAAAGGTGGGCAGTGGCAGATGCGAGAAGAAGTCGGCGGTGAAACGGAGCCCCCACGTGATCGGCTACAGTTCGGATGCCAGCGCGGCGCCAGCATGGCTATGTGGCAAGCCCGTGCTGAGATCGCCAAGGGGTGGCTGGCGGACGGAGGCAAACGGACAGAGCCCGACGTCATCAACTACAGCGCTGGGAGCAGCGCGTGCGAGAAACTGCAGCGGAAGACGGAGGTAGGACGGAAGCCCAACGTCATCAGCTACAGCAAAAAGAGCGGTGCAGAGACCGTCACCTGCAGCGCGAAGGAGAAGAGCCGAGTGAAGAGCAGAGCGGCTTCCCACCACGAGAAGTGGTTGGCCAAGCGGATCGGGCGAATGGCGAAGCTGGAGCCCAACTCCGGCCTAGCTAGCTACTCCGATTCGAGGGCGAAGACCTACGAGGACACCGCGGTGGAGGAGTGCCTGAAGAAAGCCGAGAAAGCCGGCAAGGCACTGCCATCACTCGACGGGTGGTTGTACGGCCTTGGCGGGTGACGCTGGCGTGGGCGCGGGAGTACGGCGTGCACACGGCCAGCAGTGGGGAGGCCCGCGCGCGCGCAGTAAGGTGTCCTCCGCGCGCGGGCCTTCAGACTCGCACTTGCGAGAGGCGGAAAATCCGGGGACAAAAACTCCTTTTGCTCTCCTCCTCCTCCTCCTCCTCTTCCTCCTCCTCCTCCTCCTCCTCCTCCTCCTCCTCCTCCTCCTCCTCCTCCTCCTCCTCCTCCTCCTCCTCCTCCTCCTCCCGGCAATTTCCCGACATCGAGGGTGATCGTGTCGCTGGCGATTTTGGTATCGCTGAACCTGTCAGTGACCTAGCCGAGGACCTGAAGGCCAAGCTTTGGCTGCAGGCATCGAAGCACCCTCACGGCGAGGACTTCGCGGCAGGGTCACTCTCAGGTCTCAGTTCCAGAGGTTTCTCAAGAATGGAGAGCTTGATCTCGCTGGGCAGATGGTCATTACTGCTGCTGGCGGCCAATGGCCTCACCAACGCCAGCTTGCCCAAGGGTACATTGTTTCGCCCAGATGCTTGCGTTGTGGAGCCCCAGAGGAATCACTGTTTCATCGGGTTTGGGACTGCTCCAGCAACAAAGGGGGCCATGCCTTCGAGAAGTCCGAGCATTTGGTTTCCCAGGCCCGCGCGGCCCACGAGGCCAACCCGAGTTTATGGTTGCGCGGGCTCCCGCCGTGTAGTTTCACGTGTCCACATTTTCGTGACGGGGGTGAGGGCGTGGAGTGGGAGGCTGGGGGTGATGCGGATGCGATGTTCGACCCCGTCCTTGAGGATGGTTTCCTTATAGTTTTTTGGAGACGGTTCGGGTGGGCAGTTTAGCAGCGACCCTCGTCGCCGATGTGTGGGCGCGGCTGCGATCAGGGGGGAGAGAGAGAGGTCAAAGTTGTGTGGTACCCGTCGCACGCGGATGCTGCTGAGGACCCCTCCCTCTTTTTTCAAGAGCGTTTTTTCGCCACGGGCAATGGTTTTGCCGACGTTCTCGCGGGGGGAGCGGCCCAGTTTTCCTGGACTCATGGCTTTCAGGGCCAGAGACCCCCCGACACGGACGTTTGGGATTGCACGGCTGCGCTGGTTAGGTGTACGGCCGCCAGAGCTAGGGAAGATTCCATCAGTGTTGCGCCTTGGTCCGCGGTTCGGCCTCCTGGGGCCGTCCGGGTGCTTGAGGGCCTCTTGGGGGCCCTGCGCAGGAGCAAGCACTGTTCGGTTCGAACGTAAGTGGCTGTGCTCTCTCTGCCACACGATCGTTCCTGCGGCACACGTGGCGGAGTTTAGATTCACTTCGTGTGCGACCGCGGCCCAATACCTTTTCTAGTCTGTCTGATTACGGGGTGGCGCGGGTGAGCGGGGCGGTGACTGTTGGCATGAAGGAGTGCCACGCGTCTCATAATTTGCCCGTGTGGCCCAAGTTTGGGCTGCATTACTATTTAGCGCGTGGTAGAACGGCCACGGAGGACCCGCGACATTTTGTCTCGGAGTGCGCGACCCGCACCAATAAGGGTTTTGAGAACCTCCGGAGAATTCAGAAGGGTCTTTTCCCCAGCCGCCAGGGTCCGCCCAAGGCGTCTCTGGCCATCGAGTTGGGTACTGTCAGGCGGGAGGCCGTCCTCCGTGGGCCACGGCCTGGAGTCATCGTTGGATAATTTGCTGCCACTTCGTGGATACCAGTGAACTCCTCCTCCTCCTCCTCCTCCTCCTCCTCCTCTCCTCCTCCTCCTCCTCCCCTCTTCATGTTCCTTTTTTCCTCCTCCCCCTCCTCCTCCTCCTCCTCTCCTCCTCCTCCTCCTCCTCCTCCTCCTCCTCCTCCTCCTCCTCCTCCTCCTCCTCCTCCTCCTCCTCTCTCCTCCTCCTCCCTCCCCTCTCCTCCTCCTCTTCCTCCTCCTCCCTCCTCCTCCTCCTCCTCCTCCTCCTCCTCCTCTCCTCCTCCCTCCTCCTCCTTCTCCTCCTCCTCCTCCTCCTCCTCCTCCTCCTCCTCTTCCTCCCTCTCCTCCCCTCCCTCCCCCACGCCAGGCGGGGGGGGGGGGCACGCAATCGCCGGCTGCAACCGGGGCGGCTGGCCCGCTGGCCGCTTCAGGGGCAACGATAGGGGGGATAGGCATACAGAGGGAGCGCGCATCAAGAGACCAAATGCTTTTCGTCAGGGTGTCCTGGGTTTCTTCGCTCCTCGCGCTGCGCGGTGACTTCCCGCAGCCGTCGAAGGGGCTGTTGCGTTCAGGGTGCTCCAGGTTTCCCTTCAGGTGCACCTCGCGCACGGGTTCGCAGGGTTGGGTTTCTTGCGAGGGTTTCTTGCGGCCGCGCCCGCACTGTAGGGGGGACGCATCGACCCCCATTCGCCCACTGATCGCCGATAGGGGTCCGATAGCCCCGAGCTGCCCAGGAAAGTGCGGATTCACCATCGGAGGCCTGTCGCCGATCTATCGGCGATGTATCGCCGATTCCCGGTCGATGCATCCCCCCCCTATGCCAGTCCCCCTTATCGTTGCCCCTCATCCTTAGAGGGTGGGGAGTGGGGGCACCTTCGTGGGCCTTGGAAGCGACAGGGCCGCTTTGTTTGCCAGTACTGTTTGCCGTTTTGTTGTTGCCGGCTCTGGCGCCGATTTGTTCTGGTGGTGTCGCCGTTCTTGTTCGCCGATTCCGGTTCCGGCTCCAATTCTGGAGCCGTTTGTTTTTGCCCTTTCCGGTTGCAGTTTTTACCTAACAGCTTTTGCTGATAGGTTTCTAGTGGGCTCAAAAGAATGCATTTTGACGCCCCAGGGGGGTCTGGGCGGGATCCGGACACGGGATCCGGACAGATCCGGACAAAAGTGCAGCCCCAGGAATCCTTAGGAATTCTTAGGAATCCTTAGGAATCCATTCCCAGAACGCAATTCCCAGGCCACATTTTGAATGCCCGGAGCCAACTGTAGGCCACTTCGTGTTCTTCGTGTTCCCAGAACACCATTCCCAGGCCACATTTTGAATGCCCAGAGCTAACTGTAGGCCACTTCGTGATCTTCGTCTTCCCAGAGCACCGTTCCCAGGCCACATTTTGAATGCCCGGAGCCAACTATAGGTTACTTCGTGTTCTTCGTGTTCCCAGAACACCAGTCCCAGGCCACATTTTGAATACCCAGAGCTAACTGTAGGCCACTTCGTGATCTTCGTCTTCCCAGAGCACCGTTCCCAGGCCACATTTTGAATGCCCGGAGCCAAGTATAGGCCATTGTGTGTTCTTCGTGTTCCCAGAACACCATTCCCAGGCCACATTTTGAATGCCCAGAGCCAACTGTAGGCCACTTCGTGTTCTTCGTGTTCCCAGAACACCATTCCCAGGACACATGTTGAATGCCCGGAGCCAACTGTAGTCCACTTCGTGTTCTTCGTGTTCCCAGAAGATCATTCCTGTACCATCTTTCGATTGCCCGGAGCCAACTGTGGGCCACTTCGTGATCTTCGTGTTCCCAGAACACCAGTCCTGTGCCATATTTTGAATGCCCGAGCTGAGGCAGGCTGAGGCCGAGGCAGGCTGAGGCCGAGGCAGGCTGAGGCTGAGGCTGAGGCAGCCGAGGCAGGCTGAGGCTGAGGCTGAGGCAGGCAGGCTGAGGCTGAGGCTGAGGCTGAGGCTGAGGCTGAGGCTGAGGCCGAGGCTGAAGGCAGGCTGAAGTTGAGGCTGAGGCAGGCTGAGGCTGAGGCAGGCTGAGGCTGAGGCTGAGGCTGAGGCTGAGGCAGGCTGAGGCTGAGGCTGAGGCTGAGGCAGGCTGAGGCTGAGGCTGAGGCTGAGGCCGAGGCTGAAAGCTGAGGCTGAGGCTGAAGGCTGAGGCTGAGGCTGAGGCAGGCTGAGGCTGAGGCTGAGGCAGGCTGATGCTGAGGCAGGCTGAGAGGCTGAGGCTGATGCAGGCTGAGGCTGAGGCAGGCTGAGGCTGAGGCCGAGGCTGAGGCTGAGGCTGAGGCGAGGCTGAGGCTGAGGCTGAGGCTGAGGC
The DNA here is from genome assembly GCA_963575745.1 of Prorocentrum cordatum. Taxonomy (NCBI): domain Eukaryota; class Dinophyceae; order Prorocentrales; family Prorocentraceae; genus Prorocentrum; species Prorocentrum cordatum. Next base: position 254,377 of record CAUYUJ010004413.1, read on the forward strand.
TGAGGCTGAGGCAGGCTGAGGCAGAGGCTGAGGCAGGCTGAGGCTGAGAGACTGCTGCTGAGGCAGGCTGAGGCTGAGGCTGAGGCTGAGGCAGGCTGAGGCTGAGGCTGAGCCGAGGCAGGCTGAGACTGAGGCTGAGACAAGCCGAGGCAGGCTGAGGCTGAGGCTGAAGCTGAGGCAGGCTGAGGCTGAGGCTGAGGCAGTGGCTGAGGCTGACGCAAGCTGCGGCTGAGGCAGGCTGAGGCTGAGGTTGAGGCAGGCTGAGGCTGAGGCAGGCTGAGGCTGAGGCTGAGGCTGAGGCTGAGGCTGAGGCTGAGGCAGGCTGAGGCTGAGGCTGAGGCTGAGGAGGCAGGCTGAGGCTGAGGCTGAGGCTGAGGCTGAGGCTGAGGCAAGCCGAGGCTGAGGCTGCGGCTGAGGCTGAGGCTGATGCAGGCTGAGGCTGAGGCTGAGGCTGAGGCTGAGGCAGGCTGAGGCTGAGGCAGGCTGAGGCTGAGGCTGAGGCTGCAGGCTGAGGCTGAGGCAGGCTGAGGCTGAGGCTGAGGCTGAAGCTGAGGCAGGCTGAGGCTGAGACAGGCTGAGGCTGAGGCTGAGGCAGGCTGAGGCTGAGGCAGGCTGAGGCTGAGGCAGGCTGAGGCTGAGGCCGAGGCAGGCGAATCCTTCGGAATCCTTAGGATTTCCTCGGAATCCTTAGGAATCCCTAGGAATCCCTAGGAATCAGGATTCCTAAGGATTCCTAAGGATTCCAATGGATTCCTAAGGATGCCTTAGGAATCTCTAAGAATACTTAGGATTCCATTGGATCCTAAGGCCGTTGCCACTGCGACTGTCATTGCGAATGCGACTGCGACTGCGAGAACAGCAGAATTCTACAACTGGATTCTCACCTGAATCTTAAGGAGAATGCTTGCAGATATGCTTATACACATCGTTGTTAGGTTGCTTTGCCGGGATAAGTGTACCGTCTCCATGTTCAAGAGACGTTTCCCGGAAACGGTGATGAAAAGCGGCCTTGCCGTTTCCGGGGCATACTGCATTTCTTAGCCCGGATAACACAGTATGTTCGTGGCCCCACTTAGGCCCTCGGTTGTTAGGGTTATCCTTGAACACGTGGGCGGTTTCGTCTGAGACATCTGCAAACAAGAACCCTATCCCTAATGTGTGTTGGCCCTACTATCTTGGGCCCCCTCCCAACTTGGCATCGGTCGGACGTGTGATTTGTGTTCGCGCATGACCATCGAGGAGCATCCTGGATCATCTTGCTAAAAAGGCACGCACGAAGCCGACAAATGCACTGGGAATGGACGTCCGAGCGATGGCAAGCCAAAGGATTAGTGGTAATGTCATTGCTCTTCATTGCATGCATCCCATCCTCGCAGATGGAGTCCGAGCAGATGGGGTCGGAGTATCGCATCGCATCGCCGATAATCACCGATGCATCGGCGATGCGGCTCGATGTGGGGCCCGATGTTCTCCACGGCGGTGGCGCCGATGAATCGTCAATGTATCGCCGATGCATCGGCGATTCACTGGCGACGCGGCGCGATCCTCTGATCCCATCTACTCGGACTTCATCCCTAGGAGGCCGCCTAGTGCACGAACTCGTGTGTACCCAGGGGCTCCGATGGCCCACTGTCCTCGACGAGGCTCCGCGGGAAACACGTGCGGTGCGCGTCCTTGGGTCCTTGTTGCAGTCACCTGCCCAGGACATCCCGCGCGGACGTCGGACAGTTTACATGCCAGCGTCGCTCCGTGGCCCACAGCAGATCACAGGATCACTTCAGGCATACACTGTTTGCTTGAGGTTGTTGCCGTGATAACATGTCTGGCGTGATGATAGTTGATGTGAAACTTGTGACAATGATGCTGGTGGCCGTTGTTTCGCCGATACCGTTGGTGGCGCTGGTCAAGCCTTGCGAGAGTGACGCGCCGTGCGAACAATAGCCTGAACCGTGGCGACCACGGAAGGGAGCGAGGCTGTAGGTAGGTAGGCGGACGGCGCTTGAGTCTCGACGCGGTGGGAGGGAGGACGGCGCACGCCGCGGTGAGGTACCACACCCTGCGCATCCCCTATGGTGTCCAGAAGGTGCCACGCCTGCTGTGCATGGACCACTGGGACGTATAGACGCCGCGGTGACAGACCACCCCCTGCGCACCCCCTCTGGCGTCGAGAAAGTGCAACGCCTGCCACGCTCTCAGGCCCTGGCACGGACACAAACCGCGCTGAGAGACCACCCCTTGCGCACCCCGCTCAGGTGTCGAGAAAGTGCCACGCCTGCCACGCCCTCCGACCCTGGCACGCATAGAGGCCGCGCTGAGAGACCACCCCCTGCGCACCCTTTCTGGTGTCGCGCCTGCCACGCTTGTGTGGTGTGCGTGTCATGTGTATGATGCGTGTGCGGCTGAATTTGGGCGTGTGTCTCATGCGGGTGCCCAGTATGTGGCGCATTCGTCGTGGGTGTATGATGCAGTGAACACGCCAAGCGTGCACTGGCGTTATAAAGTGTATGTGTGTGTGTGTGTTCGTGTCTGCGAGTGTGTGCATGCGTGCGGCGGTATGTAGACGCGTGTCTCATGTACGTGCCGTGCATGTGCTGCGCGCGGGTGAGGAGAGGAAGAGGAGGAGGGGCAGAGGATGAGGAGGAGAAACGCGGGTGAGACGCGTGTGGGAAGATGACCAGACCCCACGAGACATGTGGGGAACAAATCGCCCCTCCCTGCGAGGGCAGCACCTGCTCCCTCGAGCTCGCGGCCAGGCCGTCGAACGCCTCCGCCCGGCGCGGCCCGCCCGGGCACCCGTCCGAGCTCGAGCGCTCCGGGCCCCTCGCCAAGGGCGCCGCCAGGCGGTGGTTCGCGAGCGGCTCCAACTGCAGGCCGCACATGCACTGCCCCCTCTGGGCCCCGCTGGCGCTTGTCTCGGAAGCTTGGCGAGGGCTGGCAGATCCGTGGCTGCTAAACCGGGTTGCCTGGAAGAGAAAACAAATCTTGGAACGAAACTCATCGTACGAAGTAGTAAACGGGCTGCTTCCTGGAAGAAAGAAACAATTTCCCAGAACTCCGTTTTAGCAACCGCGGGTTTTCGGGAGCGACAGAAGGACGTACACGTACATGAATCCACGTTGGTTTCGAGAGTACGCATTGCGCGAAGGTTCGTCACACGCGGCCGGTCTCGCAGATCGAGGGGCCGTGTTCATGCACACGGTTGGGCGCGTACGTCCTTTGTGGGCTCCCTGAGGTTTGCCGGCCTTCGCCTGGCTTCCGATTGTCGTCGTGGACCGCTGCGCGTCGATGTCGGCGCTGCTGTGGCTGGCAGCGATGGACGGGCGGCCACGGCGGCCCCCGGGGCTCTTCGAGCCCTCGCGCGAGGAGCGGCCGTCGCTCCGCGGGCTCTGGGGCACCCTGGCGGCGGCCTACCGCTGGGGCGACCCGCGGGGGCTGCTGCGGCGCTGGCTGGAGCCGGAGTGGGCCGCCCTGGGCCTCGACGGGCCCACGGCCGCGGCGCTCACGGAGCGCACCTGCTCGGGGGTTGCCAGAGGCGCGCCCCTGGGCCACGGTGCCCCCAGGGGGGAGGAGGAGGAGGAGGAGGAGGAGGAGGAGGAGGAGGAGGAGGAGGAGGGGAGGAGGAGGAGGAGGATGAGGAGGAGGAGGAGGAGGAGGAGGAGGAGGAGGAGGAGGAGGAGGAGGAGGGGAGGGCCTCTCGCCCCAGCCTGGAGCCCCTATGGGGTCCTCCCGGGCCTCGCGAGAGGCGCTCTGGAGGCCGGGTGCGCCTCCGTGGAAGTCCTGGGGGGGCGACGTCGTGCCAGGGGCACCATCTGGCAACCCCCGACCTTCGCGCACCACCACCACGTCGGGAAGCGCGGGCGCCGGCTGTTCCTGCCCCGCCACCTCTGCTTCACCTGCTGCGGCTCTGGCGTGGGCCGCCTGCGCGCGGTGTTTGTGCGCAGCCCCTTCGCGCGGCTGGCGTCGGTGTTCCGACTCAAGTGGCTCGGCAGCGGCACCAAGGTCGGGGGCGGCCAAGAGGGGGGTGATGATTAGGGGTCGCCGAGCGCGTTCCACTACTCGCAAAGTGCCTACTCGCAAACGTCCGAAATATACAGGTCTTCCTCTATGTAATATATCGTAAATCCCCCGTGGACGATCCAGGTAATTTGCGAGTTGTTGATTTGCGAGTAGTGGAACCCGCCTGTCCAAGGGGGCTGTGGATAGTATGGCGGGGGCCATGATATCTCCCCAGATGTCATTCTCAATATGTCCCCAGCCCCCCCCTGGGCCGCGCACATGCCGCCAGCCATGATGTGCGCCGCCCCCTCTTGGGGACGCCCCCGACAAGGTGCACTCGCGCTGGGAGGACTTCCCGGTCTTCGTCCGCTACGTCAGCGAGGTCTTCAACGACTCCAGCGACTACCTGGACGACCCCTCCTTCGGCCGCGGGCCGCTGCTGGGCGGCGGCGGCCACCTGCGCGAGTTCGACCAGGACGACGCGCTGCACACGCGCTCGGTGGCGGAGTGGCTGCGGGACGGGCCGCTGCGCGGGGACGACGGCGCCGCGGCGCGCGCCTTCCGGGTGGTCCACGTGGAGCACCTGGAGGGCGACCTGCGAGAGCTGGCGGCGGCGCTGTGCTCGGAGATGGGGCCCCGTCTAAGGGGTCCGTCTAAGGGGTGCTCGGCCGCCACCACCGCCGGAATACGGAGGGGGGCGCTCTTGCCTGCGGCGGTCAGCTCGCCACTGGAGAGCCGACCATCGCTCGGGGCGTTGCTCCCGGGCCCTGCGCTCAGCGGTGGGGCTGGTATTGCAGGGGTCCTGAGGGAAAGCGTCCTGAGATCTTCCGTCGTGTTGGAGCTCCCGGGGCCCTTGATGGGCCGATTTTGAGGAGGAGGAGGAGGAGGAGGAGGAGAAGGACCACCTCCCAATCCTCCCTTCCCCCCGTCCTACATGTGGTATGGTGGTAGAAAATCGGCCCATCACCCTGCCCGGGACTGGCCAGTAAACACGGCTCGGCACGAACAGTTTGTCTTGGGGAAGGGGCCTGGTGTCCAGGACAATTTTCTCCCGGAGCCCCTTTTCCCCTGATGCCAACAAGGCCGCAACATTCTCCTCCTTCGTGGCCGTCTTGGGTGCGTCTCGCGAGCTCCGCCGGGCCGTCTTGGGCCGTCTTGGGCCCTTCTGGGACTGTGGGCCAGTGTTGGGCCGCTCTCAGGCTGTCTCGGTGCCACTCCAGAGGTGCGGAAGAGGAGAGGGTCGACGATGCTATGATGTTGATAATGGTGGTGAGGCTGATGAAGATGGTGAGGATAACGAGGATGATGAGTATGATGATGATGATGATGATGATGATGATGATGATGATGATGATGATGATGATGATGATGATGATGATGGTGATGGTGATGGTGATGGTGATGATGATGATGAGGAGGAGGAGGAGGATGAGGATCATGAGGATGATGATGGTGATGGAGATGCTGATGATGATGATGATGATGGTGAGGATGAGGATGAGGATGACGATGGGGATGAGGATGGGGATGAGGATAAGGATGAGGATGATGATGATGACGATGGTGATGCTGATGACGATGATGCTGATGATGATGATGATCATCATGATGATGATGATCATCATGATGATGATGATGCTGATGAGGATGAGGATGATCAAGAGTGTCAACGGTTCGGTCGGTGCGGCTCTGTCAGCTGTCGTGTTGCTGCCGCTTTCGGTTCAGTCGGTTCAGTCGGTCTCCGTTTTGTTGTCGCCGTGGTTGGCCTGGATGATAAGGGTTCCGAGGCTGAGGGTGGTGATGATGATGATGATGATGGTTGATGAGGATGGTGTTGATGATGAGGAGGAGGAGGAAGATGTTGATGTTGATGGTGATGGTGATAATTGTGATAATTGTGATACTGGTGATGGTGATGCTGGTGGTGATGATGATGACGATGACGATGACGATGACGATGATGATGATGATGATGATGATGATGATGATGATGATGATGGTGATGGTGGTGGTGGTGGTGATGATGATGATGATGATGATGATGATGATGATGATGATGATGATGATGATGATGGTGATGATGATGATGATGGTGGTGGTGGTGGTGGTGGTGGTGGTGGTGGTGGTGGTGATGATGATGATGATGCTGATGTTGGTGGGGGTGGTGATGATGATGAGGAGGAGGAAGAGGATGATGATGATGAGGAGGCGTATGGGGAGAGTACAGGAGTGAGAGAGGCAATCGTCGACGATGGGAGGAGGAGGAGGAGGAGGAGGAGGAGGAGGAGGAGGAAGAGACCGACGAGGACGAGACAAGAACGAGGACGAGGACGAGGAGGAGGAGGAGACCGACGAGGACGAGGAGGAGGAGACCGACGAGGACCGACGAGGGAGGCTCTGGCTCCGCCGCCTCTCTTATCCTTAGCGGCTCCCCTGGAGCCCCCGGAAGTCCTCCCTGAAGCCCGTGTGAGCGACGCAAACAAACGGGGTCGTCTGCGCCGACATTGGCGCGTACACCCTAGGCGATGCTCAAGAAAACCTAAGTTTTCGTCCAGAGTCTCGATTATTCTTAACGTTTCAATGTAAATCCCAAGATTTTGATAGAAACGTTGGGTTTTTATGCAAGTTCTGAGACTATGAATTTCTTAACCCATGATTTCTAAAGCATTTCGCAGGGTGTACGCCGACATTGGCGCGTAAGCTGCCCGCGTAAGGTCGCGCGTCAGCGCCCCCGCTTCAAGAGTGGCTCCCCGCGCCGGCGGCCCGCCTGAGCCACCGCGTACAGCGCCGGTTTTAAATGCATGCTCCGCGTGCGGAACATGTGTGAAACATGCAGGGATCTACTTTTAAAAACAACGATGAGTTCGTGCACGAATTCATTCATCACCTAATCATGTATTAAACATCCTATGTATTAAAAACTGCCCTGTAAGGTCGCTGCGTCACCTCGCCTCAGACCCGCTCTTGATCGTCGCCCATGTGGCCCCACCCCTCACTCGACATCCCCCGCGTCGCACCACCAGACGTGGTAGGCCAGGCCAGGCGTTTCGATTCTGAGAACTCCTCACACCTCGGTGTCCCGAGGCTTGCACAATGCCAGCACATACCCGGATGGGTGGGTCATTATCGGAGTGTGGTTCTCGCTCCAGCGCCGCACACATTCGTGTTGAAGTTTCCAGCCCTTCAAAGGCTTCTGCGCTTTCGAAGAGGCTTTGTTGAGGCTTTTGCGCACATTTCGTTGAGGCTATCCCTCTGCGCTTTCGAAAAGGCTATCCCTCCGCGCACACTCGTGTTGAAGTTTCCAGCCCCTCACGGGTGAGGCTTTGGCGCTCTCGAAGAGTGGCGCTCGCCGGAGCGTGCGCCGTGCATATATTCGTGCCCAAGCAGCTTCCAAGACACTACGGATGAAGGGCCGGCAGTGTTCAAAAGGGGGTTATCTCAGGAGGGAAAGCACCACACAGACACAATGAATCCTCGATCCCCCAGAAAATATAGGAAAATCTGGGAAGTGGGCGGGAAGACAGAAACCCAGCAAATGTAGGAAAATATGGGGAATCTATTTATTTGCGTGTATTTATTTGTGTGTCCTGGGGCCCCTTCATTGTCGCTTGAGACATGCTCAACAACAAAAGTACCTTTAGTGTATGCAAGGATGCTCGTATGCAGGGCAGTTCGTTTTCAAAGTGGGGCTCTACCCAGATTTTTCGCCAGATCGTCTTACCGTCTCTGGTTCAGCGGTGCAATCCATTGGGCAGCGTCTGCACGGATGGAGGGGTGCTCTTTTTTCAAGGCGGGGTTTTCTTTGGGCTCTTGTTCAATATTGCGAAACTAATCTTGTCGCGTTCCTTCTAGTTCCAAGGATCGCACGGTTTTTTCCTTCAGAACGGAGCTTCTGGGTGAATTTTGGGCCCATGTGGCGCCCGTCTTTCAGAGAGAGCGTTTCGCGCAACGACTGCTTGAGGGAATTGTGAGGAGGGGACTTGGGACGGGAGGATATATTGCATCATGGTTGTTTTCGTCTTGGGTTTGCTCCTCCTCCTTCGCCGCCGCTGCGCTACGACAGCGATCCCACTCCGCGCACTGCCCCGCGACGCCCGCTGGGCGCTCGCCGGTGCGGCCGCGGAGGCCCTAAGGCACCACCAGACGAGCTGTTTCCGTTTGGGAGGGAAAGGAGGAGGAGGCCCCCACCGTCCATTGACTTTCTCTTCCTCGAGACTCGAGACTGCGGACTGCGTCACCACGAACGGTCGAAGCCCTCGTCGCCTCTGTCTCCTCCTCCCCTCGGGGAACAAGAAGTGACATAACCATAAAAACTCGGAGGTCCGCGCGGATTTCTCGGATCGGCGCTGGGGCCCCTCTGGCGGCGCCTCCGGCGCCGCCCCTGGCGCGCTCCGCGCGCCAGGGGAGGGGGGCCCAGCGCCGATCCAAGAAATCCGCGCGGACCTCCGAGCTTTTATGTTTGTGTGTGACTTTTTGTTCCCATATCTCGGGCCGGGCGAAAGGGGGGGATTGGGAAAGGGGGGGTTACGAAATTTGCTGCATGCAGCTGGTTTCGGCCTCACCGAGGGGCCCATTCCTCGATACATAGCCGCCTCCGGCGCCGGGAGGCGCCGGGAAAATCAGCTACGCGAGCTGATTCTCAACCCCCCCTTTGCTATCCCCCCCTTTCGCCCGACCCGAATATCCCCCTCCCCCCCCGAGGAGGTCGGCTTCTGCCCAGACCCGGGCCTCTTCCCCCGCATCAACGCCTTCGCGGACTCCATGGCCGCCGGCGTCTGGGCGGCCGCCTGGGCGCAGGCGGGCGTCGTGAGGCGGGCGTCCGCTCCTCCCTCCTTCGCCTCCTCCCTCCTCGCTCCGCCTCCTCCTCCTCCTCCTCCTCCTCCTCCTCCTCCTCCTCCCTCCTCACTCCTCCCTCTTCACTCCTCACTCCTCACTCCTCCTCCTCCTCCTCCTCCTCCTCCTCCTCCTCGTCCTCCTCCTCCTCCTCTTCGCCCCTACTTTTCGCTCCTCCTCCTCCTGGCTCGCTCCTCCAGGCTCGCTCCTCCTAGCTGCTCGCTCGCCTCCTCCTCCGCCTGCCTCTCCGTGCAGCCGCTGCTCCAGGTCTGACCGCGAGACTCGGCGGCTGGAGCCGGGTCGCAGCCCGGGAGGTCTGGCCCAATGTGTGCTCGCCTCACGGGATGCGTTCGGCCCCCACGGACCCCTGGCAGCGAGCCTCCCTGGCGACTGCACGACGGTTGCACCACCTGCAGGCCGCCCGCGCGGCAAGCATCCTCGTTCTTGGCCGCTGTCGCTGGCCGCGCCGCGCCCCGCTGGCAAAGTGTCGAGGTGTGGCCTTCCGAGGCCCTCGCATTCCCTATCGTGCGCCCTTGTTTTACAGTCGGGCTTAATTGGAGAGGACACGCGAGAAAACACAAGACCCTTTCGAGGGCCACATCGCCACAGGAATGTACGAAGCATGGGTCGCGAGACACAGGACACAAAGACACCCTTGATCTGGCAGGGTTGACCTACTAATACGGGCCGCCTGTACGGGTTGAGTGTAGAACATTACGGGACGGCCTTGTGACGCTGAGAAGATGCAGGAGCTGCTGCAGGGTGCCCTGAAGCCCACGCAAGACAACACCCCCAGCCTCTCGAAGGCCATGGCGAACCTGAGGATGAGGAGGATGAGGATGAGGATGCGGAGGATGAGGATGAGGATGCGGAGGATGAGGATGAGGATGAGGATGAGGATGAGGATGAGGATGAGGATGAGGATGAGGATGAGGATGAGGATGAGGATGATGAGGATGAGGATGAGGATGAGGATGAGGATGAGGATGAGGATGATGGTGATGGTGATGGTGATGGTGATGGTGATGGTGATGAGGATGAGGATGAGGATGAGGATGAGGATGATGGTGATGAGGATGATGATCACGAAGATAGGCGAGCGCTTCCCCGACCAACTCGGGGAGCACGAGAAGCAGATGGCAGACCCCGGGGCTGAGCTCGAGGAGCAGTCCACCCGCATGGCCACCTTCGAGGCTACCGCCGCGTGCGTGGCGATCGACGTCGGCGTCTACGGTGGTGGCTCTTCTCGGACCCCCGAGCCTCCCACGGCTGTGGTCGACGCGGAGATTAACGCTCGTTTCTTGAAGCTCGAGGCCGCCATTCTATCCACTCGCCCCTCGCGTGCAGGCTCCACGCGCTGTGGCCCTGACCCATCGGCCTGCAATTACTGTCGCAGCGTTGTTGGCCCCATGCTCAGCTTGCCCCGCCTACTGGTCTTGGACAAGGCTGCCGCAGCAAAAAGAACAGATGGATCCGAGGATCCCCCAGGGAGCTGATTCAGGAAACGCTCCAGAAATATTATCTTGGCATTCGCTCGAAAATTGCCACGGAAGATGCCATCCGGTGCAGGGTGCAGGCTCAGAGCTTCAAACATTCATGCACCACTCAGTTCGAAGACGAAACCGATCTTCCGCTCCCGGGCAGTGCTGGCATATGATTAACGAAGAGATGCGTTCCCAGCTGAGCATGAGGCCGAGCTCATCAGTTTTAGCATCACATCGATGCCAAACATGGTGACGGTCGGGCTCAGCAAGGAGTTCACAACATATTGGTTTGCCAAGTTGGTTTCAGATATTGCGGCACGACGCCACCAAATCAGGGTCGGAAAACACAGCGCCGCGCCGGTGGGATGGGACATACTTCAGCAAACGATCGTCCACTGCGCGCTCAGGTGCTGGGGCTCCTGCCCAGGGTCGCGCAGTGGATGGTCGCCGCCGGTTGCCGCAGTTTTTCCCCTCCCTTCCTCCGCTTGCGGATGGTCGTCCGGAGTGCGTGCGTCTGTTCAGGATAATATCGCATACCAGGTGTAGGAGTCTGTGCTGCGTTGATTCTAGGGGCCCACTGTTGGCCCCCAAGCGTTGCGTCTGGGTTTCTGGAGCCTCTGCGGCCCATTTTGGCGCAAGCCACTTCGGCCTCAGAGGCCGGCTAAAGAGCGCCCACGCGTGAAGGTTTCCCAGGGCGCTGGAGTCAGCGCGTGCGAGACAGCAGAGAGCGGCGGCGCGTGGCCGCAGCGCAAGACCTTATCATCGTGACAGGTATCGACATCGGAACGCGGTAGCGGAGCGCACGCTCCGAGACCTTTGGACGCGCGCTCGGCCAACGGCGTTAAGGTAGCAGGACGATGCGAACTGGACGCCGTGGAGCTTCAGGCGAAGTCTTCCTTCGGTCTCATGCCGAAGCTAGTGGGCATGAACGTCGACATCGAAGACCTGCTCGACTTCTCAGTGGGCGTCGACAGTGATGCGGAGGTGAGCATGGCGAGGATGTCGCGCGAGGTGACAGAGGTGGCCAAGACGGTGTACCACGCGCTCGCCCAGAGCGTCGACGGCAAGGCGCTTTCTGCGTCGAGGCGGCGCGAGAAGCTCAATGGCTCTATCCCATGGCGGATGCAACGCCGGACGCGCGCGCCGAAGGTGGGAAGCAGGACGACGGGCATGTCGATAGGCCTGCTAGCGCCTGACACGGAGAGAGCTTGCCTGGCGAGGCCCCCCCTGGGGGGGCCGCGCTGGCCGAGCGGGGTGCGAGGCTGGGTGCCTGCGAGCGCGTGGCGGGCGAGACGGTGAGCCAGTCAACCAACGTCGCGGCCCTGGCCAGGTGGGCACCCGCGCCCGCGCAGGAGATCACCCAGGACAGCGCGCCCAAGGGAGGGCGAGACCATGCAGCACTAAGGTCGACGATCAAGTTCTGCGCGCGCGGCTCGAGCGGCCACGGCGCGACGGGCCAAGTCACGACGGGGCCCAGGAATGCCGGCGGAGGCTCCGCGCCCGCGGAGATCGGGGCCGCGCAGCGCCGGGACAACAGGCGCGCCCCCAGAGGAGGCAAAGACAAATATTCGAAACGAGGCACAGGCGGCGGTCATGGCGACGCGAAAGGCGGCAGAAGGCACGGACCATCCGCTTCCTCCGACGCCCTACTTCACTCGAGAACTCTTGCATTGCTGAGCGCGGCGACATCGTCGACAGCATTGCAGGGGGCTCGCGGCCGAGGGAAGAGGGCCGAGCGCGAACGTAGAGGCGCGCCCCAAGTCTCGGAGGCATCGCCCTCTGCAGCCCAGACTGCGAACCCGAATGACGGCGCTCCTTAGGGGCAGTGGCCGCGAGTCGGCGCGCTCCAGACAGCGCTGGGCGATCGCCCCCAGATGGCGCTCCGACACGGGGCCCCCTCCAGCCTCGTCATCGCGGTCGGTCGGGGCTCTCATCGCGGGGATTTCGGGCGGCTTCGAGACCGCATCCTTCGATTCAGGAGCAGACGACAATTTCCCCCCAGAGCAGATGTTCGCGCCATCAGCGACAGAGCCGCGCGCGCGAGGGGGTGGCTTCGAGAGCGCGACAGACGCAATCAGGGAGGGGCGGAGAGAGACTGGCGGAGATGATCCTCGGTGACGCGGAGACCGCGGAGGTCGCGCCGAGCTGTCGCGTCGGGAACGTCGCGGAGATTTTCATCAGCGCGGGGGAGCTGCAAGGGCGGCCTCATCGTGGATGTTGGTCGCGCGCGGGCCGGCAGGGTCAGACCCCCCGACGGCGGGGCGGGCGTGGCCAACGTCGGGGTCGCGAAGGAACTCGCAGGAGATCCCCATCCAGATCATCAGCGGCAAGGGGGGGCTTCAGGGGTGATTGCGACGGTCGACAGCGGGATGGCGGCGCGTCGAGATGATCAGTCACGGGGAGGGGATCAGGCAGCAGGAGGAGACCAGGCACCAGGCGGAGATCATGCGCCAGGCGGAGATCACGCACCAGGAGGAGACCAGGCACCAGACAGACATCCAGCGCCAGCTGGGGTACCAGGTCAGGTCGGGGATCCGCCTCCGGCCCCAGTGGGCGTCGAGCGCGGCCCGGGATCCCGCGTCGACCTCCTGCGATCTAGGCCACGGGGGCCGGGCGGGCCCGCGCGCGGGGCCAGGGCAGGGCTGCGGGCGAGAGCGCTAGCGGGGGAGGAGAGGAGGCGCACGAGGATCAGAGAGCGAGCCGCGAGTTCTTCCAGGACCGACGGCGCCGCCGACGGAGGGGGCGAGGCAGGCGCGCCACGCGGCGCACGTGCCGGCGGCGCCCCAGCGCGAGCGGCACAGATGGGGCGCGCCAGAGATAATCCCCATCAGCGCAGCAGCGCATGCAGGAGAGACCCGCGACAACCAACGATAGCGAGTGACTTCTGCATCATCAAGACCGAGCTCAGCGGCGAGGTGGGCCCGAGCATGGAGGCAACGGGGTAAGGCATTGCGCTTGTCTGCGTGGATCACGACGCGGGCATGCCGAGGTCTATCCTTCCTCCGCCCAAGGCGGCGTCGGACTACCCAGTCTCGAACGTTGCGAAGTCTGCGGGTCTGCCGTTCGTGGGAGGTTCATCTTAAGGTCGCACAGCGAGGCCGTGGCGGCGGCCATTCGCAGCAATGCGAAGTGCACCCTTCCCCAGCAGCGCGTCCGAGATGCAGCGCCGAGATGCAGGAAGGAGTCCAACGCCGTCGCGGAGGAGATGATCGGGGGGATCGGGGAGCGGGCCCGCGTCTTCGTCTTGGATATGCTAGCCGGCATCGGGGTGGATGTGAACATGGGCGCGCCCGCGTGGAGCTGGATGGCCAGGAATGCCGGGCGGTGCATCGGGCGCATTCGCGCGCGAGGCATCGGACAGACTCCACACTTCACCACCTGCGGCCATAATTGCCAGGGCGATATTCCACCGCTCGCGGAGAAGTGCATGGCGAGGTATCCGAGGCGCGCAGGCAGGCGAAGGGCGCGGCGATCCAGTCGGGGCAGCCTGGAGGGACAGCGGCGGCATGGGTCGGGCGCCCCGAGCTCTCGAACGATCGCACCACGGGCGGAGAGCACGGCGCCATCGCGACGAGGGCGGCGCGGGGGCTGGATGGAGCCGAAGGAGCGCGCGAAGCAGGAGCTTCTCAATGAGACCCCGTGGAACCAGAAGTCAGGCATCGGCTCCGAGGCCATCTCCACTGACGCCGACGCCAGTGCCGACGCGGACCGCCAGGGGCGAAGCGCAGCCACCCAGCGCACTGACGCCGGGGGCGCCATTGCCAGGCGCGCCGACTCCAAGGGCCCCGAGGCCCCCGAGCGCAACGTCTGGGGGCCAGCAGGGGGCCGCTGGAGAGGCCGAGGAGGAAAGGAATTTGATGGTTCCAGAGCCATCAGCAGGAAGCGGCATCGCGAGGGACGGCGGCGCAGGAGGTGACGAGGAGAGCGCAGCGAAGAGCGCGAGGATCATCAATGAGAGGCGCTGCAACCCTAGGAGAGGCCGCGACGAGGCTGACCTCGAGGACGAGGATGGGGAGAGGAGGGAACTGGCAGCGAGGCCGGCAGCCTTCGGCGACTTCGCCGACAGCGTGGATGAAACCATCGAGGAGATGCGCCCTGATGAGGAAACGGAGATTGACGAGCAGCCCCCCGCCTAGGGCGAGGACAGGATCGAGGAGGCAAAGCAGCTAGACATCAAGAGGCTCGGATTTCGGAGTCCCCCATGCGGCGCCGACGGAGGTGTCGGAGGGCAAGCAGGTGACCGCGACGAAGTGGCGCCTCACCTGGAAGGCTGCGGAGATGATTGCGTGGGCGAGGTTCGCCGCGCGAGAGTTCGCCTGGTTCGCGAAGAGGTTCGACGTTGCGCCGGCCTCGACAGCGACGACGGGCAATTCTACCGCCATGCAGCTCTTCCTCTCGACCTTTTGCTTCGATGTCCCGAGCGCCTTCTTCAACGCGCCCGAGAACGAAGAGCGCCGCGCGCGCCCCGCGGCGGAGTGGATCAAGAAGGAGATCGAGGAAGGCAGTTCGAGAGACGCGATGCGGGGGCCACTTTGACTGCTCGATGAGCGCGGCAAGGCAGGGCGGGAGTTCGCGACGCGGCTGGCCGAGAAGCTGATGATCCTGGGCTTCGAGAGGCGCAGTGGGTCGTCTCACTGCTTCGTTCGCGGGCAGAGTGCGCTCTTCCTCGAAGTCCACGTGGCCGACGGCCACGGGGCAGGAGAGCCAACCGTGATATGGGGGTTCTGCCAATAGTTGCGCCGGATCACCGTGGCCAAGACGAGCGGCCCCACCAGGCACGCAGAAGAGTATCCATCCGAGGCCTTTCCGGACCTGCACGAGAGATGACATCGCGTTTGGGGGCGATCCCAGGTATGTCGCACGCGTGAAGATGGCGCTGGGCATGGGGAACTGCGGATCACAATCCACCCCGGGCATAAAGACCAATGAGAAGAACAGCGAGGACCGCGGGGAGTTCGACTGCGCGGGCTGCCTGCCGCGCGAGTCCATAGGCAGGAGCGACATCCAGTATGGATTCGGGGATGCCCGCCATGGGATCTAAGCCGACAGCAGTCGACATGATGGCGCCGAGGAGTCCCGCGCGGCATGCAGCTGGCGCGGAGGGAGCTATCACGAGGTCGGCCAGGAGCAAGAAGGAGAACGAGCAGGGCTGGGGCATCAACCTCGACGGCCTCAGCGATTCAGATGAGGCTCAGAGCGAGGATGAGAAGACGAGGTCGAGCGTCTTCGCGGAGGCGAACGGTTGCATTCTGCTCAAAAACATGAGAAGGCAGAGAGTCATCGCTCGCTCGAGCGCGGAGGCAGAGTTCTACGCGGCGACTGCCGCGGCGAGCGACGTGGTCCAGTCGAAGCATCTGTTCGAGTGATTGGGTTTCCGAGAGAGGGGTAATCTCTGCGTGGGCAGCAGTGCGGCGCGTGGAATCGCCGCCGCAGAAGGGGGCAGGGCGCGCGCGGCACATCGCCGCGCATGCGTTCTGGCTGCAGCAAATCGCGAATAATATGAAACTGCTGGAGATCGACGTGTTCCCGACGTTGATCGCCCCAGCCGATCTGAGGACCAAGGTGCACTCGAGGCAGAGGTTGGAGTGGCCCAGGAGGCGCGCGGGCACCGAAGCACCCCAGAGGAGCAACAACGACGAGCGCGATGGAGGCGAGGCTGAGGTGGCTTCGAGCATGATTCAGAGGATTCTCTCGAGTGCATCGTGAGGCTGAGTCGTTGTGGCAGTGCGGAGAGTTGAGCAAAGCATCAACGTGTACGCTAGTGCATGGCGCACTCGAGTTGCGACGCTCGGTGTGTCCTTGAGCTCGCTGAGACAGGTAGATGCGATGCCTTCATCAGGTCCGGAAGCATGTTCTTGATAATCTCGTAGACCAGGTGTATGAGCCAGTGCGATGTTGGCTCCAAGGGCCCACCGTTGGTCCCCGAGCACTGCGTTTGGATTTGTGGAGCCTCTGCGGCCCATCTTGGCACAAGCCATTTCGGCCTCGGAGGCTGGCCAGGGAGAGCCCACGTGCGAAGGTTCCCCAGGGCGCTGGGGTCAGCGCGTGCGAGACAGCAGAGAGCGGCGGCCGGTGGCCGCAACGCAAAACCAGATCATTGTGACAGGGATCGGCTTCGGAACGGTGTCTCGTCACGGCCGTGTTCCCATCCCGCGTTCGCGGTCCCGCGTGAGTCGGTTAAGGCGCTCGGGGTCGCACGCAGGAGCCCGCAAGCGTTGCTGGGTTGTGCTTACACATGGTTATGCGAGTCACGAGCGCCAGTGCCCTTGGCATCGCTCGGACGTGTGCGTTTTTCCTTCGGCGAGGGCCATCGAGGAACATCCTTGACCATTTGGCGAACAAACCACGCACGAAACCAACAAAAAAACAAAAAATGGACGTCCGAGCGATGGCGAGTGCCGTAACTAGTACAAGTGTGGGAGTGCGGTCGAGCGTTGCCCACCACACACGCAGGATTTATATGGGATCTCTTATGTTTCCATCGCCCTGCGTAGCGATTCCCTTCACGCGCTCATTACGTTAGCTGGTGTAGCTCTCGCAGAGCTGACGATGTAACACGTCGGGTGTTTGGGGAGGAGGGGGAGTGTGAACGGAGGGGGGTAAGGATACAGATGATGAGGGCGATGGGGAAAACGCGATTCTGGAGTGGTGTAGTTTGTTTGCTTGCTTGTTTACTTGTTTGCGTGTGTGTGTGTGTGTGTGTTTGTGTGTGCGTCCTAATGTGCACCAGAGGGCCATGTGGTTAACTGCGTGCGCGAAACATTTAATTCTGCACGCACTGTACAAGATGATGGTGACGGTTGTGGTGGCGGTGCTGGGGAGAAGGCGGTGGAGGAGGAGGACAAATAGTAAAAGGCAGAGAAGGGGGATCCAT
Source organism: Prorocentrum cordatum (assembly GCA_963575745.1). Taxonomy (NCBI): domain Eukaryota; class Dinophyceae; order Prorocentrales; family Prorocentraceae; genus Prorocentrum; species Prorocentrum cordatum. The sequence goes on from CAUYUJ010004413.1 coordinate 271,564, forward strand.
GCAGAGAAGGAAAAGGAGGAGGACGAGGAGGAGGAGGAGGACGAGGAAGAAAAAGAGGAGGACGAGCCGGAGGAGGAACAGGAGGGACAAGGAACGGGGATAACTGGTAACGATTGGAGATAAAAGGAGTGAGGATGGGGAGGGGGGAGGAGAGAGAAGGGAGGAATGAGGGATCACGGCCGAAGAGGGGGGGAGGGGGAGGAGGATGATATTGAGTCACAGAGAAGGAATCATCATCCTGTGTCTCCTCCTCCTCCTCCTCCTTCTCCTTACCCCCTCGTTCTTTTTGTTTCGTTCCTCCCCTCCCCCATCCCACCTCCCTCCCCATTCCGTGTCTCTCCTCTCTGCCTCCTCGCTCTTGCCTCCTCCTTCCTCTCTTTTCTCCCCCCACGGCCCTCCACATACATCCTCCTAGAGATCAAGAGAACCTCCGACGACCTTCGGACGCCTCCGGAAGCTACAGAAAATCTCCGCACATCCATGAAAACGGTATCCTCATCCTCATCATCATCATCATCATCATCATCATCATCATCACCACCACCAGCATCATCACCAGCGGCTTCACAATCATCATTATTACCATCACAGTTGGCATAATCAACAACAGTATTATCATCCTACATCATCAGCATCATCATAACCATCATGACCACTATCATCATCAGCAGCAGCAGTATCATTATCATCAGCATCAGCATCATCCTCGCAATCAGCATCATCAGCAGCATCATCATTATCATCATACCCATCATCCCCATCATGATCAGAGTGAGGGGGCCGAACGGTCATTCACTGTCCCTGGGTGCGTGGCTGAAGTGGGATTCCGCGGTGCGGATTCGTGTTGTTGTTGTTGTTGGTGTTGTTGTTGTTGTTGTTGTTGAACATTATTACTTCTAAAGAATAATTATTGTTGGGACCCCTGGTGCACGGCCCCCTCGCCGCGCCTAGGCCGCAGCCATGTTTTCATCATTTTCGTGAGGAAGTCTCTGACAAAACGATGTGATCCAGATCCGGTTGTTTTGTTACGGGCGGTTTTCCCTTGCAAAAAATAAGGCAAAGTGGACATTTCTTGTTCTAACATAACCAAACTTCAAGAATCCCTTGCAAAAAATCAGGTAAAGTGGACATTCGCGCGCGCAAGACGAAATCCTTCCAAAACCTTAGTTTTCGTAGCGATTTTAACATAAAAACATCAAAAAAACAATGGTTTTTCAAAAAAAAAATGTCAAAATTTCATCCCGCGCGCTCTTGCGGATTCGTAGGAAACCCAACACTTTTTAAACATTTCTGTCAAACGGGCTTTTGCGAGCAACTTTTTCGAACTTCTGCAACAACGGTTGCGCACCTGCCAGGGCCATCATCCCTGTCAAATAATACCATGCGGGACACATTCGTTTTTTCTTCGCGCGCGCACGCCGTCGTCGTCGGCCGCGGGGCCCTGAATAGTAGCCACGGTCGTCCGCATGCCACGAAGTGAAGTGTCCGAACGTCATAGGGCGGGAAGCTGGGTGTGGGTGGTGGCGAAGAGTCGTTTGGAAATTTGGTAGAGCTTGAACCGGCCCCCCCACAAAGTGGGGGTATTGCCCGCCTCCTATGAAAACCCTGGCACTGGTGAGAACGGAGTGTCCCCACGTGCTAGTAATTGTTGTTGAACATTATTAATTCTAAAGAATAATTATTGTTGGGCCCCTGGTGCACGGCCCCCCTGCGCCGCCTAGGCCGCAGCTACATTTTCATCATTTTCGTGAGGAAGCCTCAGGTAATTCGATGTGATCAAGATCCGGTTGTTTTGTTCCCCCCCGCTTTCCCTTGCAAAAAACACTATAAAATGACATTTCTTGTTCTAATATAATCAAATTTCAAGAATCCCTTGCAAAAAATAAGGTAAAGTGGACATTCGCGCGCGCAAGACGAAATCCTTCCAAAAGCTTAGTGTTCGGAGCGATTTTAACATAAAAACATCAAAAAACCAATGGTTTTTCAACAAAAAAATGTCAAAATCTCATCCCGCGCGCTCTTGCGGATTCGTAGGAAACCCAACACTTTTTAAACATTTCTGTCAAACGGGCTTTTGCGAGCAACTTTTTCGAACTTCTGCGACAACGGTTGCGCACCTGCCAGGGCCATCATCCCTGTCAAATAATACCATGCGGGACAGATTCGTTTTTTGCGCGCGCACGCCGAAATCTCCAAAAACCATGCTGGGCACATGCGCGCCCCGAATAAGTGACCAAGTTCTGTGGGTGTGTACCCCACGCCAGTGTAGTAGCCACGGTCGTCCGCACGCCACGAAGTGAAGTGTCCCAACGTCATAGGGCGGGAAGCTGGGTTTGGGTGGTCGCGAAGAGTCGTTTGGATATTTGGTAGAGCTTGTAATGCCCCCCCACGAAGTGGGGGTATTGCCTGGTGTCGTATGAAAACCCTGGCACTGGGGAGAACACCACGCGTTCGGGTAAAATGATTGTTGTTGTTGTTGTTGTTGTTGTTGTTTTGTTGTTGTTGTTGTTGTTGTTGTTGTTATTGTTGTGCTGCTGCTGCTGCTGCTGTTGCTGCTGCTGTTGTTGTTGTGTTGGTGTTGGTGTTGGTGGTGTTGTTTGGTGTTGTTGTTGTTTGTTGTCGTCGTCCCACCCGCAACCCGCCCCGCGACCCACCCGCGACCCACCCCGCGACCCCCGCGACCCACCCGCGACCCACCCGCGACCCACCCGCGACCCACCCCGCGACCCACCCCGCGACCCACCCCGCGACCCACCCCGCGACCCACCCGCGACCCACCCGCGACCCACCCGCGACCAACCCCGCGACCCACCCCGCGACCCACCCGCGACACACCCGCGACCCACCCGTGACCCACCCCACGACCCACCCCGCGACCCACCCGCGACCCACCCGCGACCCACCCCGCGACCCACCCGCGACCCACCTTCGACCCAAACCACGTTCAAGGTACAAACCAACATGTTCGGCGCCTGCGGTGGGCTTTTTTTGCATTCCTTCCAGGTGGAGAGCCCGCGACCCACCCCGCGATCAACTCGCGACCAACCCGCGACCCAAACCACGTTCAGGGTACAAACCGCATGTTTTGGCGCCTGCGGCGGGCATCTTTTGCATTCGTTCCAGGTGGAGAGACCGCGGCCCACCCGCGACCACGTTCAGGGTACAAACCAAGTTTTTCGGCGCTTGCGGCGGGCATCTTTTGCATTCGTTCCCAGTGGAGAACCCGCGGCCCACCCGCGACCCAAACCACGTTCAGTGTACAAACAATTTTTTCGGCGCCTGCGGCGGGCTGCTTTTGCAGGAGGACGAGGAGGAGAAGGAGGAGGAAGAAGGGGACGACGACGACGACGTCGACGACGACGAAAAGAAGGAGGGGGGAGGATCGGGAAGGGGGGAACAGGAGGACGGCGAGGAGGAACATGACGACAATGGGAGGACGATGATGGAAGGACGAGGGGGGGAGAGGGAGGACGAGGAAGAAGAGGAGGAGGAAGAGGAGGAGGAGGAGGACGAGGTGGAGGAGGAGGAGGACGACGACGATGACGATGAGGACGAGGACGAGGACGAGGAAGAGGAGGAGGAGGCGGAGGAGGAGGAGGAGGAGGAGGAGAGCGCCATCGACACGGAAGGTGGGGGCCACGAGGTCCGCTGGCTTGACGACCCCCGCGTCGCCCGCGCCCGCCCCCTCACTCTTACCCGCAATTGCGGGGTGCTACGTATATCATGATCGTCGTCGTTGTCGTCGACGTCGTCGTCATGACCACCTCATCAACATACGCATTATTATCCTCGCCTTTGTTCCTCCTCATCCTTGCTCTCTGCTTTCCTCCTCATCCTCCTGCTTCCCCTTTCCCCTCGAAGTCGATTCCCGAACTTGTCTCGGAGTAGGTCATGGGCACACCTTCGAGGCAGTGCCAGCCGTGACGACGAGCAGACTCCAGGAGGCGCGCACAGAAGGGCTAGGACTTTCAAACACATCCATCCCCTGTCACCCTGTGGCCCCTCTTGCCCGAGGTGGGTGCTCCACCGCTACTGCGAGGACTTCTCGTGGTTCGGGTACGACCCCGACCCGCTCGCCGCAGTCGCGGTGCGACCAGGGCTGGGGCGCATCGCGGGGCCGCGAATGCCACAGGGGTGCGCAGTGAGACTCTGTCCCCCCCATAGAGCAGCACGAGGATGAGGAGGGGGAGGAGGGAGGAGGGAGGAGAATGAGGCCTCCTGGAGGGCCCCTGTCGCCATGCCTGGGTGTCTGGGTGTATAGCTCCTGTGCACGCCAGGGGGGACCGGTACACCATGCGCCCGTCCAACGGAGGTCGTTGACGCCCCAAGGGAGGGGGGTCGGTACGCCAGTTGCTCTTAGCGATCACCTCCCCCTCTCCGTCCTCCTCCTCCTCCCTGTCCTCCCCATCCTTTCCTCCTGCTGCTGCGCAGCGCAGTTGTGATCCCTGGTGCTGTTCGTGGTGTCCGTGCGCGTCTTCATCACTCAGGAGGGGTACGCACACACAGACACGCACGCACGCACGCACGCACGCGCGCACGCACACACACACACACACACACACACACACACACACGCACGCACGCACGCACGCACGCACGCACGCGCGCACGCGCTCACGCACGCGCGCGCACACACACACAAACACACACACACACACACACACGCACACACACGTACACACACGTACACATACACACACATATAAATATCGTTGGCTCCCAGGAAAATGCAAGAACATATAGTTTAGCGGGGAGGGAAGACGAAAACTCAGGAAATATCGGAAATCATTCCGACGGTAGGGCCCCACATGAGAATCCTCCCGGCCAATCTGGAAATTACCCTTACCGTCGTCCTCGTGATTGTTGGGACATCCTTATTGTCTCCTTTGCGTCATTATCCTCCTCGCCCTGGCGCAGGCTCCCCTCCCTCCCGACGTTGTCCCTGCTCGCCCTCCTGTTTTTTTCACGCCCCGCCACCTCCTCCCCTTCCTATTGCGTGAGCGCGCATGTTGATTTTCTTCGGCGCCGTCGCTGCCTCCGCCAGCACGGGCACAATCTCTAATTGCCGCATTGCGCCGCAGCCGTTGGGACAACCCCGCGGGCCAGGCCGTCGGGGCTACCCCGCGACCCGCTGTCGCGAGACCAAGCCGTTGGAACAACCCAGCGGGTTTCGAGCGGGGCGCCGCCGCGCTCAGGCGGGGGGCAGCACGATGCCCACCTCTGCCGCGAGCTGCTCCGCCTGTGCCCTGGGACTTTCCGCTCTGATGTCGAACTCCAGGAGCGTTTTCCGCAAGGATGCCGGCGGCCCTCGCTCCAGGAACTCGCGGCGGCGGCCGCAGGATCAGAAAAGTTCCGCATGCACGTGGCGCGGGAGAACATGGCGTAGAGGTGCAGCCACCACTGGTCGTCCGACATGCCCGTGCGACCAGCGTCTTCGACCCTCGCGCAGTCGATGGTGACGCCTTCGCGCAGCGCCTGGCCTAGAACACCATGGCCTCGAGGTCGGGCGAGGCGCGCGCCCTCGCCGCGCGCGCCGAGGCCACGCGGGCGAATGTCCAGGAGCGGATCAACAAGGAGAGGGAGGTCGCGGAGGGCGCGCCCGACGCAGCCGCGGCAGCAGATGCTCTCGCGGTCGCGGGCGCGGCGCCAGCCGCCGCCGCGGCCGCGCCGGGCGCCGCCCCCGTTGCGAGCAGCGGCGGCCCCGGCCCCGAGGCGGCGGCGCGCGCGGCGCATCTTGGCGCCGCCGAGTTCGCCGCAGCCGGGGCGGCGATGGCGGCGGAGGCGGCGCCGGAGGCGGCGCGCCTGCCTGCAGACCAGGACCTGCGACGGTCCGCGGCGCGCGATGGCAGCCGCTCGCTGTCGGCTGCCCCGCAGGCGTCCGCGCCTTCAGCCGGGCGCAAAGTGCAGGCGCCTTCGGCGTCTGAGGATGCCGCGGCTGCCGGCGCTGCGAAGCAGATCTGAATGGAGTTGGCGGCATGGCAAATGTTGGGGCTGGCGTCGGCAATCCTGTTCAGCGCGGGGCACTGAGCTACTCGGCGGGGGCGATGGTTGCATCGCGCTGCACATTGCCAGCTGCGCGTGTTTGGGCAAGACGGCTCGGGGCACATTCAGTTGTCATGTCATCTTTCTGGCAAAGATGTTTCTGCATCTGTTGATTTTACGGGTCTGGCAGAGACGCGCCTAGGTGATGCTTAGAGCGCGGAGTGGCGTGGCACCATTGAGGCCGCTAAGCTCACACATGTTCTCAATTGGGCCAGGAGGACTGGTCGCGATGGAGCTCCTGGGCAGCTGGGTCGAGCCAACGAGGGAGGTGAAGTTTTCTCGTTTCGGCAACATCTCCAGATTCATGTTTTCCTGTGGCAGCGGCAGACGCGTCCGAGTTATGCGCCGACGTTCATCGCAGTTTCGATGATGTCCTACTATTGCTGATGCGCTTTGAATATCATGCCTTGGCGGCGGCTCTCGTCAATTCGCATTCAAGCGTTGGCATGGGCGGCGGCAACCTTCAGCGGTTTTCACGGGCGCCCCCCCCCCCCCCCCCCCCCTGCAAGCCCTCCAGTTGCCGCGGCTGCGCGTTGGCGATTTCAATGCAAGGCCTCAGCCCCTGCAGCGCGCGCAGGCGCGCGCGCGCGATAGTCGGCGGCGCAGCTCGCATGCGCCTCGGCAGCAGGAGCTTCGCACGTCGCTCATGCCATCGTTGGGCCAGGGGCCGAGAGGCATTTGGTCGATATGTCAGCCGACCACAATGCACCTTGGAGTCCGCATTGTGGGTGAAGTTGCGGCTTCGTCATTCCTGTCAGTCTTTTGTCACGCGGAGCACGGTGGCGGCGCCTAAGTTACCGCGAGCGAGCAGGCCAGGCGCGCTGCCCACGTCAGGATCGAAGCCCAGCAGAGCTCGAGTCGAGCGCGGGACTCGGCGAGCAGTTGCCAATGGAAAAATCGTCGATGAGTCCATCGCTCTGTTTGGCGACCTTTCCGGGCCCCGAGGGCGTCGGAGGCGGCGAGTTCCCGCCGCCCTGGCCCCCCGGGCTGTCGCCATTGACGCGGGCGAAGATTAGGAGGGCCATCGGGGAGATGAAGCGAGTTTCAAGCCTGTTTTTGAGCCTGTGCCTCTGGTTATGGAAGCCACTCGAGATGCACCCAAAAGCCTTGCGCAGCCCCCGTCGGCCCCATCGGTTACATCGTCTTTGATAGACGCAGCAGCAGCGGTAGTAGAGCAGCACTTTCCAGTTGTCAGTTCCAATATCAGCGCCCACGGCCAACCCAGACCGACCCGCGCAGAGCGGGCCCCGCTTCAGAGCCCACCAGCCTCGGCAGCTCTCCCGTCGCCGAGGTCACGAGCGTCGGCGACAGCAGTGAGCTGGACTTGCCAGGCAAGCCTGAGGAAGGGCCGTCCTTCCTTGTGCCTTCGACCCGTTGGGCTTCGGCTCGAGCCTCAGCTGGCCTTCTCCCTTCCCGATGCCATGCAGTTCGACCTCCTTGGGCAGCCACCGGCGAGCCGATTGCTGCGAGAGGTGGGGGCCCATATCTTTCGCAGAAGCGGGGGCGCAACGCATCGTGGGTCAATCCCTGCGCAGCACGGTCGGCAACTTGCCAAAGCGTCCAGAGTTGCGGATCCAATTCTTCGTGATCAGCGGGTTCAGCAGGCCGCGACTTTTCGCGCTGCCCCGCTGATGGATCAGGTTGCCAATTGCTGGGCTCGCCCACCACGCGAGCGAATGAACGGTGCGCGAGCGCTGGAGCATCTGCACGAGTTGGGCGTCCGCTTGGCAACAGATCCCCCCGACGGCGTGCGCGAGGTTCTTCCACCGAGCAATGCTGAGTAGTGGGGCCAATGGTTGATTGCACGCGTACGCGGTGTCAAGCGACTGGTCAGGCACTTGGTGGCATGGTGGATTTAGCGCTTCGAGCTACGAGGCGCGCAGCCGTGCGTTCTATGCGGCAACCCTTCCAAGACCTTGAATAATGGACTTCTTATGTTTCTTCTGAGGCGACAGGTATCTTGCATAAGAACATCGAGATATGCCCGAGGTGCACGGGCCGCTGGAATGTGATGGGCAGTTATTGTTCCACCCGCGCGATGTCAACGATGCCACGGCAACCATGTGGCACGAGCTCCGGCGAGATCCTGAGTTCAATTTCGTTGGAGTTGAATGCATCTGATAGTGAGCTTCGGGAGTGGGCGCGGCCGCAGGACCTGCGCCCGTCGACGGAGATGAGGTTCGAGAGGTCGCGAGAGGTCGCCTCCATGAAGGCGCGCGCTGGCATGGGAGCGCGCAGTAGACGCCAGTAGATGTCCAGAGGCCCCCGCCAAAAGGTCACGCCGCCCTCTCGGCGGTCCGCAACGCAGCCGAGCGGCGCGGCGCGTGGCCCTCCCGGACGACGGCGGCGCAGGGCGGGCCCTTTTCCCGAGAAGGGGGGGGGGGGGCGGATCATCGGATTACTTCATATTGCATGCCCGATGCACGCGCTCATGCGAGGGCCATGCGTCAAGCGTTGAGCTGCGGATACAGCCGCCGACTGGGGCGACGCAGTGGTCGGGGCCTCAGGCTCGCAGGAGGCACTGCTCATGGCCGTCGATCTGGGGCTGTATGTCACGTTTGGCATGAGTCGCGGTTGTGCTCGCCCCGCTGGGGCCGCAACTCTGCATGGCGCCGAGAGTTTCAACCCAGCTGGCTGCTCGCGCAGCACCGCGTCAGCCAACGCGCAGCATCGCGCAGCGACTGCGCGGGGAGCGCGTCTCGGCAAAAGTTGTGCACGACGCAGGTGGTGGTTTCATAGCTGTTTGGGGGTGGATGATTCGTTGTCTATTGGGCATGTCGCGTCGCGCGCTGTAATCAGGCCGGCTTTTGTTCGGGTTGCGTCGCGCCTCGTGAGCTGCTGCGTCGCGAAGGTCTGAAGGCGGCGCCCGCGAGCGCCACCGCGCGCGGGGTCAGGCGGGACGCCATATATATAGAAAGTTTGGCAAGCAGGGGGCCGGCATTCAAGCAGCGCAGCAGGTCAACGACTGGGGCGCGAATCTCGGCTGAGGTCGGCGGCCAGCGCGACCATCCAGGAGGCAGCGGCTCAAGGAGGCGCAGCTGTCTGAAAGGAAGTTAAGGAGTTTCGCTTTCGCGTCTCAAGCCTGGGCGACAAGGGGGCGAATCGAGCGCGCAGAGCCGCGGGCTGCCGCCGCCCGCTCCCATCAGATTCACGGGGCGTTCTGGCGGTAACTGCGGAAGCTGCGAAGTCAGATGGGTTCGGTAGCAGGGGCCACTCAACGAGGGCGATGCTTCACCACCTGGGTCGATCTTCGAGCGCCGGAGATTAGCCCTAGGATGCGTTTGCCGCTCGTTTGCCTCGAGTCATGCCTTAGGGCGCGGCTCGCCTACCCCGAGATTCGGGCAGGGGCGAAGCGGATCTGGGACGACGCAGCACGGAAGTTGCGACAGTTGGCGGCTTCTGAACGAGCTAGGCAGGCTCGTGGTCCAGTCTCAGCATTCGTCACCGACCTCGCGAATGCTTGCCAGGCTCCGCTTTCGCCGCTTCACTGGCGGCGCAGCAGTGAGTCCGGCCTGATACCAATGGATTGGATATTTGGAGATAGGAGCATTGACGTTCACAGTGTGGACACAGCTGATATGTTGTACGATTTTAGCGGGAACGTGGATCGGCAGTCGTGCAGCAGTGGGCAGCAACGGCCAGTGAGTTTTGCAGGAGTGGTTCGGAATCCGGAGCGGACCATGCGTCGCCGCGCAGGCTCTTAGCGAGGCTGCGTGAAAAGGGCCTCGCAGACACCAGCTGGCAGAACTCATGCTCGCAGTGGCCACTGGAGGCAGCTGAGCACCGGCGAGGAAGTGCGCGGTTGGGTTGCGCTATTCGCCTTGACGTTTGTGGCGCAAGGCAGCTGGCGAGGTCATGATGTACAGAGGGTGGCTCTGCACTGTCAACAAGGAGTCCAAGTCGCACGCGGAGTCCGAGTTTCTGGCGCCGCAAGCCATGTTTCAATACGAAGCCGACAGTTGCCTGTGGCCACGGGGCTTGCTACCTAGACGGCCGATGCACATCCCGCCACCCCCTGCTGAGGAGAGCTGGACTGTCGTTGGCTTGTTTCGGGGCCAGCTCGAGCCAGGATGTTTGGGAACGGGCGCAGCGCCGCGCCCTCTGCTCCGGTTCTGGCGACGCATCATGTAGCGAGGATAGCAGGTGGCCCGAAATGCGGCGAGTAATTAGGCGCCGGAGTCTGCGCGATGCCCCTCCCCGTGAGCCGCGCGGCCAGCGCCGCTGGAACTGGCAATGAGGGGGCCCCTCGGCCCGATAGTTTATGCCACTGACAACGAGAATGTTGCGAAAGAGTGGTATGATCGACAGTATGAGTTCAACGGGAGTAGTCTGTTGAACAGCATCTGGCCCGAGACCGGTTCATCGTCGCGCGAACGTGAACGTGGCCCAGCCTGCTCCGAGCTTGCTCGTTGCACACCTCGCTAGTTGCGCCCTTTCCCCTTCCTCCCCCACCCCCTCCTGTCGTCGTCGTCATCCTCATCGTCGTCCTCGCCATGCCCGTCCCTGTCGTCGTCGTGCTCCTCCTCCGTCGTCGTCGTCCCGCCGCCACGAGGGGGCGGGTGTCGGCGGCGAGCGAGGGGGGGAAACGAAAAGGAGAAGGCTTTTTCAGAAGGCTAGGAAGCCCTCAGGCCTTCCGAGAAGTTTTTTTTTAGCCTTCCCCGAAGACAGAGAGCAATTTCTCAGAAGGCACGAGGGTTTCTGAGAAATCCCGCCGCCTTCTGAGAAGGCCTTCTCCTTCTCCTTTCCCCCCTTCGCCCGCCGCCGAGGGTGGCCGGCGCACCCGGGCGGCGCCTCTTGTGGCCTCCGCCGCCCCCGCGCGCGTCGACGTGGGCTCCGCCGCGGCGGCCGCGTGCGCGGCGGCGCGGGCGGGCGCGGAGGGCGCACCAGAAAGGCCGGGCCAGAGGGTTTCCTCCTCCTCCTCCTCCTCCTCCTCCTCCTCCTCCTCCTTTTCCTCCTCCTTCTCCTCCTCCTCCTCCTTCTCCTCCTCCTCCTCCTCCTCCCTTCTCCTCCTGTTCCCTGCTCCTCCTCCTTCTCCTCCTCCTCCTCTACTCTTCCTCCCTCTCCTCCTCCTCTTCCTCCTCCTGCTCTTCCTCCTCCTCCTCCTCCTCCTCCTCGTCCTCCCCCTCCTCCTGCTCTTCCTCCCCCTCCTCCCCCGGTTCCTCCCTCTCCTCCTCCTCCTCCTCCTCCAGACGGGAGGGGCGGCCCTGAGATGTTGGCCTTGCATTTGTTTTCTCTGACCGGGCCTTTTCGCCCAGCTTCGGAGCTTCGGGCCCCAGGACCTTCCCAGATCGATCCGGGTCGACAAACGGCGCAGAAAGATGGGGTCCGGGGTTCCGGTCGTGATGGTTTGTCAGGAAGCAACGCCGGGGTCGACACACGCGAACCCGCTCAGGGATCTTCTGACCCGGGTCAATCCAGACCCGGGTCAGCAGGAAGCCAACAGTTGCAATGCAGGAAAACAAAAACTGCAACGCAGGTCTTCGCAAACCCGGGTCAGTCAATAGGCGCGGCCGCCTCGCGGCCACGAGCGGCTCGCTAACCCGGGTCAGCCAGAGGGCGTCTTCGCAGGATCCTGCAGGATCCGGCGCCCTGGCTGACCCCCGTCTGCACTGACCCCCGTCTCGAGGCTCCCGACCCGCCGTCGATGGGGTCGGAGGATAGTGCCGAATCGACCATGCATCGCCGATGCTCCCCGATGCGGAGTATGATTTGCTCCGCGCTGGCGTCGCCGATGCATCGCCGACGTCGCCTATGTACTGGCGAAGTCGCCGATGCATTGCTGGGGATGCTTCGGGTCGGGGCTCACGTAACGGGGCGTAGCGCCAACGGGGGTCAGCCGGAGCGCCAGATCCTGCAAGATCCTGCAAGGCTGGATTTGGCCACGCGGATAGGGAGGTAGGGGGAGGGGGGAAGGCTTCTTAGAAGCACCCCTGCTTCTTAGAAGGCGCGAGCCTTCTCTGTAGATGTAGGGCTGGCGCCTTCTAAGAAGCAGCATCCTTCTAAGAAGCGTTCCTCCCTCCCCCTACCCTACCCCCTTGTGCGCGCTACCAATGGATTCTGGCTGAGCCGGGTTTGGGAGCTGCTCGCGGCCGCAGAGGTGGCCAGACATATTGGCTGAGCCTGGTGTGGGCCCCCCCAAAGAAATTGCAGTTCAGTTTTGCTACATGGGCTGAGCCGGGTTTACGCCTGGGCCGAGCTAGTCCACACCCGATTCGGGAGGGGTGCTAAAGGTGTCCCTGGCCCGAGGTGCGCCCAGTTTTTTTCACTTTTAGTGAGCCCTGGGGCCCTTTGCGGGCGCGGTGATCATTAGTTCCTTGAAGTAACGGAGTCGGGGGCGTCCAAACCAGCCGTTTCGCCAGAGACAGTCCTACCCAGTGATATAGCCCCTGGTGGCTCCCCTTGGGGTGCCCAAGTGCCGTGCCTGCTGCATCGCGGTGACCGTGTGGCTCGAAGCAGAGACTCGTCCACTGGGCCGGGCGAGCGCCTCGCCCGAGGCATACCCGCAGTCCGAGCGCGAACGGGCCCGTGATGGACCCCCCAGCGGCTTCCCCTCGAAGTGCCCGAGCGCTACGCCCGTCACACCGCGAGGCCTCCGAGCGTAGAGGCGTCTGCTGGGTCAAGCGACCGCCTCGCTCTAGGCATCCCCACAGTCTGAGCGCGACGGGGCCCGTGATGTACCCACTGGCGGTTCCCCCCATGGGGTGCCGAAGTGCGACGCTGGCTGAAATGCGGTGGCCCATGTGGTCTTGAAAAGAGGCCTCACACACTGGGCCAGACGAGTGCCCCGCTCGAGACATCCCCACACTCCGAGCGCGAATGGAGCTCTGAAGAGAGAACTCGTCCAATGAGCTAACCGAGCGCTTCGCTGGAGACATCCCCACAATCTGAGCCCGAATGGGGCAGAGATCTACCTATTGGCGGCCGACCATGGGGCTCGAAGCAGCGACTCGTCCACTGGGCCACGCGAGCGCCTCGCTCGAGACATCCCCAGAGTCTGAGCGCGAACGGGCCAGTGACATGGGACTCTGACGACAATTCTCGTCCACTAGTCTGAACGAGCGCCTCGCTCGAGACATCCCCACAGTCTGAGCGCGAACGGGCCAGTGATATACCCATGGGCGGCTCGATCAGAGTCACCGCTGCTACCCCCCTCGGCCCTTCAAAGCCACGTGCTGGGGGAAGAGGGCGGGAGAGGCAGGAGGAGGGAGCAGAAGGAGGAGGTAGGGCAAGCCCTGGGGAGGAGGTGAAAGAGTGAGGAGCAGGAAAGGGGGGAGAAAGAAACCCCGCTTCGAGCTGAGACCATGTATGTAACCACTTTCATGTAGCAGGGGTCCTCGTCGTCGCCGCTAGCGTCGTCGCCATCGACGTCGCCATCGCCGTCGCCTTTTTGTTGTCGTCACATCCCTCTTTCTTCTATCCTCCCTCCTCTCGAATCTCGGCTCGAGTACCGCCGGGTACAGGTGAGGACATAGACCAGAAACGCCCAGCATCGTGGCCGATCGCATCGAGGGAGTGGACACACGCCAACCGAGTGTGTGCCTGACTCGTGCCACATCCCCTATCGTACACGCGCGCGCCATTGCCCCGAAAGGGTTTCGTTGTGAACGCACCAGTCTCCAGCAGCCTAAGCAACCAGGCCAGGGCCGCCAGCAGGTTGCCTCAGCAGGTCGCAGCCTGTCCCGAAAGGAATCATCTGCCACCGCACTCCAGAGCAGTGGCGGCGTCGACTGAGCAGTCACTGCATATAGCGAACCCGCTCATAAGCCCCAATCTGAACTCGAGACCATTTACCAGCAACATCGCTCCACTCAGCACACACTCTGTGGTGGGGAAAGCATGATCAGCTACAGCCGGGGCCCTGCAGAAGAACCCTTTTCGTCGAGGAGGGGCTCGGTGTTCCTTGATGGTTCTGCAGTTTGCCTCCTGTCTTCCTTAGGTTTTCCATGGGAAATCGAAGTTCAACTGATGAGAAAAATGGGCCTCGTTCCTTATTTAGGGTTCCTTAGGTCAAGGCCCCGACTGTAGACCATGCTGTACTACTCCTTGACGCACACAGCGGGACCCTGCCGTGATTCGCCAGGGCCCGCGGCCTCCGCCGACGTCCACCAGGGCAACGGCCCCGCCCCGCTCATCAGCTTGGATGCGCCACACTGGGACGTCCCCATCGCTCTTGCCCCCAACGAGGAGGACGGCACACCGTACAGTCGTGGCGCTGAAGAAGGAACCCTTTTCGTTGGGGAGGGGCTCCGCGTTCCTCGATTGCTTCACAGTTTGCTTTGGGTTTTCCTGAGGTTTCCCATGGGGAACCGAAGTTTAACTTATGAGAAAAAGGGGCCTCGTTCCTTATTTAAGGTTCCTTAGGTCAAGGCCCCGACTGTACATTAAGACCATCCCCCGCCACACGCTAGATGAGGGCAGTCGGCTCCTGCAGCAACTCCGCCGACAGGATCAACTTCTCGCGCAAGCCGTCCTGGGGCCAGTCGACACTGCGATGAACCAAGGAAAAATCAGCATCCCTGTCCTCCGCGGGGCTGCTATGGCTACAACGCCTACGCCGGGACACAGGCAGGGAACATGTTGCCAACTTGGCGGGGCTGAGGACAAATGATGCCTGCAGATTGCCTTCAAATTCTAAAGCAGACAACTTCATCTGGATCCGTGGAGCTATCTGCGAATCTGATGAATTGCCGTCGCGCCAGCAGAGCAGGAGCAGTTCGCCTCCCAGCATTCGGGAGCAGCTCCCATGAGGCCAGCCAGGAATGACAGGCGCGGCACAGCAGAGGGCCAAGGAGCGCCCACACGATGGCGAAGCGCGACCAAGTACGCAAATAGTTCGATGACGTCCTCAGCGGCGCTACCACTTACCAGCCTGAAACATATCCCTATCCCCATGCTGGGCACCTCCTCATCGCGATGCCAATCTTAGGGGTTCCCTTCTGCTTTGAGGGCGAATCCCTAAGATTGTCATCGCCTTTTGGCGTGTCAATCTTAGGGATAGGGATACGCTCGAGGCTGGGAAATCACTGCCATCTTTCCTTCCCATTGAGCTCTTGGGGCGCCGCGGCATGGCGCCGGGCACGCGCAGGATCTCGCCGCTACCTCTGGCATCGGGCGTCGAGCCGACGGGCGCCCCAGTCGCCTTGGCCGCCTCAGGCCAATCGGGTATCCAGTCTGACAGCAGCTACCACGTCGCCAACAGCCTCCTCCTCCTCCTCCTCCTCCTCCTCCTCCTCCTCCTCCTCCTCCTCCTCCTCCTCCTCCTCCTCCTCCTCTTCCTCCTCCTCCCCCCCCCCCTCCTCCTCCTCCTCCTCCTCAGCGCCCAGTGAGTAGATCGCGGCGCGGTGCCATGGCGGCCAACAGGTCGCGCTCCAAGCGGCCCGCCCGCCGAGCCTCTCACGATTCCCACCGCCCTATCGGAGCCGTTCGCGCCGGCGGGCCAGCGGGCATCCGCGTGGAACGCGGCGCGGGCGACGCCGGGCAGGTCGCCCTCGAGCTCAGAGGACGCGGCGCGGCTCTGCCATTGAAACGCAAATGGCCATGATATTCGTGCCCATCCAACGGCGCCGCGAAGTCCAGCGCGCGGGGCGGGGTAAAGCCACCAGAGATGATTTTGTCGTTCTCATAGCGGCCGCGCCACCGCCCAATGCCACCGCTCGCGCCCAAGGACCCACCATCCCACGGGCCAGCAGTCAGGCAGAGACCGCCGCCAAGACGGGCCCGCTGACAGCGCCGACGGAAAATATCGTCTCGCTAGAGACCATCGCTTCAGAGGCGCCCGCGCTGGGGCCCCCACGAGGTGGCCCAGGCGCCGGCGCGGCGTCGACTCCAGGGCGGGGCGGCCGCCGGGCCCAGCGCCTGCGCGCGCTGCGGACGCCGCCGTCGAACTGGCGAGGAGGCGCGTCGCCCGTGCGTCGCAAGTGCGGAGAAGAGCGCCCGGCGCCCCCTCAGCGCAGCCAGGCGGGCCGCCGAACCGCCACGGGGCGAAGGAAAACTCCGCAGCGCAACGACAACCTACGAGGCCCCCGCGACGACGAGGACTGCGCCGCGGCGACAGGGGCCGCAGAAGGCGAGGGCGCCAGCGCCCCGCCCCTGTCCCTCCAGTCGCCGGGAGGGTCAAACGCCGCCTGGCTGCGATGAAGATCCGCGGCCATCCAAGGCATGTGCATCGGGTTTGGGGTTGTGGATTGAAGCGCGTTCCCACGGGCAGCGGAGCGCGACCACCATGGGGCCAGGAGGGCGGAGGTCTCTGGAGCTCCCGGAAGCTTCCGAGGGTTTGCGCCCGCTTCTGCTGCGTGAAAGCGGGCCAACTGGGGCTTCTTGACGCGGCGCAGCGCTTCGACGACAGCGTGGCCAGCGCAGCCGCCGACCGCGCCGCGCTGGCCCAGCGGCGCCGCCAGCTTGAGCGCGGGATCGCCATTGTCCAACGCGAGCAAATTAGCTTCGACCTGGACCTCAGGGCCCCCATGGCACACATGGAGCCGCCAGTCACAGCGACTCGGGCCCGAACAGCGCCGGCCGCGCCGACCGCCCCCGCCCCCGCGCCGGACACCTTGGGGCAAGAGAGCGAAGGCACAATCACGGGGAGTGACCACGGGCAACAGGCGCAGCCTGAACGAGGAGGGGAACGAGCTACGACCGCACGGCCATGCCGCCGCGCCGCGCGCGCCCCGAGCCACCTCCAGGCTCGCGCTGAAGGTTCCTCGCTGGGACCCCCTTTCATTCCATCGAGGTTCTGCTGGCCGGGGGGCTGTCTCCTCCCCCATGCTTGTGCAGAGGCGTAAGGAACGGGTCTGCCAGAGCACGGGGATCGCTATGGTCCTTAGCTGATGCGCCGTTGACTACGTCAGGGGCTCGCTGGCGCCCCAGGCTTGCGCGCGCTCGAACCCCTGCGCCGAACCAGGGGGAGTGGCCCCGCAGCGTTTGGCTCGGAGACTCACGCGCCGCCCCGCGCGCCCCGGCGGCCGAGCTTTCCGCGCGGCCGCCGCCGCGCGCCCAAGGGCCCGCCGGGGCCTCGGCCCACGCCCAGATTGTCCTCCGTCACCCCAGCGACCTTGGTTGGGCCAGGGCCACCAGGCCCGAAGCCTGATGTCGATTTAACCGAGCGCGTTTTCGGAGCGACCATGGCGAACAACGCGACCTTCTCTCGCACCGCCGCTGGCGACGCGCGGCGCCAATCTGCATCTTCAGCGCCTTCCAAGACCGCCGCTGACCATGCGATCAACGCGGGCGGCGAAACCCCGCGGGGCGCCACCGGGCCCGCTGGCGCACCAGGCAGCAGCGGCGAACAACTAGGACGCATCGCCCAGCCGAACAACGCCCAGCTTGAGCCCAGCGCGCGCTCGCTGACACGGGGCGCTCCCAGCTCCAGAAGCGATTGAGGGCCGACGGCAGTGGCGACGACCTGAGGGCACGCCGCGCGAGCGGCCCCCGTGCGCGCCGCGGTGGATCAGGCGGGCCCCGCGCCATTTGCACCATTGATGTCTTACGCGCCGCCGCGCGAGCCGACCGCGCCAGGGGCGCAGTTGCAGACGAATGTGGCCCGCCGACCTCGCTGGCCCGCGCAGCTGCGTCATCCGAGCAGGCGGCCGCCAGTCCAGACTGCGTCCCCGTCGCGTTTCAAGAGGTGAGCAACGACCCCACCCAGGACCCCGAAAACGATCGCGGCGCGCCCGACCATCCCAGCGGATCCAGTCGACGGAGGGCGCGCCCAGATGCACTTTGCAAAGGGATGAATTAGAAGCCGTGACTGCGGGAGACGGAGGGAGGTGCATCGTCGGCGCCGTGAAATTTTCCGCCAGCTTCAGTACGCGGCAGGTCTCTGGCACCCATGGAAAGAGGAGCGGACTTCTCCTCAAGCCCAGATGGAAGAATGCACCGGGCGTGCGTTGGAGAGAGTGCAGCGCAGCAGTTGTGCGCTGATATCGCGACCCACGCGCCTCGACATTGCACCACTGGATTACATGATTCAACGGGCGGCTTGCGACCTCGGCTTCGCCGCGTGGCAGAACGGGCAAATCCCCGCGCGTGCGAACGCGGGGCAATCGGCAGGCTCTCCCACGCGAACCGCACTGTCTGCCCGGCGGACTACACTCGCCACTCCCACAGGGCAGAACAAGCAGAAGCCCGCTTGGAGAGGGGAGGGGGGAGGAGGGAGGAGGGAGGAGGGAGGAGGGAGGAGGGAGGGAGGAGGGAGGAGGGAGGAAGGAGGAGGAGGAGGAGAAGCAGGAGGAGGAGGAGGAGCAGGAGGAGGAGGAGGGGGCAGACGATCCATCCTCCTTCACATCCTACTCCTCGCCAGCCTCATGCTGCGGGGCGAGGCCGCCATTGGGAGTGGGGAGGGCGGGAGTCGAGGATAGGGTTCGGTTTCAGGCGTTATCTGGGAGGTCTGACCCGTCAACTCCCTGGCTGAGCTGCAGGTTATGACGAGGAAGGGTATGAGGAGGATGATGATCATGATGATGATGAGGAGGAGGAGGGGGAGGAGGAGGAGGAAGGGGGGGAGGAACATCCGTGGCCCTTTTTCTGCGTGTGCTGCTACAGCTTTGCGGCTTCGCATCAGCATGCAAGGTTTTGTGTGGTCGCATCCTCGGCACGGCGAGGTATCTATTTTGCAGTCAGGGTTTCGCACCGTCATGTCGTGCTGCAGTGGTTCTGGGAAAAAGTGGCCTCGAGAGAAGGTGTTCCTGAGCTCTCTCTTGGGTGCAATTTTCAGCCTCTGCAGTCCCTCTTAGCCTCTAATGGCCTTAGGCATGATGAGAAGGCCTACCTGAGGAGCGTTGTCGCTGGGGGACAGTGGCCCCAGCATCGTCAGTGGCTTTCGCAGTACACCGCCGACCCCCTCTGCCGCTTGTGTCAGCAGGCCGCTGGCACGCTCTTGCATCGTCACGCGAGCTGTGCGGGCCACGATGACATCGCGGCACAGGAGGTCCCACCTGATTTCTTGACCTCAGTTGTCAGGGCGAGCGTCGACCCTCTTCCTCTCCTCTTCGCCGAGAGGCTCCTCGTCCCCGAGGCTCCCCTTCCTCCTGCGAACCCCCTCCCCGATCGGTGGTTCGGTGGAGGACCTACCGAGATGGCAGGGCACATCTTTCTTGACGCCAGCTGGATGGACCAGCATCTGCCGCCAGCGTATCAGGCTGTAGGCTGGGCCATTGTCAGTGTGCAGCCGCAGCATCCGTATAAGGTTAACTCGGCGATGTGCGGTTCCCTCCAGATCGTGTGTCAAGATATTGACTGTGCCGAGCTGTTTGCTCTCAACCGTGCTTTGCAGCACAGTGCCCCAGGCAGTATTTCTTATACCGACTCAGGTTTCGTCCACGATGGAGTTTACCAGCGTGGCAAGGCGTTCTGTTGCTCGGCGCGCGCTGCCTGGTCTGAGCTATGGGTCCAGGTCTGGCGCCGCATTGACGACTGGGGCGGCATCGAGTGTGTCGACCTACGCAAAGTCAAAGGTCATTGCACCGAGGCGCGCATCCAGTCTGGACTCTCTACGCGTTTTGAAAAAGAGGGCAACGCGCATGCTGACGAATGGGCTCAGCGGCTGGCCTCGAGAGCCCGCATTGATCCTGAGCTCCGCAAGGTTCGCAAAGCCAAGGCCCTCGTGCTCTCTCAATGGGCGTCTTGGGTTGCGCACATCGGGCCTCGCATGTGTGACGTTGGTTGTGAGCATGTCTCTCGGCGGCTGCGCAAGGCTCGTGGCCCTGGTGTAGTGGACCGCCCTGTGCCGAGGATGGTGGTGGAGCCCCCGCCGCCAGTCACGCCGCGCAGTCTGTCGAGAGCAGACCTTGCCTCTGTACGGGTGCAGCTTGCGGACGAGAGACCGCATGTCATGCACCCCTTCGCCGTCATAGGGGGCGGGGGGCGGAGGTTGTGGTGTACTGTGTGCGTGGTGTGCGGGCTGGGAGGGGTCAAGATCTCTGCGAACTTGTCACAGGACTGTCGAGGCCCCCCTGCTCCAGGCACGTGGGGTGCTCGTGTCCTCGCGGGCCTCACGCGTGCGCCTGCACGCTTCCAGGTCAATCGTGTGTGGCGGTACCTCGAGGATCCGCTGCGCACTGCTTCCTTGATCCGTGCGGGAGTGGTGCAACCGCTCTAGTGCCGTGCTGCGCCATGCCCCGCGCGGCTTTCATATCCGCCAGCCTGCTGTGTGCTGGCCATGCCTTTCCTTTCTGGGCACTGTTCGGGTGGCGCCACCCGCCTCTGGCTGTGGCCATGCGGTGGCGTAAGTGGCAGGTGGCGCGGACAACCTTGTTCGCGTTCAGGCTGAGTCCAGGAAGGGGGGAGGAAGAGGAGGAGGGGGAGGATGAGGAGGTGAGCGTGGTAACTTCAGCTTTTACCGCCACGCGCCATCGCTCGATGCCGCCAGCTCGCGTATGCGCGCGTGCGAGAGGCATGCGCGAAACTGCCGGCATGTTTGGCACAAGGCGGCTACTGATGCGGTGCATCGAGCTTTGTGCACGGTGATACCAAGAGCCCACGAAAGTTTTGCTTCAGTTCGTTGTGGGGGCAGATAGTAAATTTGTCGGATACGTTGATTGGCCACCTTCCTCTGGAGACCGAGACTCCAGGTCTGAAGGCTGTGAGAGCGAAAACCTGAGGTCCATGTTAAGACGTGCATCAGCAGCTAGGCTGTTTCAGAGGGGGAACGTGGAGCGTTCTTGAAGAGCTGGCCAATGAGGAGGAGGGGGAGGAGGAGGGGCGATGGGGGGGGGATTGGGGAAGACGGCGGGCAGCGAGGGGGAGGGCGAGGGGGACCCCTTCGCTCCCAGTCTCCGCGCCCCACCCCCCGCACCTCTTACCCTCCGCCTTTCCTTCCCGCCCTCCCGCTGCACCCTCCAGGGCTCGAGCCACAAGCGGTGCTCCGGCGACTTCGTGGGCCCTGTTCGTTTCGACCCCGTGGCGCAGGCAGAGGCGGAGCGAAGACAGAGCGAGGGGAAGCGAAGGCCAAACGAGAACGGAAAGCGCCGTTCATAGGGGAGCAAACAGTGGCATAGACATAAAACTCGGAGGTCCGCGCGGACCTCCGAGTTTTTGTGTATTTATGCCAATCGTTGCTCCCCTAGTTCAGCCCGCGCACTGCCGCCCTCTCCGCTCTCTTCACCCCGCGGGGCCCCCCCGCAGCCCGGCCGAGCCCCCAGGGGCGGCTCCGCCCTGCGCGCGCCGGCGGCCGATATATG
Organism: Prorocentrum cordatum; assembly: GCA_963575745.1. NCBI lineage: Eukaryota > Dinophyceae > Prorocentrales > Prorocentraceae > Prorocentrum > Prorocentrum cordatum. The sequence continues at coordinate 292,782 of CAUYUJ010004413.1, forward strand.
GCTCGGGGGCGGCAGCGAGGGGGGCGATGACTGGGGGGGGGATATCGTGGCGTGGGCCGCGATGTCTCCCCAGATTGTATGGAGGAGAAGGAGGGGGAGGAGGAGGAAGAGGAGGATGACGAGCTGGAGGAGGGGGAAGGGTGGAGGGGGAGAAGGGGGATGAGGAGGAGGAGGAGGAGGAAGAGGAAGAGGAGGAGGAGGAGGAGGAGGAGGAGGAGGAGGAGGAGGAGGAGGAGTGCCTCTTCTTATTTCAACGCGTTTTCTGGCCCCCCCCCCTGGGCCGCGCACACGCCGCCGGCCATGATTTATTTGCGCCCCCCCTCTTGGACGCACCCCTCTTGGCCGCCTCCGAGCGCGCCGGCGACCGATATGGCCCCCGCCCGGGCGCCATGCCGCCGGCTGGCGCCGACGACGAGGAGACCCGGCGGGTCGCGGCCCTGCTGCTGCGCGGCGCCCGCGAGCAGGAGGAGCGGGCCCAGGAGCGGGTGTTGCCAGACGTGCCGGGGCAACGATAGGGGGGGAGGAGGAAGAGGAGGAGGAGGAGGAGGAGGAGGAGGAGCTTGAGGAGAAGGAGGAGGAGGAGGAGGCGGAGGAGGCGGAGGAGGAGGAGGAGGAGGAGGAGGGGACAGGCAAAAGGGGGGATGCATCGACCCCCATCGGTGTATCGCCGATTCCAGGGCGATGCATTCTCCCCCTCATGCCCTACCGCTGCCCCATCAGAGGTGTCCCTGGCCCAAGAAGGCTTTTTCCCCCAACCATCCTGTGGTGTTGGGTCCTCGTTCTGAAGAGACAGTGCCCCGCGTTCTTCTCCTCCCGTCTCCTCTCTTCTCCTCTCTTCTCCTCTTCTCTCCTCTCTCCTCTCTCCTCTCTCCTCTCCTCTCTCCTCTCTCCTCTCCTCTCCTCTCCTCTCCTCTCCTCTCCTCTCCTCTCTCCTCTCTCCTCCTCTCCCTCCCCTCCCCTCCCCTCTCCCCTCCCCTCTCCTCTACTCTCATCTCCTCTCCTCCTCCTCATCTCCTCCTCCTCCTCCTCCTCCTCTTCTCCTCCTCCTCCTCCTCCTCCTCCTCCCTCCTCCTCCTCCTCCTCCTCCTCCTCCTCCTCCTCCTCCTCCTCCTCCTCCTCCTCCTCCTCCCCCTCCCTCCTCCGCCTCTGTGCCTCTGCCCTCCGCGTGTGCCTGTTCCGGCACACCCTCGGGCGGGCCTCCTCGGGATGGACGCCCGCACCTCGCTGGAGGGGCTCTCGCCGTCGGCGACGCCGCGCTCCTGGTGGAGGCGGCGGTGCGGGCGGCGGCCATACCGCGGCGCACGGTCGCTGCGGTCGCGCGTCGGGGGGTGTCTGCCGCGGCTTTCGCCGCGGCGTCGACGCCCGCCGCGCTTGCGGCGGCAGCTGGCGCCGATAGGGGGCCACATGCGAACCCTACCCCTACCCCCCACGATATCTGAAGGGGTAGGGCTAGGGTTCGCATGTGGCCCCCCAGCCGAGGAGCCGCGTCGGCAAGATCGTGGGCGCGCTGCAGGCGCTGCTGGAGGGCCTCCCGCAGCGGCGAAGGCGGCGCGGCGGAAGCGCCGGCGCCGGCGGCCGGCAGAGGCGCGCAGGGCTTCGGGAGGCGTGCGCTGGGCCTGCAGGGGCGCTGGCGCTGGCCGCTGCCGCCGAGGCGCCTGTCTGCGCGGTGCGCCGCGCCCGCGAGGCCGACGGCGACACGGCCTCCCTCGACGACGAGTGGGCCGACGCCCCTCCCCGCGCTCCGCGGGGGCGACGGCGGCGGCGAGACGGAGGCGCTGCGGAGCCAACGCAGGTGCCCCTCGCGGCGCCTGCGGCTGGCGGAGCGGCGGCCGCGGCCTTCGCGAAGGTTGTCGCCGCAGCGGACGGCGCCCTCCGCCAGGCGACGGAGTACCAGCCCTCGGCCAGCGTCGAGCTCCGGCGCGCGCTGGAATCCGCTGGTTGGAGGCCGGTCGCCAGCGTCTGAGGCCCGCGGCCTCCTGTCCGAGGGAGTGGCTTCGGTGGTTTGCCCTCTTTTGAGGGCGGCACGGCCTGGCAGATGTCCCGCGTGACATTGCACGCCTGCCCCCCAGAGAGAGGCTTCGGTGGGCTACCCCCTCTTGAAAGGGCGCGGCCTGGAGGATTTCCCGCGCGGACGTCTCAGGTGACGCCGCAGACAGGGTGCAGGGCGGGCGCCTTGCGCTCAGGGCTCCTTTGCGGGCTCGCTGTCGGCCCAACGCAGG
>CAUYUJ010004413.1:302500-310000 GCA_963575745.1 Prorocentrum cordatum
AGCGTCCGGAAGCCGAAAAAGCCAGAACACAAAAAACATAGAAAAAACAATGAAAATCAACGATTTTGGCCTCTTGGGGCTCTCTTCGGAGGCCTCTTGGAAGGCTCTTGGGGCGTCTTGGAGGCCTCTTGGGCTGTCTTGGGGGCCTTTTGGGCCGTCTTGGGGTCATCTTCGGCGTCTTCGAGCGCTCTTTGGGCGTCTCGGGGGCCTCTTGGGCAGTCTTGGGGGCCTCTTGGGGCACTCTGAGCGCGCTCTGGGGAGCCTGAGAGGCCGCACCCAGAAGGAAAACCATCTCTGAGTAGACTTGGTCGGGCGGCGGTCGGGCGGCGGTCGGGCGTTGGTCGGGGTACTTTTCGCCGGGGGACCCCCAGGGGCCGCCCCGCGCGCGCGAACTAGAAATACTGTTAATTCTGTTAACCAATTACCGGAGATCTTAGCACGCCCTGGCCCGTTGGGCCGGCGAATTTGTTCTATTGCTTCTGCGTCGAGTAATTATACCCCTAAATCGCGGACGGAGTTTAATTTTTGTTCGGCGCTTCCCGGGGCAAATTCAATTTTCCGTGCAGGGGGCAGAGCGATACCGTGGGATGGACCACTCCGTAGGACGGCCGACGAACATTCATGTCTCACTCGGGATTGCAATGGAGATCATATAGGAATAGGACGCGGACATTCAAGCGAGTACAGGAACAGCTTTGAAATAGAAGTGTCCTAGTTCATTGGACGTACTTGCCAGCGCGCAGCATTTAATTTAGACAGCAGCCAAATCGTCTCAGCGCTCAGACAGAGCAACTTCAAACGAAATCCAGACGGAAAGCGCTAAGAACTCGTAAGACAGCCTTAAGACAGCTAACAGGTCGCAAGCGTTTCATCTTAAACAAAAAAGCGTGGTCTTAAATGTATCGTGCGGCGAAAACCGTCTTTGGAAATTTAAGTAAAAACAGTGCGGTGCTAACGATAACCCCAGGGGGGTCCCGAACGACTTTCTTAGGTGTTGTATAGCCATGGAACGTCTATGGAAGCCCCCCTGGCCACAAGCCAGGAGAGTGCATGCACCGACCCTGGGCCCAGGATTGGCCTGGAAGTGATCGGTCAATGTGCACAGCTCTCTTGCTTTCTAAGGAGGAGGGCATCTCCGCCTACCTGGACGGCGGCGGCCGACACCGGGCCCCTGGGCGGGTGGACGACCGCGTGCTGAAGGGCGACTTGCGGCAGGGGCTGAGCTTCAACAGGCGGCAAGGCGTCGACGCCGCCAGGCTGCCCGCGCTCGCCCCCGAGGACCACGACACGCCCCTGCAGCGGGAGCGGAAGGCGCTGGACAGGGAGTTCGTGCGGCGCGCTCACGAGCTGCGGCAGCCGACGACGGGCGGGGCGCCCGCGGAGAAGGCATTCAGATGAGAAGAGGTACTGATACCGCTGCTCATCCTGGAGGGTTGTCGCCACCACGTTTTGGATCCTCCTCGAAGCTTTGCTCCGACGGCACCTTGAGAGAGGCCTTGGGAGCAGCGGTATCGGCAGCTCGCGATTTCCCCAGGCCCGCCCTGCCGACCCCGCCGGACGGCCAAGCGCCCCAGAGCGGGAGGACGTGTTCGCGTCGTTCAACCGGCGGCCTCCCGGTCAGTCCTTCGGCTGGGGGGAGATGGCGGGGCCTTGCTTCGACTTTGCGAAGGTCGAGCGGGTGGTCAGGGGGAGTGACCCACATGGGGAGTGAAGGAAGAGGCCCCAAAAGGGCCCTTTCGGGCCCCTTTTGGGCCCCATCTGTCCCCCCAAAGGGCCCTCAAGGGCTCCTTGAGGGCCTTTGACTTCACCCCCATGTAGGTCACCCCCCAGTGCCGCCCGTCCGAGAAGGGCAATTGCCTCCGCGAGAATTGCCGCTTCACCCACGACCCGGCGGACCGCGTCGCGGGCGCGCCGGGGGCCGGGCCGCCCGAACCCCAGAGGAAGCGGCAGCGGGTCGGGGCGATGGGCGCTGTCGTTGACATCGGCGCGGCCGAGGAGGAGGCGGCCAGGCAGGCCGAAGAGGACCTCGAGCTGGCCAACCCGCTCATGCGCGGCCCGGCAGCCACGAAGCCCTCAAAAAAGCCCGCGGCCGATGGCACTGCCAGAGGCCCGGGCAGGCCAGAGCCGGCGGTGGCCCGCGCCCGGGGCGGGGCGGACGAGTGCTGGGCCAGCAAGAAGCTCAGAGTGCGCATCGTGGACGACGGTGGAGACTTCAAGCGTTCCTCGGCGGCGAGCGAGGGGGGGAACTGAGAAGGAGAAGGCCTTCTCAGAAGGCGGCGGGACCTCTCAGAAGCCCTCGCGCCTTCTGAGAAGTTTTTTCTGTCTTCGGGGTAGGCTTAGAAAACTTCTCAGAAGTCCGCGGGACTTTCGAGCCTTCTGAGAAGGTGCGCCCCTTCTCACTTCCCCCCCTGGCTCGCCGCCTAGTTCCCACCTGAAGAAGGGCGTCGTCTGTGGCGTGGACGCGGGCCGTTTGCAGGTGGACGTTCGGCTGGACGGGAGCGGGGAGGTGCTGGACGCCGTGCCGCTGGAGCGGGGGTGGAGTCGAAGGGGGAGGCTGGACCGTCGTATCTTGCTGATTAAGCGTGGGAGGACACGTCATCACGGTAGAGGCCTGGAGCCTGACAAACAGCTTGGGCGAGGGGCTCAGAAGAACCGTTGGAATCATGTTATGCCGATGTCGTCGGGCCGTGCTCAGTGAAAGAGGTTGAAGAGGAGGAGGAGGAGCAGGCGGAGGAGGAGAAGGGGGATGGGGACGACGACGACGACGACGACGACGACGACGACGACGGCGATGGCGACGACGACGACGACAAGGACGACGAGGAAGGAGGAAGATAACGAGGACGGCGCGGGCTTCCCTTGCCGAACCACAGGCCACTAGTTTTCGGAGTCGCTCCAGACGGCCGCCCGGGTTGACCACGGCAGGTCCGCGCCGCGCCGACGCGGCGGCGACCCCGGCGGGGACGTTCAAGGTCGTGTCGTGTCGCTGCCGGTGGCCGAGAAGCGGCCGATGTGGCACGGTCAGCGCAGTTGAAGTGCAGCGATCGTGCATGGGTGGCGATCCACGCGGTCTCTCAGAATTCAATGCTGGCGTCAGCGCCACGTGGCCTTGGCGCAGGTGTCCTGGTCTAGGTTTCAGCCACTGCCCAGTCCGGAGCACCAGCCGTGCGCAAGCATTTGCAAGCACCGAGCTCAAGAGCACAGTCCCCTCTTTGTGGAGCTGCATGTCGATGGAGGTAGCGGAGATGCGGCGCGCAGGGGGAGGAAGGGGCGGAGGAGGACGACGTTGACGGTGAGAAAAAAGACGGCGCATTGGGTAAACAGGCAGAGAAGGGGAGGGGAGGAGGCGCGCAGCACGTGCGGCGATGCTTGTAACGCAGGCGTGATTGGTCTGAAAAGGAGGTGATGGAGGAGACGGGTGAGGAGGAAGGAGGATGAGGAGGAAGGAGGATGAGGAGGAAGGAGGAAGGAGGAAGGAGGATGAGGAGAGGGAGGATGAATGGGAGCAGGACGATGGAGGGAAGTTGGGAAAGTGGCGGCAACAAAGGAGGTCTGCGAAGGGGGGAGGAGGCTGGGGGAGGGGGAGGATGAGGGGGAGAGGGGTGGCAGCACAGTTCTCAGGCAGTGGCGGTGAGGCCCCGCAGGTGAGGAGAAGGAGGAAGGCGGAGCGGATGAAGAGAAGAGCGAGGAGGACGGTGAAGGGGAAGGAGGTGCAGGTGTGGGAGAAGAAGGGGGAGGGGGAGGGAAAACGGGGAGAAGATGATGGGAGGGTGGCAGCCTAGGGAGCAAGCGAGGGGAGGAAGACCGCGCAGGGGGGATAAAAGAAAGGGGAGGCGGAGAATGAGGAGGACGAGGACAGGACACCCTCCCTTCCGAAGAATTCCTCACAAGTCCCTGCAAGATCTCCCTGTTGACACTGCTGGGAAAAGCATCCTTGGAAGACGAGCGCCCCATATCAGCCTGCGATTCAGGCGAAAGGAATGCCCCTTGCAGCCGCCAAGGTCTTATACGAAGGAATGCGAAGGCAGGATCGCGAAGATGAAGAGGATCGTGAAGGCGAGGGGAGATCTTAGTCTTAGACGCAGCGCTGGCAACTCTCCCACTCGTACTTTGAGTGTTTTCCCGGCAGGTGTGTTTGTGTGTATGTAATCTGCCGGGCGTGCCATGGCGCCAAGCTCTGCGAAGAAGGGAGTGGTTGGAGAGTGCCCAGGTTTGAAAATGGTCAGCCCTGTGTTTGAGCACTTGCTGTAACGCTCGCACGGCGTGTCTTGGAGCCTACAGATTTCGACAGCGGGAGTACCATGCTGGAAAGGAAGTGCACCCGACGCGTGTACCCCGTACACAGTGTTGCACGTGTGGTGCTAACGTGTGCAGAACTCTCGAGTGGAGGCCCCAGTTTGAAAAGGAACCGCCATCTGCGCTGATAGCCGCTTCAGCAGGGTACGACCACACTTGCGCGGCGCGACGGAGAGAGCCACAGGTGAACGACCGGGTGCCATCCATGCTTGCAGTTTGCAAACAGTGTTGCAACGACAGTCCGCGGCCCGATGGCGAGATCCACATGTTGATAACCATCCGCCCTCGAACCGTGTGGCTGTTGAAAGGTTTGCGGAAGAGTGTGCGCGGCCCGAAGGCGACAACAAACGCCCTGCGCGCTTTGCCGATACGCTTGGCTGCGCTAAGGAAGCGGATGGAAGAGGAGGAGGAGGAGAAGACGAGGAGGAGGAGGAGGAGGGGGACGGGGAGGACAAAGAGAGCATCAGGAGAACGGGACGAAAGGCGAAGAGGATAAGAAAAGCGGGGGCGTTCCAGGACATCCTCGAGACAGTGGTGTCCAAGTCGTGCACAGAGGTGGAGATTATCCGCGGGAGGGGAGGGCGGACGAGCAGGCGAAGCAAGCCCTCCTCCTTCTCCACATAGATGTTCTCATATTTCGTGATTATGTGCGGAATTGCCCCCGACTCTCTCTCGCACTGTTTGGTTGCAAGACTTCGTTGTTGATGCGTCATTGTGTGTGACTCGATCGGGACCCGGTTCTTCAACAACGGTGCTCCCGCTGCATTGTTGGCCACATTTCAGGATCGGCGCTTGGCCCCCGTCGTTCAGAATGTTACTCCTGCCCAGGGAGTGCCACACTTTTGCAACGAAGCCATTCCTCCTCGTTGCCGATATCTTCCGTTCCCCTCCTCCACCTTACTTCTCTTGCTCCTCCTACTCCTCCAGCTTATGCTGCGGTTCTTCCTCCCTCCTCATGCTCCTCCTTGCCTTCCTGCTCATTCTCTTGCTCATCCGCCACCTCCTCCTCCAATTTACAGGGCCCACCATGTCTGAGTGCGCACCACACTGGGGGCAAGGTGTTCCAGGACACCCCAGTCGACGTATGGAAAAGAATTCAGCGCAGTGGGGAGCGATGATCGGGAGAGATAGGATGTCAGGTATTGCGCGAGTGCACCCAGCTTGTCCTCCGCATCCTCCTGCTACTTACGCAGGACGAGGGGTTTTCCTCTTGAGTTGCAAATGGCGTGGAAGTTGGTGACCGAACCCCTTTCCCCCGCAGAATCTTAACACGGGCGGGTTCCGGGGTCCGCGGATCCGATGTCCTCCGGCTCCCCGTTTTAGTTTTAGTAAGATATAAATTTTAAGCGGGGTAACAATCGGATCCGCCGTAAAAAATTAGACCGAACACGGACCAGCAAATCCGAAATCGGATCCGCGCGGACGGAAATCGGATCCACCAGAACAAACACCGAAGCCAGACATGGGTCCGCGCGAACTTCATGGGGATCCGACGGCGGTTATCTCATACCTGTCTGTTCAAGACTTCAAACCGTGGTTCCAGGCCCAAGAGGAAAACAATTTCGTCCTGGGGATGGGCGTTTTTGCCTTCTGACTTGTTTTGTTGGTTACCACATAGCCGACACACCACATTTCACAGGCAGTCCGTTGTTGGTTACCACAGCCGACACACCACATCTCACAGGCAACCCGTTGTAGCAGGAGACGCAGGGCCGAAGCGCACGGGCGTTTTGGCCTTCGGACTTGTTGGTTACCACATAGCCGACACCACATCGCACAGGCAGTCCGTTGTTGGTTACCACACAGCCGACACACCACAATTCACAGGAAGTCCGTTGGGTCAGGAGACGCAGGGCCGAAATGCACTTACGCAGGACGAAGGATTTTCCTCTTGAGGTGCAGAAGGCGATGATGAGATGGAAATTGATGACAGAATCCGTTTCCCCCGTAGAATTTTAGCACGGGCGGGTTCCGGGGCCCGCGGATCCGATGTCCTCCTGCTCCCCGCTTTAATTTTAGTGATATAAATTGGAAACGGGGTAGAATTGGATCCGCCGAAAACATAAGACCGAACACGGATCCAGCAAATCCGAAATCGGATCCGCGCGGACGGAGGTTGGATCCACCGACAAGCGGTCGTCGGAGGCATAGTCTCGAAGAAGAGGTCGGCCATGCGCTTATTAGAGAGCGCGGGCCTTGTCTATAGATGTAAGGCCGGCGCCTTCTCAGAGGCAGACTCCTAAGACGCCGTCCCCTCCCCTCTCCCCCTACCCCTTTGTGCGCGCCGCGAAAGAGGGCCATGAACAAAAGTGTTCGGCGGTCCCCGCGGATTTCTTAGATCTGCGCTGAGCCCACTGACGGCGCCTCCGGCGCTGCCCCTGGCGCGCTCCACGCGCCAGGGAGGGGGTCCAGCGCAGATCCAAGAAATCCGCGCGGACCGTGGAAGGTGTACGTTGATGCGTGTGTTGTTTCCTCGATAGTCACATGCGCGTACCTCGACGAGGTCTTCGTGCACCGCGCAACGATACGGTTCAGGACAAAGGACTCCGTCGCGGTCGAAGCGATTGTTTTGGGGCGGGCGGGCGGCGATTTGTTCGGGGCATTCGGAGTGTTTTCTGACGGTGGGCATCCATCGTATCCTCTTGCTTCGCTCCAACCCTGAGGTCGCGCGCTGGTCACATCGCACCTGATGCGAAAGACAGGGGATCCAGAGCCGCCAAGACGTAAGAATCAATAGTGCAACGATGGAAGCACGCGGACGCCAAGAGCGCCGGCCTGTGGGACCCGACTGCGCGGCCGAAAGCTTCAAGGCTGCACGTCCCAAGGGGCGAAAGATGCACGAAAACCTCCAGCCTCGAGGTAAAAGCGCATCGTCGACCCTCGAGCCTCGAACTTTGAACCTCACCGATGGGAGCGGAGCGTGGCGGAGCGCGCCGGCGACCGCCACGGGCGGGGCCGAGAAGGGCAGCGCGGGGTGGGCGGGAGCCCCCGGTGCTCGCAGCCGAAGTCGGTCGGTGTGGGGAGGACAGGGAGGGGCGGGGACGTGCGGGGGAGTGCTCGTGTTCCAGCGTCGGTGTCCGAGGGGTTTGGTCGCCCTCTTCCGCCAGCATGCATATCCATCTATACATATGTATATATATATATATGTATCGTATCAAAGCTCGAGCAGGGCTGTGTTTTGGCGATTTCGTGGACCATTGAGCC
>CAUYUJ010004413.1:312500-377500 GCA_963575745.1 Prorocentrum cordatum
ACTACTACTACTACTACTACTACTACTACTACTACTACTACTACTACTACTACTACTACTACTACTACTACTACTACTACTACTACTACTACTACTACTACTACTACTACTACTACTACTACTACTACTACTACTACTACTACTACTACTACTACTACTACTACTACTACTACTACTACTACTACTACTACTACTACTACTACTACTACTACTACTACTACTACTACTACTACTACTACTACTACTACTACTACTACTACTACTACTACTACTACTACTACTACTACTACTACTACTACTACTACTACTACTACTACTACTACGACTACGACGACGACGACGACGACGACGACGACGACGACGACGACGACTACTACTATTACTACTACTACTACTACGACGACGACTGCTACTACTACTATTACTACTACTACTACTACTACTACTACTACTACTACTACTACTACTACTACTGCTGCTGCTGCTGCTGCTGCTGCTACTACTACTACTTCTATTACAACTACTACTACTACTCGTAGTCGTCGTCGTAGTAGTAGCCGTGGTCGTAGTAGTGGTAGTAGCCAGAGTAGTAGAGTCCTGGCCTCGTCTCAGAGACTTGGCATCGCTCGGACGTGTACAGTTCTGCCTCGGCGAGGACCACACTGAGGAGCATCCTGGCCCATCCAGCCAACAAAACACGCACGAAGCCGAAGAATGGCACGGGCCATGGACGCCCGAGCGATGGCAAGAGGAGGGCCAGATCTGGGCGCTCCTGCTCCTCCTCCTCCTCCTCCACCTCCTCCTCCTCCTTCTCGGTACGTCCTCTCCCTGGCGCTCTCTGGGCTCCGCGTGATGGGGGGCGATAAGTGATCACGGGGCGCGTGTCACTGCTCGCAGAGTGCCTACTCGCAAACGCCTGGAAAGCACATGTCTGCCTCGACGGAAGGTATCGTGCATCCTCAGAAGGCGGATCCAGGCCAATTCCGAGCAGTCACTCTGCGAGCAGAAGACGCGCTCGTCTAAACGAGTGGGCAGCGAGGGCCGCGGACCCCCCACTTCGTCGCCCTCCCATGAAGCGCCGCCCGGCGCTCTCTTTCCCGCAGGCCAGCCTGGCGCCAGTCTGGCCCCGTGTCACGGGGGCCCCGAGGGGTCAGCTTGCAGAGCGTTCACGCGGCGGGGCTGCGATGATGCTGGGCTCGTCGGGCCGGGACGGTCGGTTTCGCGGCGGCGCCGGGCGGGTCGGTCCCAGGTGCGCATCGGGCCAGTCGGTGTTCGGCTTGGCCTTAGACCCAGTAGAGGCTTGATAGAAGTGCTCTCGGCCGAAGGTAGTCCTAGCGCAGGAGCAGAAGCGTGAAGGACAGTGACATTCTCTATCTATTGTCTGAGGCGTCACCACCGCAGCGTCACTTGTCTTGTACTTCTCGCACTGGGCGCCCGTCCTCTCCTGCATGATTTGCCTCCGCGCTTGTCCGCGAATCCCTCCTGAGGTCGAGCTCCCTCTGGACGACGTCTGCGAATACGCTTGAAGTGTGTCTGCTTTCGTGGATGTCTTGGCGGGCTCCCCTGTCGCGCGATCAAAAAAAGAGCATTCGCGGGTGTGCCTTGCGCAGCTCCAGCCCGTTGTATGTTAGGTAATTGTGTGATGGTGTTCTTGGTTGCTGATGCAGGAGATTGCAGGAATGGTGAATCATTTAGCCCCCACACCCACACACAACCCATACACCCAGCACCTTGAACACACGCGCCGAAGATGTGTACGTGCACGAGTTCACATAGTTAACACTTTGGCTGAGATCTCTGCGATATACCATGTTCATGGTGCCGTTCACACCGCGACATGATTGAATTAGTCAGTTAACGTTTCCATTGCGGAGCTGGATATGTTGATCAGATTTGTAGTCCCGAGGATGCACGCCGATGTTGGAATGTCTGTGTGTACCGTTTCTCATGTTCAGATCAATAGTTCGAACTACCTACGAGCTGATCGCTTTCCGCTTGTTTTGCGAAGGTTTGAAAGCAATGCCAGGACTACGACTGCGCGTCCATTGCCGTCCATGGCCCCCTCCCCACCAATTGTCAATATAACAGTTGTCGCTTTCTCGACTGTTCATTCATGTGATGTTCGTCCTCCATGCTGAATTCCCTCATACGCGATCATCTTGGTGAGTAAGACGAGCGTACCCGCTGAAGTCATTTATTGATAGCACCCTCGGGGAGGTACAACAGCGACTGCCAATGCCGTTTGTATCGCTCTCGCTGGTGCATCTGCATGCTGCATGATCAGCCAAACATGGTCAGTTTTATGTCATATCACAACGCGGTCCCAGAAACGTCAAACATATTAGTCCCATCGCTTTAGGATCTTCGCAAACAGTGTAAACAACATCGTTGTGGTATGTTTCTGGCTTTTGCCTCCCAAGCTCCATATTCAATGCTGCAGTCATCAAAACACTGTGATGATAGTGTTGTTCGTCTGTTCGTGCGAATGTCTCAAACCTAGTAGTTCTTGAGTGGTTTTCCCCCGCGCACTGTCTCGGACGCCAAAGAGCCTCTCCAGGTCTCGGCCACGCGGGCGCCTTGGGCTGCCGTTGGCTCCCCCCCGCTGGGAGGAGGATTTCTGAGGACCGGGCGCTGTGTGGTTCAGCCTGCAACGCCTGTACAGCCTTTGGTCTTTCCCCCGCGCACTGTCTCGGCGACACCGCACAGCCGGTCGGCTTGTGCAGGTCGGCTTGGAGTCTGGCGCCACCCCGGCGATTCACTCCGGTGCCTCCGCACATTCTTCTCGGCAGCCCGTTTACTTCGGTTCACGTCGCTGCGCCTATGTGCGCTTGCTTGTGAATTTAGTTCATTTTGTCCTGTGCATGCGCATCTGCAAATAGTCTAGCGTGTGCGAACTTGTCCGCCGACGCTGGCGGCTCTGTTCGCCAATTCGCTTCGTTCCGCCACCCGGACGCCGCTTTCGCTCCTAGGCCGTCCCCTGGGAGCCGCCGACCAAAAAAATACCCCCACCAGTTTGGTGAGTGGGCCGGCTGGCCTGCGGCGCGTTTAGTAGCTAATTAGGCCGTTACCGTGTCCCGGAACGCTTCTGACTCCGCTTGCGCTCTCGCTGGCGGACGCGACCGAAAAAGAATCCCCACCAGTCGCGGCCCAGCTAGTGTTGGGACGGCTTCCGACTTGCTTCCCGAGCCCGCAGACCAAACATATCCCCACCAGTCCATCCAGAAACGATGCCCATGAGGGTTGACGGGGAGAACGGGGAAGAGACACGCATAACCAAACAGCGAGGGAGGCTTGGGAGGCTCCGTGGCCATCTCGAGCCTTTTTGGAGCGGTCTGCTGGCCGCTTGGAGCATCCTGGGAGCTATCTTGAGCCAGCTTGGGTTATCTTGGAGGTCATTTTCGGCTCTCTGAGGTCGCTCGGGGGCCTGTTGGAGGCCTCTCGGGGGCCTATTGGAACCCCTCTTGGGGCATCTTGGGGCGCTTTTGGGACCCTCTTGGGGGCCTCTTCGGAGCCCTGGAGGGCCTCTTGGGGCCTCTTTGAGGCGGTCGGTCAAAACAGGGGTGGCACTCGATTTGCGTCCCCCCTCGGGGGCCACGATCCTCGTGAGGGGTGGTAAAAAATGACCCTCCCAATGGCCGAAAAAGGAGCCTCCGACACCTCGCGATCCGTCACAAAAAACCTCAGGACGGGGAGGGGGGGGCTCCCCTCCCCGAAGGGGGAAGAGGGGTTGTGGAAGTGGAAAGAGATCCTCGTTAGACCACCTGTCTCCCAAAGGGCTGGTGGGATTGCCCATGTCACAGATGTCGGCGTTTCCGGGCACGCTTGGATCAAGAATTCCTTTTGTGAGTTGAATGATATGATTCGTGTAGTTGTTCCCAGGTATCGTATGGAAGTCTCCCCCCTTTGCGTTGTGGTTGCCATGTTGCGTCCGTATGTTGTGTGCATCGCCAGACATCGTCTAATACATGTTTCGCTCATGTCGTGGGCCAAGTAAGGATTTTTGTTTGCCATGATGGAGTGTGCAAGTTGGCGTAGTACTCATATCAATGTGCTACATTTCCAAGAGTTGCTAGCCAGTCTCCAAGTAATTCGAAATTGGTCGCAGAACAGGCTGCACTCGGTACCAAATTGAACACCGCGCAACGCCAACATACAAGTATCAATTTGTTGTTTCCAACGCCTTGGACAGCATCATCCAATGTTTAATTGTCCGCGTATCCCCACCAGCCCATCCAGGAACGATGCCTTGGGGCGCTGCCCTTATCGGGGGAGCGGGGCGCCATTTAGATACCGCAGGGAGCCTAAGTGAACTAGAGGCCTCATGGATCTCGGAGTCGCTTGAGGTGTCTCCTGGGATGCTCTTCGTGGCCTCTCAGGGCGTCTTGGGGGCTCTTGGGGGCGTCTGGGAACGCCCTGGGTGCCTCTTGTAGATCTCTTAAGGGCCTCGTGGTGCCTTCTCGGGCCGTCTTGGGAGCCTTGAAGGCCTTTTCGGGATCGTCTTGGAGGACATCGATCCAAAAAAACAGGTGCCTTAGTTTGCACTGCTCCTCGAACGCCCCTAACATCGTCTCTTGGGGTGCTCTTGGGCGCTCTTGGGGCCGTCTTCGAGCCCTTTTGGGCCACCATTTAGTATGTTCTTTGGCTCTTTTGAAGCAAGCGAAAGGCCAACATCGATGATTTTCCGAAGGTTTTGGAAGGATGTTGGCCTGGGAGCGTCCTGGGAGCGGTCCTGGGCCTCGTGGACGATGTCGGAAGCAATTTCGAGTTATCTTGGAGGCAATCTTGGGCTATCCGGGGCCCTCTTGTAGCCACCTTGGGCTATCTTTGGCGCTGTCACTGCCCGTGAAGCCCCGTCCACACCCAGGGGGAGGGAGGAGGGGCCAAGCCACCCCAGGCAGTAAAGCGCGTCGCCCTCCCGCTAGAGACGTCGCAGAAGAGGGGACCGAGTGGCAGATCCTTCGAGCCCCAAAGGCAACGGGACCACGATGGACGGTGGCACGGATGAAAGGAGGGACGGGAGGGGGAGGGGGAGGAGGAGGAGGAGGAGGAGGAGGAGGAGGAGGAGGAGGAGGAGGAGGAGGAGGAGGAGGAGGAGGAGGAGGAGGAGGAGGAGGAGGGGAGGGGGAGGGGAGGGGGAGGGGGAGGGGGAGGGGGAGGGGGAGGGGGAGGGGAGGGGGAGGGGGAGGGGAGGAGGAGGGGGAGGAGGAGGAGGAGGAGGAGGAGAGGAGGAGGAGGAGGAGGAGGAGGAGGGGGAGGAGGAGGAGGAACGACGCGCAGTGGCCGTCGCCCGAGAGCGTGCCCGACGAGGGGGGCAACCCGCAGCCTCGGCCTGCGCTCTGGCGAGGACGGGCCTCTTTCGGGGAGGCCCCGCAGCACGGGCGCCGCTGGCCAACACGACGGCACGTTGCCTTCTTCTCCCCTTGTGGACTTGGGCGAAGGGGCGTCCTCGCGGACCCGCTTCATGGCCTGCAGCTCCCCAGACCCCCTCGAGTAATGAAAAAATCACGACGGGAGGTTTTTCCTAATTTTCGGCCTCCAGGGGCCCTCACCGGGCCTCGGGAGCGTCAAAAAACGACTCAGGATGCAAAGCCGGTCATGGGGAAAGGGTCGGGACCTTTGGAGGTCGACGCAATGAACAAATCATTACGTCGGGGGTCTGGCTCCAGGGCGAAGCACTCCTCGAAGGCGGGGTCCGCGTAGCGGCCGCAGCCGCGGAAGCCGATCGTGGGGTTCTCCTGTGCGGCGGCGAGCGAGGGGGGGAAGCGAGAAGGGGCAGGCCCTTAGTGGGCCCTGGAAACGACAGGGCCGTTTTTTTCGCCGGTTCCGTTTTGCCGTTTCTGTTGCCGGTTCCGACGCCGTTTTTGGAACCGGTTCCGTCGCCGTTTTTTGACCGGTTCCGGCTCCGGGTCCAATCCTGGGGCCGTTTTTTTGCCGTTTCCGGTCGCCGTTTTTTTGCCGCTTCCATTTTCAAGGGACATTTTTTCGGAAACGGTGAAAAACCAGCCCTGCCGTTTCCGGGGCCCACAAAGGAGTTGGCATCGCTCGGACGTGTGCATTTTTCCTCGGCGAAACCATCGAGGACCATCCCGGACCATCGAGCAACAAAAATACACGCACGAAGCCGAAAAATGCACGGGTGATGGACGTCCGAGCGGCGGCAGGTGGAGGGGAGGACCCCCTGGGATGAGGGCGTCCTCGTCCTTGCATGGGCTTGCCCGTGCGCCGGGGCCCTGGGGCCACGGCAGAGGACGCCAGGGCACTCCGCTGCCGAGCGCCCGGAAGAGCCTGACCAATGCGCACATGTGCTGGCTCAGAGACAGCCGCGGGCAGGTCACGGCCCCGCCGTCGGACCAGCGGGGGCCCGCCGCGGTGGCGAAGCCGGCGGGCGTCTTGTGGAAATCGGATTCCGAGGACGAGAATTCGGCTCGCTTTGGCCTATTCACGCCCAGGGCCATGCCTCGGGATGCGATAGCCGTCGGGCCGAGAGCGTCGAGCCCAAGAGGCGACTTGAGTTTGAAGAAGCGGTAAGGGCCGAAAATGAAAAATTCAAGGAAAAGAGGCCGCGAAGGTTGAGTCAGAAGCAGCTGCCTTGCGACCAATTGCATGATTGCTGGGGCATTTGTTCGCGGCCGAGAGGCCGACCGCTTCTTTTGCTCGGCGAGTCGCCCGAGGTTGCGGTGTAGCAGGTGGTGCCCACGGGTCGGTTGATTCGTGGACGTGTTGCGCAATGATTTCCGCCGGCATCTTTGTGTAGCCCTCGGGTAGCGAGGCTTGCTGTTCCCAGCACCAGTTCCAGTTTCCAGTCTCCAATGTTACAGTCTTGCTTTCTGCTTCCTATTGTAATTTGTCCAAGTCCGCGCGAGGGGGAGTACCGATAACAGCGCGGCTATCTCTTCACAATCGCGTTGTCTGAAGTCTTGCGGGGCCGTGCGTGGTACGCATAAGAATCTATGACCTTCGCACTCCCGACATAATTATCCGTTGTAATTTACACTGTGTTCGCGTCCCCGATTGCGCCACATTCGCGCCCTCGAAACCACGATCCTTCTGTAAAATAAGTCAGTGCATTCCTTGTTAAGGACGCCACGTTCGTACCCTTGAGGCCACGACCCCTTGTAAACTACGCCACGTTCCCGAGGCCACGATCCCTTGTAAATTAGGTCGCGCTCGCGCCCCCGAGGGAACGATCCCTCGTAAAAAAATTAAATTGTCTCAATGCTTGCGTCCCCGAGGCCATGAACCATTGCAAATTACGCAACTCTTGCGCCCCCAAGGCAACAAACCTTCGTAAATTACACCGCCTTCGTGCCCTCGCAAATTGTTCAAGAGTTTTTTTGTTCACCGCAGCGCACGCACAACACCAAGTGCCAACTTGAAAACCAGAGGCCCAGCGAAGCCACCAGAGTGCAACTAAAAAGGGAAAAGGGAGGAGGAAGAAGGAGGAAGAGGAGGAGGAGGAGGAGGAGGAAAAGGCATTTGCATCTCAGCGAATGACATGATCGGTTCACCAACTTCCCGTGGCAGGTCTGCCCATTCGTTGAAAGAGTTATGCGCAACACACCATTGCAGGGCGACCCCCCGCATCACCATTATCTATTGAAAAAGCCACATTTCGTCCCGCGGTGGATCTTAGGATGGGCCTATAGCGCGTTCTCGTGCCAACGCCGGCGCTAATTCAACACACGGAATGTTCCACTTCACTTCTCCTATACCACCGCTCTTAAGTTGCCCAAACTTGCAAGCCTTGAAATCAGAATCCACCGTAAATTACTTTAGATTCGCGCCCCAAATATCACCCAAAATGGTCCGTATTTAAACAAAGGTTCCCGTATCTTTTTTTTATCACGGTTTCAGTATCCGATGCCGGTTTCCGTATTCACTTGGTCAAGAGTTCCGTCGCCATTCAATCCGGTTTTCGTATTGGTTCGCAGCGGTTTCCGTATCACCCGTCCCAGTCATCAGATCCATTAGTGTCAGTTTTCGTATTCACCCACGCCGTGGAGGATTTAGAACGGTGAGAAGAAGCAATTTGCGGTTCCGAATTTTGGGCCGGCCGGTCACGACGGATGAGACTAAAAGGGCGTATTGATGATTACGTTCTTTTAATTAGTGTTGCACCTTGCGCTATTTGGCATCCAGGCCACGACCCCAGTAAAGCATCGTCGGTTTCTATAATATTGTATGCGGAGCGGCAGATGCGCACAAAGAGTAGTACATTGAATCTGCCACCAAGGTTTCGCGAAATTGGCAGAAGCATATTTGGAAAGCAAATGTGCCCATAAGATTTACTTTTATTAGAAATATCCGGGTTGGCCGTATCGTTCAGAGATAAGGCGTGGGATTGCACATTAGTCACCAAACATATCGCAAATACGAGGGCAAAGAAAATGTTTGGTACATTTATCCGTGTTTTCTATCAAATAATTGAGATGCATGTTGCCGTATGTTCCCCTCGCTCTCCAGTAATGGCCCAATCAATTTGTCATTTCTCTCGCGCCAGGGCACCTCGAACATGTGATGCCGTTCCAAACGCGTCTACATTTACGTATGGGCAAAATCGGTGCATGGGCCTGCAATAATATTGTGTCAATGACATGTTCGCACTTTGGGCAAATACCATTCTTATTAGGACATCACACCGCACCTCCAACGATTTCAAAATATGAATGCCGACGAAGTGCTCATGGGACCGCGATGATTCTTATATTGTATTAGCAAGCCGACATCGAGAAAGGCATGATAATGAAATTGCTCTTGAAAACAACACGGTTACACTCGTAATTCTGACTCAATCCAACAGCAATATGGTTGACAATCGGCACCAAGAAGTACTGCAACTAATATCATTCAAACAAGCAAAATATTCAAAGAGCACCGATGTCATTTTATGTAGACCCGTGTCCGGGACTCTCTAAGACCCGCGTCCGGGATGTTCGACGCAAGTCAATGAGACAATGTGGATAAATAAAGAGATCTCAAATGGCAATTCGGACGCCCTTAGAAAAAAAAAAAAAAAAAAAAAAAAAAAAAAATGCCGGCCAAAACCGCGCCGCCAAGGAAGGCTAAGAAACATGAGAAAAGATTTGGTGGACAATGCGCAAGGAGCTGAAATTATGCTAGAATATTTGGAGAACGTGCAATGAAAGATACGGCCTGCCCGCCCTGCTGCCAATTTTGGAAGCAGATTTCACGACTGATGAATTAGGCAAAACAATGCGTACGGGAGCACAAAATTCAAATTCATTGATAATTGTTCTGTCCTTTTGAAGGCAACCACGAAAAGTTAATTCGATTTGGAATTGGGTTTTAAAGAAGGCGAAAGAGCTCACCAAGCAGGCGGCTGAAGGTCGCCATCCATGTTCGCGTTAGTTTTAAGCACGTATCGTCAGAACTGAAACAGGGAAAAGCTTTTGTAATGGATGATCTACCAGCAGAGAATTGGAAAAGATGTGTTCGGATCTTCGTGGGCTTGAGTGGATAACTGATATATGCAACATTGGCTGGAACGAGGAGGCGGTTCCGGAAGATTGGAAGGAATCTGTAATTTCTACGATTTACAAAGACAAAGGCGCCGTCGACAACGGCGACAAATACCATCCCATTAGCTTGCTTTGCGTTGCGCACAAACTTATTGCAAGTCTTATATTGCGGCAGTTGCAGAATTAAGCTGTGGCTCCAGATTCGTAGCTGTTGGTGCGCACGTGAAAGTGTCGTTTGTTTTTCACCGCTGCATATATGTCGGTCTTCGGGGTGGGGTCTCCGATGGGTTAAGCGCGGTTGCCGGCTTCGACCAGTGCCCCAGGGCGTCGGTGCTCGGCCTTGGTTTTGCAGCTGCGTCTTGCGATGCAACTTGGTTTTCGGCCTCGGTATTAGTCTTCGGCCTCGGTATTCCGACGCCGTCCGTCTGCGACCTCGGCCCACATGGTAGAACAACGAAGATCGACTTCGGATTTGCGACGGGGGGGCGGTCTTGATTTCCTGAGTTCTGCGTGCACCATTCGCTCGCCGACAGCGCGGTTCCCCTTGGGTCCCGCGACGCGTGGCTCGTTCTACGGCCCGCGGCGCCAACGGCCTCGTTGCCGCGGAGCACGCGAGCACGCGCTTGTCTGCGCGAGTTTTGCTTCGCACCGCGCTACGCGAAGCACGCGAACGCACGAGCGCGCATTTTCACAGCGAGGCTTCGATGTCACGCGCTGTTCGTGCGGGGGCTCGCGTTGCACAGCCAAGGGAAGGGGGCGAGTCTTCTGAAGAGAGCACCGCGCGCGCGTCGCCGAGTGCGTTTCGCATTGCGCCCAGCTGCCAGAAGCAAGTCTCTCCACCGCGCCAGTCCAGCTCTTTGGGCGGCGACTGTTCGAGCGATGATAACGACGATGGTGGCGACGAGGACGGCGATGATAATGCGAAGAAGACACTAGGCTGTCACACGCGCGCGTTCCCAACCAATTTCTTGAAGAGCCCTCATGGAGCTCAATTGGGCCGTATCAGAGCAGTCTTGGGTTCCTGTGGGGCCGTCTTGCGGGCCCCTTGCGGGTTCCCTGGGTTGCCTTGGGCTCTACGTGAGCCGTCTTGGGTCTCTCTGGCGGCTTTCGTCGGGGCTTCGCGGGGGCGCCTGGGCCCGTCGGGGGTCGAGAGGCTCTCCCGGGCCGTCCTGGGTCCCTTCGGCTGTCTTCGTAGGCTGCATTGGGGCTCTCCTGGGGCCGTCCTGCGCCGCATTCTGGAGGTTTCTCGGCTCATTGTCGGGGCGTCCTGGGCCGTCTCAGGGCAACGTTGGAGGCTTCGTTGGCCGTCTCGGGCTGATTGAAGCCGTGAGCGACGATGTACCCAAATCAATGAAGCGCCGTATCAAAATCAGCGAGTGCCGTCCCTAGGGTCTTTCGGGGTCCTTCTGGAGCCCTGCTGAGCCGCCCTGGGACGTATTGGGGGCTTCTCTGAACCATCTTGGTTTCGTGCTGGGCCTCCCTGGTGCTGCGTTGATTTGTCGCGGAGCCATGTTTGTCCGCCCAAGAAAGAACCTCATGGGGCCATCTTGGCGGCCGATTGCCGCCCGGGGCCGTCTTGGAAGATTCGGGCAGCCTCAGGGAGTCAGCGCGGTCGCCCGGGATGCCTCGGGGGTGGGGCGGGCGAGCCCCCTCAGCGAATGGAGAAACCCTGCCAGACAGCACTTGGCATTCGCGCGCTCCACTGTCGCGGCGACGCGGCGCCGCCTGGCGCGCGCGAGCGCGATTGAGGCGGTCTCTGCGCCGCCGCGCGCGCGATGGCTGGAAGGGCGCTCGCGTTGGATTTCCCGCGCGCGCGACGGCCAGGCACCTCCGCGCGCGGAAAACGCAGCGCGAGCGGTCTTCACTCGGACATGCCTATGTGGCCGCTGGTGTCTCCCAGCGCGTCGTGGCCGAGTCTCGCCCGTCACTTGCCTTCGCGGCTCCGTGCGAGGGGGCGGTTGCGCGGTCAACCTGGGGCGGTCAACGGGCCTATGGGCGGCCGATCCAGGTCGGTCCGCGCGCGGTTGGGCGGGCAGCTCGGGCGGTCAATTCGGGCGTCCACCGCGCGGCCAGGCGGTCAGCGCGCGGCCGGGCGGTCAACCTGGGCGGTCAACTCGGCCGGTCACGGCGCAGCGGGGCGGTCAACGCGCGGCTGGGCGGTCAACCCGGGCGGTCAATTCGGTTGGTCAACGCGCGGCAGGGCGATCAACGCGCGGTTGGGCGGTCAATCTGGCCGATCAAGTCATCAAAGCGCGCGTCGGCCGATCAATTTGGCCGATCAACTTGGCCGACCAACTGGGCCGATCAATTCGTCAACGCGCGCGCGCGGTCAACTCGGCCGATCCATTTGGCCGATCAGCTGGGCCGATCAATTCGGCCGATCAACTCGGCCCATCAACTCGGCCGATCAACTCGGCCCATCAACTCGGCCCATCAACTCGGCCGATCAATTTGGCCGATCAACTCGGCCGATCAACTCGGCCGTTCGACTCTGCCGCTCACTTCGGCTTGTAAAATCACTTCTGGCCCATTTGGTTTGTATTTTCGGGCGGCCAACTCGGGGGGGGTCAACTCGGGCGCGCGCCGCGGGTGCCTGGGCGCCTCCGCCCACGCACGCCGCCAGCGCATGGGCGCGCTCACCCGCGCTCGCGGTGGGCGCCCGAACGGTTTCATTCAGAGCTCCCCAGGCCAATGAGCTTCGCGTGGCCCGGAGTTTTTTCTAGCCCGTTCGGTTTCGGGCGATCCAGAATCGCCCAGGCGATCGAAGCCTCGGTCGACCCAGAGCCTCCCAGACGCTTGCGCTTCGAGCGATCCAGAGCCTACTAGACCCTTGCATTGGGCCCCTTTGGTGGTTGGAGTTCACGCAAATCGCTCGGCTGGCGCCGAAACACAATGCACCCTCGCAAACAACCGCTCGCGCACGGCGCGAGATAGAGGAGTGCAGCGCAGCGCGCGTCGCCCAAATCGCATGGCTGACGCGAAAACAGGGGAAGCCCTGGCAATCGAAGTTCGCAACAACCGTTCGGCTGACGCCGAGGCAACCGCTCGGCCAACGCCTCCACGCATCCGCGCGCGCGGCAGCGCGGAGCCGACGTGCGTGGAGGCATGCAGCGGGAGCGGCCTCTGCGCCGCCGCTCGCGCGGCGGCGCCAGCCCGTCGCGCGTGGATCAAGCGCGCCGAGCGCGGTTTCTGCGACGCCGCGCGAGGGGGCGCCGTGCCGTCGTGCGCAGAGGAACGCAATGGAGGCGGCCCTTGCGCCGCCGCGCGCGCGGCGACGCTGGGCCGTCGCGCATGGACAAATTGTGACGAGGCCAGCTTCTGCGCCGTCGCTCGCGCGGCGTCGCTGGGCCGTCCAGCGTTCTGACGTGCGGCGAGGGGGGCAGGGTCTCTGCGCCGCCGCGCGCGAGGCGGCGCTGGGCCGCCGCGCGCGAAAGGGGCGCCCCCGGCGGCCCCTGCGCCGCCGCGCGCGCGGCGGCGCTGGGCCGTCGTGCGCGGAGAAGCGCATCGCGAGCGGCCATTGCGCCGCCGCGCGCGCGGCGGCGTTGGGCCTGCGTGCGCGAGGAAACGCAGCGGGGGCGGCCCCTGCTCCGCCGCGCGCGCGGCGGCGCGGGGCCGCCGCGCTCGGGGGGGGGGGCAAAAAAAAAACGCAACGAGACAGCTTCGGCGCTTCCGTGCGCGCGGCGGCGTTGGCCGTCGCGCATGGAGAGGCGAAATAGAGGCGGCCTCTGCGCCGCCGCGAGCGCGGCAGACTGGGGCCGTCGCGAGCAGAAAACACAACGCGAGCCGTTCCCGCGCCGCCGTCCGCGCGGCGGCGCTTGGCCGTCGTGCGCAGAGAACTTTGCTTTGACGGCGGCGATTTTTGCGCTGCCGCGCGCGCGGCGGCGTTCGGCCGCTTGCGTAAGAATGCGATGGAGGCGGCCCCTGCGCCGCCGTGCGCGCGGAGGCGCCGGGCCGCCCCCCGCGGGAAACGAGGCATTAGGCCGTCGCGCGTGGAGAAATGCAACGGGGGCAGCCTCTGCGCCGCCGCGCGCGCGCGGCAGAATTGCAAGCGCAGAGACATCGGCGTCAGGTTGTATTTTCAGTTAGCGCGCTACGGCCGCGGGGTTTGCACCGCTGGCGCCCGACAACGTTTCGCGGAAACGCGGGTCTGTTGTAGGCTGCTTTGTCTGGTCGTAAACGCGGCTGTGCTCGACGGGCGCTGGTTTGCCCAATGATTTGCCAGTGTGTTACCGCAGGTCCGTTCGAGTGCGCCATATCATCGCATGCGGCGTTTTTGTTATTCGTGTGTCCTCTAAGCTAGTTTACACATCGATTTCGGCCTTTGCCCAGACGTGTCAGGCTGCCGTTTGAAATGGAACCCTGGAGAATGTGAAGTTCTAGATGGAAGCCATGCTGGGCCCTCGGTGCACCGGAAATCTGGACCAGACATTTCGCGCACCAAGAGCACGTTGACGCGAAACTGTGCGAACCAAGAGCCACGGCAACGAGCGACAAGGACAGTCCTGCCGACGCCACTGCGGGCTCTCCTACAGACCTGACCACCCAGACATTCCCAAATTTGGAGTGCCTCCGCGATATTTAGTCATCATTGGGAACATTTACGGGGGCAAGCGATTTTTTTGCATTGCAAATGGGCACCATCAATCTTCAGAAAAATGTCACTTATCCGGTATATCACAAGGGTTCCCCTTTTCACCTTTCATGATCTTGACGACGATTGTTCAAGATGCCGCGCGTCACGCAGAGACTGGAGTACGACAAGGTCTAGAAGAAGAATCGCTGGCTATTGTGATGTATGCTGACGACACCTTGCTGGTGGGGCGCAATCAAATCCAATTGCTAGCACTGCTGGAAGAAAATGCGAATGCCGGGGCAAGACTTGGCTCAAGGGCTCCAGGGCTCCAGGGCTCCGCGCGCGATCCGCCACTTCTACCTCCCATTATTTGTATTATTCCTGTTCTTACTACTCACATTCTTACTTTCCACCCCCTTGATATTCTTCTTTGTCCTGTGATCGCGGCAATACTTCTGACGTCTGGGCGGGTCAATGGCATGGATTTTACAACAACTCGGGCACGTGCCATGGGAGAGGGCGTGGGATGCAGGCGTTGCCGGGTGCGCATGGGCGTCTTCAGCTGCTTCGCGTTCGTATACTTTTGTTGCTGCATTTCCGACGGAGTGCAAACAAGCAAGTGTACACGCAGCGCTGGTATGCTCAGGCCACTCACCGACGTATCATCTTATGCCGGGATTTGGGCCGTTTGCCCTGGGGCGGGGATGGCTGGCGGCAGGCGCGATCATTGGCATCATGGCGACGACGATCGCATTCCTCGCCGGGAGGACCATGTCAAAGCCAACGCTGACGAATGCTATCGACAAAGAGAGGCACGACCTGTTGGACCACATCCGAGTGCATGGGAGGCCAGCCCTGCAAGAGTTCGCCCGCATAGCGGAGACCTCAGAGAGCCCTTCTTAACAAGATTGTTGGCATTACGCCACCCACCCACGCCCCACCTGGCCTCGCATTGGCGGATTGCCGGGGGCAGCATATACGTTGACAGCCCGACAGGTGATCATCAATGGGATGGTGGAAGCCGCAATTGCTACCAGCACGCGTATTCCAACATCAGGTTCCATACGTATACAACCCATTATCGAACACAACATTGGGATGTGTGTCAGTTTGAATGTTGTTTATGAGAGCGTGGAACATGACAACCACAATTACTGACAACAACTATTTCAGCGTCCCTATGCAACCATATTATGGTTCCGGCTGGCTTACGAACGCGGCATCATCGATTCCTATACAATACGGTAGTATGGTTTCGTACAGTGGATATCAATACGGCCCCGGACCCGAATTACGGCATCTACAGCACCAACGGCGACCGATCCGACATCAGGCCGCACCCCGGCAAGTACAATGGACACGGCACCTACCGCATCTACGGCACCTACGGCCAAGGACCTAATTCCGGCGCCTACCACGGTCATATCCCACGAACACGGCGACGGCGAGGATAGTCCTACGAATACGGATGTGACGACGAGAAATGGTGGCGACACGGCGACGTCGAACGGATTTGACTACGACGAACCACGCCGAATCGTTTCCGAGATTGCATTAATATGTAACACGACAACGTACGTGCATCATACATCATGGCATGCCGCACGATTACGGTTACGGCGCAAACCATTGATTGCATTTGTTTTTTTCTTATAATATCGTTGTGCAGTACGGTGTACGCTTATTACGCGCAATCGATTGTCATATTTTGTGTTACCGGTTGTCGCCATTATACGGGAGGAGAATTGGGGAGGCACGGAATCCAGGGCCGTATGCTTATGGAAATTCTGATTTTCACAAACTCGTTGAAAGAATTGCCACGGAACGAATGGTCAAGATACCATTGTTTGTTGTGCTCTTGGGGCTGGGTATTCAGATGTCTCAACTGGAGGTTTCTCGTTTGATCTTTAAAAGTTATTATCTAAAGGATGCGGTGGCACTTCAATTTCCAGGATGCCAATCAGGATACGGAGGCGGTGCAGATTCAGAAAGCCATTGGGCCCTATCCAACTCTTTTCAGGAACTCCGGGATCCCGCAGGAGCAACCACGACGAACTACGGTGTCGTTACGGCGACGCCTACGAGCTGCAACGTTACACCAGCGTACATTGTGCAGGCTACTCGTTACGTAGGTTGTGTTTTGTGTGTGTGCCGGTAATAAATAAATATATATATATATATATATATATATATATATATTGGGATATCGGGTATCTCCTACTTGTGGTATCCGCATTGGAGAAGCCTGTAATCCAGGACCTCCTCTTTCGAGAGACCAAATAGTGGCAACACGCAACACTACGGAATTTAGGCATCTTGGGGCCAGGGATTACGGCAGGACCAGTTGAGGCACGGTAAGAGCAAGACCAACAACATCAACGAAAACGACGCATCAACCGGTGTATCCATACCCGTATTCGGTTCCAACTTCCGTTCCGATATCAGCATGTCCAACGGTGCGTCCGTCTACGGCTACTGGACCACAACCTATGCGAAGATTGCATCCTACTAGGGTTGGGCTTCCGGTGCGGGCGTCAAATCATATAAATAATATTACGTGGCGATTTGGAGCCACTCTTTCCAGATAGGGCTGAAGTCCAGGTAAGGTTGAACCTCCGCCCGCCCGTCTTCCTCCGTCGATTTATGTGCCGTCTCTTGTCCCGCCCCATCTCACTTTATATGATTCATCCCCCGCTTTCCCGCCCTTCCCCTGTCAAATGGATGCCCCAATTCAGGTGCCATGTCTGTGCACGGTGATGTCTCGAGAAGCCGCCGTTATTGTCCTCGAATTGCTCGGCGTTTTCTCAGTTCCTGCATGACATTCCCGCCCCATCCAGGCAGGACTACTTACCGATCTGGATCGAGATGCTGGACCTTACGACCATGGTGCGCCTCATAACTCCCCACTTCCCCTGCCTCCTCCTGACGGCCAAGGCGTAGAAGACCTCATCCCCCCAGGCCCGCATGTTGGCATTGTGGGTAATTGCAGCGGTGGCATGCCGCACGCCATTGAAAGATCCGAAGGAGATGCTCCTCCAAACCTGGCGATTCCAATTGGTGCGTCCGGAGTCCTTATTCTCTTGGTCCCCCGCTGCCCGCCCCTCCGATCCCTGACGCTGGTGACATTTCCCCGACGACGGCACGCGACAACGGAAAATTGGACGACGACATTGGGGCCCATTGTGGAGGCGAGATGAGTGATTTGGATGACGGTGAGCATGAAGATGATCCCCCACATCGTCCATACGTGGACGGAATTTCACACCGCACCCCCACCAACGTGCACGGAAATGCCCACCCACCCTCGCACCCTCCGAATGTCCGTTCTTGTGAACCCCATGCCTCCCACGTTCATGCAACACTACGCATCGTTTGGTTCGATTCGGGTAGGCGGGATAAATTGTTGGAGTCCCTGGAAAGAGTAACTACACGACCGAAACCTACCAACAAGAGAAAATCAGACCCCGACCAACTAAAATTGAGCCAAGTGGCCCGTTTGGTAAAAATGAGGGAACTGAGCCATGCTGCCCGTGTACTCTCGTTTTTGGGACTCGCAACGGGGACGGATGCCACCTTTCGTGAATTGCCAGACCCAGGATTGCTTCCAGAAGAACCAGCAAAACCATTTCCAAACAACTTACACGGTTTCCAACCATCAAATGCTGTTACGCTGGACACGGACTTGTTCAGAGAAATATTACGAGAAACGCGCAAAAGTTCATCTGCCGGATTATGGGGGAGCCACTACGACCGTTACAAAATTTGGCTGGAGGATGACATTGCGTTTGAGGTTGCGGGGAATGTTGCCGAACGGCTTGCGCGAGCACAAATACCACTCTCTATCAGGAACGCTTTGCATATGTCGCCGCTCATAACCCGAACTAAACCAGACAACCGAATCAGGGGAATATCCGCTGGAGACACTTTCCGACGATTAGTTGCACAGACTTTAACGAGACAATTCGGTGCCGCCTTGCAGAGCATAATTTAGCCTATTAATTTTGGACCGTGCAATGCTAGTGGCATTGATGCGGCAATCCATTTCCTGCGTTACATGTCGGAAGCAAATCCGCTCAAGGTTATAATGAATACTGATGGTGTGGGAGCGTTTGATCATGTCAGCCGAACCAATATGTTCGAGCAAGTCATGAATACACCAACGTTGCACTCATTATTACCTTTTGTTCGACAGTGATACGGCTTCCAATCAAAATTCTTATGTCGTGACAGCGAGGGAACAGCACATCTAGTCTTGCAAGGGGACGGCGGAGAACAGGGCAACGCACTCATGCCAACATTATTCTGCTTAGCGCTCCACGCCGCTTTATGCCGGATACGGGACAATCTACCACCAGATGCGGAAATTGTTGCTTACTTAAACGATATCTACGTGATCTGTAACCTGGAGGATGTCACACCCATACTACACGGCATTACTGAAAAATTGCTGCGGACATGTCGTATCGACGTCAATATGGGGAAATGGGCTGTTTGGGGGGTTACGCGCTGGCAGCTGAGTCGCCACTGGCATGGCGATCCAACATACCATCACACGAACGGGGGATCAAGATCTTGGGGGCTCCTTTTCGGAGTCAAGAGTACGGTACCAGTACATTCGGAGCCAAACTGGACGCAGACAGGACGAAGCTGCTTACATACTTGCCGAAACTCTCCTCTCTGCAAATGGGTTGGTTGCTTTTGTATTATTGTGCCGTACCACGACTTAACCATGTGTTGCGCACCATGCCCCCGGAAATAGTACGTGCCCTCACAGAGGCACACGACACCGCAATACTGGACACCTTCAAACTCATCTTCAACATGCCAGCTAGCAACACTTGGGTGTGGATCTGCACGGAACAACTTACGACAATTGGGTATTGCAAGGTACGTTGCCATTACGATTGTCAGGCATGGGTTTGCGGAGTGCACGCCGCACAAATTTTGCGGCATATTGGGCTAGCTGGGCGGATGTGTTACCTGAAGTTCTCCGTAGGTTTCCTGACACTGGCCACGAAATACTGCATTGCCTTACGCGGTTACACAACACCGCGCAACGCAACCTCTGGTGGGGCCATCATGTTTGCGAAATGCAGAGATGGGGGGGCACCACTGTGCAGCTGCGGGCATGGACCGTCCCACCTGGACAGATCTAGCGCTCGGGATGCGACCGCCACAGCTTGAAGAACATGACATACGACTAGGAGAATTCCAGCACGGATGGCAATACTACGCATCACGACCACTGGAAACCGCAGCGCTTGGACAATTACTACGTGATCTGGTGCCGGCTGGAGCCCGGCGCAACGCAATGTCATGGGGGAAATCGCGGATCCACTCGTGCATGGGGCCATTTGCCGCCGTTTGGTTGCTAATCAGTCCTACTACCAACGGGCTCACTATAGCGAACGACTTGCTGCAATATGCTGTGCGCCGTCGGTTGGGTATTGCGTGTTCGTTTGACGGACCAGACCCTCATGGTCACACTAGGTTGGCGGATGGGCTTGGCGGAAGACTGCATACACGACACAAAGACATGATTAGCAGTGTGGAGGCACGTGTTCCAAGAGGCAGGAGGAAACGTTCCCGACAAAAATGTGGAACGCTTATTGGCCCGAACGAATGTGCCGGTACCACCACACGACTTGCGACGTTTAGATCTTGTGATCCCGGGGCTGAACGTCGATCGAGGCTTACCGTTGTTTTGTGACGTCACCATCTTGAGCCCCATTACCCGGACCGGACAACCGCGCGCAGGTACTAGCAATAAGGGCGGCACACTGCTGTCACGGGCTGAGAGCGAGAACAACGCAACGTACCATGAAGTTCTTGAGACGGGGTTGGGTTCTTTGCTATGTCTCGGGGCGGAGATTTTTGGAAAATGGGGGGGACAAAGTGCCCGCCTTGTCCCTGATCTCGCTCGGGAGCGCTCCAGAGGTCATAACACTAGGATCCAGAAGGGAGTAAATTTGAGTCTGCAACACAGGTGGTGGGGACTTTTGGGGATAGGTCTGCAATCCGCCGTGGCACGAGCAGTGCTTCGCGAAGAAGCAGACCTTCCCACTGTACAATTAGAGCCCACACCACCTATTGCAGATCTCGCTGTGGCGTAGCGTCCTCCTCCTCCTCCTCCTCCTCCTCCTCCTCCTTTGGACCTGCTTAGCCTAGCGCCCTGGCTACGCAGTCAGGCTGTTCCACCCTCCAACTGCGCTGTTTCACCCCCTCTGGTTTTCAGATTGGGCACTTGCCGAAGCGGAAAAAAAATTGCATTGGGACGAATTCCAACTTATGCTGGTCCGCTGCGAGATCAACCTCCTGACGCCACTTGGGACACCAATTATGGCGAAAACTTGTATCACATATCTAAGATCTACGCTTTCGACCATTGGCCAATTTCGCGGAGAATTGGGAAAGAGATTAGGTGCTGCTTGGGGCGATCTTTGTCGACACAGCCGTGCCTGGAAATACGCAGCCATTAGCACAGCTAAGAATTTCCAAGTTTTTCAAGCCCTTGTGACTAGTAAGGTCATGCACTCATTGAATTTGGCATGGCTTAACAAAGCCGAGCGTCGAATGCTAGATGGCTTTCAAACGAAGTGCTCACGTCGCATCTTGCACTTACCCCACGCGTGCATGTCACGAATGTCTAATCAAAATGTGCTGTCAAGAGCCGGGCAACAACCTTATACGACGCAACTTTTTAAACATCAACTTTCATGGTTTGGAAAAATAGGTGGGGCACCGAACTCTGACTTTTTGTACCGCCTTACTTTTCAACCTAGCCGTGTCCGGCCAGCCACCGACGCATGCGCCAAAGCTGTAGGCAGGCCCTGGCATCAATGGGCGAAATTTGCATGACGCTATCGTGCCGCATTTCTCCCCTGAGGACGCTGCAGTGCAATGCGTTCGCGAGCCAACTGCTTGGCACAAGTTTGTCTTAGATTTCGTCTCCCTCCCTCCTCCTGCCCTTCCTCCGCCCCCCCCTTCCTCTCTTCCTCGCCCCCCTCCCCGGCCAGAAACAAACGATGTGAAATAATACGGTCGGGACGTTGACCTAAGGAACCCTAAATAAGGAACGAGGCCCCTTTTTCCCATCAGTGAAGGTTCGATTTCCCATCGAAAACCTGAGAGGAAAACCTAGGGCAAGCTGCGAAACAATTAAGGAACACGGAGCCCCCCCCCAACGAAAAGGGTTCCTTCTCCAGCGCCCCGACTGCGGTTGTGTTGGCACGCCGTCGCTCCCGCAGAGCGGAGAGACCAGGCGCCCTGTCTCGCAAATTTTGCCCACGCGCTCCGGCGTGTGGCTCGACTGATCGCAGTGTTCTTCCTCGCCATGGCTCGGACGTCCATTTCCTGTGCTTTTTTTCGGTTTCGTGCGTGGTTTCTTCGCCAAATGATCAAGGCTCCTCGATGGCCCTCGCCGAAAGAAAAGTGCACACGTCCGAGCGATGCCAAGCTTCTGCAAGCTACCCGAGGGGTGCTATTGAAAGACAACTCGAAGCTCCTGGCAAAACGCGCGCGCGGTCACAAATAAGCAATGGGGCCGTGGACGCGAGAACGGGGGCGCGAGAGGGAGATGAAATATGTTCCAGCAGTGCAGTGGCCAGTGCATGGTATCCCACCAGCCCTCTGGGCGCAGGTGGCTCAGGGTGGCTCCTCTTCGAACCTCTTTTCTCCCCCTTTCGGGTGAAGAATCTCCCTCTCCCCCTACCCTTCTCCTCGACATGGACGGGGTGCCCCGTGAACGGTCAAAGCGTTCAAAACGGCGTCGGCGAGGAAGCCAAAATCATTGGTTTTACTACGGTTTTGTTTTTTTGGGGGGCCTCTGGGAGGCCTCTGGGGGTCTCTTGGGGATCCCTTGAGAGCCTCTTGGTGGCATCCTGGCGGCCTGTTTGGGAGTTTTGGGAGTCTCTTGGGCCCTTGGGGCCTCCTGGTCACCTTTTGGGGCCCTCTTCGGGCACCCTTGGAAGCCTTGGGAGTGCTCGTAGGCCATCTCGGAGGAGATCGATCAAAGAAGTCCTGAACTAGCCTTGCGCTCCCAAGAGGCACCCAAGATGCTCCTAGAGGCCTCGGCGAGACTGCTCAAAATATGAGTTTTACTCACATTTTTGGCAACATTTTGGCCTCCCAGGCGGGGGGCACTGATTAAAATGACTCCAAGAGCGCCTGGGAGAGCCCAATATGACCGTCAAGATGGCTCAAGATACCCCAAAATGCCTCAAGATGGCTCCAAGACGGCTTCAAGTGGCGAAAGGACCGCAGGAGGCCAACATCCTCCCAAAACCTTGCGAAAATGTACGTGTTTGGCTTTTTCCTTTTTCGCCGAGGTCTCAAGATGGCTCCAAGATGGTCCAAGAGGGCTCCAAGAGCGCTCCCAAGGCTCCCAAAAGCGTTTCAAGAGGGCCCCTAGAGGCGCCCAAGAGGCTCCACGAGGCTCCCAAGAGGCCCACACGAGGCCCCAAGAAGCTCAGCGAGGCACCCAAGACGCTCTAAGAGGCGTCTGAGACCGCCAAAAGGCCCCCAAAACGCTCCAAGAGGCGTGCACTGGGGGACCCTTTCTCTGTGTGCTGCTCATTTCCCTGATCGAGGCAATTCCTCAGGGCATCGTTTGTGGATGGGCTGGTGGGGTTACGCAAAACCTCTCGAGATCTCGTTTTGGCCAACCGAATTTCGATATTGCTTCACTTAGAATGTTTCATTGCCGACCGATCAGGAAATCGAGGCTTTGAAATGTTTGTCCCGGCTTTCCCACGGGTTTAAACCCTATTTTAAGGTTTGAAACTTGAGTATGTGATCGAAAGACATTCCAAGACAAGTCGGGAATTAACGGTATTGAGGTAAAGGGCCATTGATTCAGCCTGCGGGCGATACGATATGTTCTCTGTGCTTTTTTTCTATCCCATACAAGTCGATGCTGCAGGAGAGACGTGCAGAGAACGAGGGGAGATATTGAATAAAGCGGGATAGAATAAACGAAGAAACCATTGGCATAAAGGAGATGACACAATAATATGAAAAATAAAAAAGTTGTTCAACGCTGCGCGTAGCATCGTGATTATGCGCACGCAAACGAAAAATTCAAAACCTCGCCATATTTCGGGGAGGCCCGGCCCTGACAGGCCCCATCACCTCCCCAAACAATTGCGTCGACATGAAACAAATTGGTTGTATTTTTTGGCTCCCGGGTCCCCTCCCCTCTGTCTGGCTTTTCAATTTTCTGCCTGCTGGCCTCGAGCATGCATCTTCTCCCGCGCGCGCCCTGCCTCGCCGCTCTGGTCTTGCCGGGTTTATTTGCATGTGTGAGCTGCTTCCTGCCCTTCTTGCCTATGGGCCCGGCCCGTCGCCCTGGTCTTGCGTGGTGAGAGTCGTGCTGTCGTACCCTCGCAGAAATTGCCTTATCATTTGAATCAATCCGCATTCGCTTCGTCAGAAAAATATGGTATTCGGTGAGGGTGGATACAAAAATCCGTGGGTGGATACGGAAACCGGTGAAAATGGATACGGAAACCGGCGCGGGTGGATACGGACAGGGGGGAGTGTGGATACAGAAACCGGTGTAAGCAGGTGCTGCTTTACAAATTTGGATCCAAAAGGATGCACCATAAATCTATGGAGAAGAGAAAACAATAAATATCATAAACGCCGAGAAGGTTGTCAAGAAACATCAAAGAAACGACAAAACAATAACCAACACCGAAATGCCGCTGTTATTGAAAGGCGCGTCAAAATCCATTTTGTATCTAAGGTTCGTTGACATCAAATTCATTCATGTATTCGTAAGTATTAATACACTGTATTCGTAATACGCTGCATACGCTGTCATCAGATGTTTTCGAATATGTTTTCGTAAATGTTAAAAACAACTGGTCGTAATGATTTAAATATATGGTGTAGTGGTATTTCGTGGTTTGTGTATCGTGGTTTTTGTTCTTTCATCGCTGGCAAACTGATTTAGCATTTACACTGACGCTGACCGAAGTGTCCTGCTCACATGTGTTTCGCGTTTGGATATTTTTTGCGTAACCGCTTCGAATAAAAAAGCGTAGCTTTTTCAGATAAAAAACCTGGTTGAAGAAACAAAGGCGCGCCACTTCAGAGACACAATGCCCAAATTCAGCGAAAAGACGCGTTATTTCTTCAGAAATAACGCGCGCGTTTTCACAACAACAATTCCGCTCCCGATTTTGTGTCCGGGTTCCCAGATTTAGTAATTGGACCGCGCGGTAGATTTTGGTTTTTGTTTCTGACGTGCTTTCGTCGTTGCGCTTTTTGTATAGTCTGATTGGTTGTAGACTGCAGGTTAAGTGGGAGGGTGTGTGGGCTCAGGTAGCCATTTTGGGTCCGTAGCGTTCGGCTCTGGCCGACGCGCGGGTGTTCCAGGGGGCCGCGGGGCGGCCATAACCACAGCCGTGCTAGTCCGCGGACTAGGTAGCGCGCCTGTGGTGCCATGGCTGTGGGCTTCCTGGGGGCGCACCTGATGATCTTGGTTACGGGCGGCGCTCTTACGGTCCAAGGGGCACTTGGCTGGCTGCCATTCGGGCGCGGGGGGCATGAGGTCCCAGCGCCGACGCCGCCAGCCCTGCCCGGGCCGACAGCGCCGCCGGCAGGCGGTGGGGGGCGAGGCAAGGGGCGAGGACCGCCCGCCAAGCCCGCGCCTGCAGGGGGAAAGGGGCGAGGGCCGCAGGCCAAGCCCCCGGGGACGCCGGGCGTCCCACCGCCGCCGCGGTCAGGGTCGACCACAACGACCACGACCGCGGGCATCGGGCGCGTAGGCGAGGGCGAGCCCACAGGCAGCCCAGCTACGCCGGCATACGGAGGTAACAACGAGCCCACGGGCGCGCCTGGGCAGCCGTCCGCCCCGGGAAACCGGACGGGCGATGGTGAGCCTGACCTGCCGCGTGGGCCGGACGGGTATTGGGGGTGGAGTGGTTGGGTCCCGCACCTGCCCCATTGGTGGGCTGGCCGGAGCGAACCCCCACCGCCGCCGCCGCCACCTACACCGCCCCCGGAGGCAGGGCCGGGTCCCGGTTGGGGCTTCGCAGCCTGGGTCTTCGAGGTCGTGGGCTATGGAGCGTGGGTAAGCTCCCCCGACCACCCGGGCACGATCCGCACGAGTGGCGGATGGTTTGGATCCGCCGTCGACCGCCTGGGCGTCAAGATGCTGGGGTATTGGTGGGAGACCGCGGTCTTATGCTTTGCCCTAGGCATCTTCACGTTCGTGTTGGGTGCCCTGGCCTTCATCGTCAACACCGCAGCCCAGCCTATGCTGTGGGCTGCCGGGGGACTCCGCTGGGCGTGGTACCAGATTACCCGGTGCTGCCAGCGACGCGGAGGGGATGGGCCCGGCGCCCATCTTCCCCCACCCCCTCCGACCCCCTTGCTGGTGCGCTGGCGCGGGCCGGGCTTGGGCGGCGTGGTGGAGACAGAGTTCTACACAAAGGGGGTCCGCGGCCGAGGGACCAATCGGGCGTACAACCACGTGCTGCTGCGTAAGCACGGGCAGGTGGCCCGCATCAGCTGCAACTTCGCGGACCGGTACCGATTGGACCGCCACGGGCTCAACATCAAGATCGGGCAGGTCCTGGGGTGCACCAGTCGCAAGTGGCGGCTGAACCTCGAGGAGACAGGGAATGTGCATCTATGTCGTGCTGTCGAGTGCGCCTCCTGTCCAGTGGCGCATCCCATGCACGTCGACCAGTACGCGGCCATTGACCACACACAGATCGTGGACTTGGCTGAGCACGGAAGGGCCACGGCCTGCCGAGCAGTCGGCGTGGGACTCCGGAAGGTATTCGGGGTCGTCAAGTGGCTGCTTTGCTCACCCTGGTCGGTACTCGGATGGCTGTGCCGGGGCCGGCCGGAGCCCCGCTACATCACCGACGCCACGGGCTATCGCCGCCTGGACATCGACTCGGAGAGCGAGGTGGAGGCGGAGGAGCGCCCCTGCCAAGCCGCACAAGTTGGGGTGCAGCTCGCGGGTGGCGCACGCCCCCTCCAGCCGGAGGGGTGCGGCGACCGAGGGATGCAGGAGGCCACTGTCCTGCTACAGGAGGACGCGGAGGTGTCGGACGTTCCTCGGCCTGGGCATTGTCTCAATGCACAGGTGCACCTCTGCGCCCACCATGCGCAGAAGTATCGGTCTACCCTGATCGGCCGCAAGTGCAGCCTCCCCACTTGTCTCCGCATGGCGAAGGGTAGCTGCGGGGGGGCCCCGATGTGCGGGGAACATCTCCGACGGGACGAGGGTCACACCGTGCGCGTCGAGGCGACGGTCCAACCTGGGATCCTCGGGGGCCTGCGCCGCCGCATGCGGGCGCGGGCTCCAAGCCCCGCCAGGGTGCGCGATTGGACCGCGCACGCTGCCGATGGGGTTGGCATTGCGGCCGAGCCGGTCTACCCCCCGCCTCTACCTCCCCCCGCTGCACCGCCACCGCCCGCCGTGGCCCCATCTGTCGATGTGGAGCCCACGGGGGCGCAGGCCCTAACCTCGGGGCCGCAGCCGCGTCGCACACGCTCCGCGGAAGCTAGGGCCAGCGGACGCTCACGGTCTGCCGACCGCGGGGCCCCGGGCGATCGGATCGCCCACCACGGGTGGCTTCAGGAGCCCCTACTCGTGAAGGTCTGCCCGATACTCCCGGGCGACCCTCGGGGAGCCGAGGAGGCGTACGGCGCGCCCCCGGCGAGTCCTTGGTTTATTCTATTGGGGGAATGCGAGGGGCTCGACGTACGGGGCACTGGCGGGGACGCCAGACTTATCATCGGGACTAGCCTCGAGGGCGTCAGGGTGGAGGTCCCAGCCAGCGAGGTCGTACGGCACCCCCCCCCGCTGGAGGACGGGCGCTACCCGATAGATTGGATCAATCGGCTGCTGTACGAGGTCCCCCAAGGGGCTCGGGAAGTGGGGTTGCGTGTCATCGCCCACCACATCCCGCAGGATCTGCTGGCGATGTTACGCCAGGAGCAGTGGGGCGGTGTGGACGTGGAAAGCGCGAGCGGCTGGAGGCGGCGCTACCTGACGAACACGGAGCGCCAGCAGCTGCAGCACGACCCTGTACGCACACTCGGCCACCATCGGCGGGGTGGCGCGCAGGGGGCGCCGCCTGCGCCCGGGATGGAGGGCTTGCCCCGTCCCGCCCCCGTGGCGGCACTGTCGCGCTTAGCGGCGGCCGCCGCCGGCGTGAGCGAGGACGCCGAGGAGCCCGACCCGCTCGAAATGTTCATGGACTCCTTGCGAGCCGAGGATCTCAAAGGACGGGGGGGCCAAGCGGCGGCTCTCAGTGCATTAGGTATGGCCGCGGACCTGCTCGGGGTTCCGCTTGATCAGGCGGAGCGGCAGCTGCGGCGGAGGGTCGCACAGGTGGCAGCGGCGGGCCCACTGGGGTCCGACCTAGAGCGCGCCCTCGCGGATCTGGAGGATGCGCAGCTGGAAGCGCGCGCGCGGGAGCGTGCTGCGGCCGCCGACAAGGTTCCCCTGCAGGGGAGCCTCTCACGTGAGGGTTCGCGGAGTCGCTCGGCGCGGGGACGGGATCCCAGCCCGAAGCAGGGACCCCGACGCGAGCTCTTCGGTGCCATGCCCCCCATCCAACCCACGGGCCCACGACGGGGCTTGCTGGGTGATCGGGACCTGCTGGCACGCGATGGACGCGGGGGGGCCGCCCGTGGGGCCAATCCGCTCCTCGACGGGGCCTCGGTCCTTGGCCACCTCACTGGCCAGACGCCCCACGGGGGCGGCCTGGGTGGGGAGCGAGCTGGGGGTCCAGACGACGCCGGGGCGGCGGGCGCCCTGGGCGGGCTTACAGTCGAGGCCGAAGCCCAGATTATCGAGCGCCTGGATCGCCAGAACCGCCTCACTGAACGCCACGTCCTCGCCGCCGAGCGGCAGGCGCGGGCCACCGAGGGCGACAAGAAGGCCCGGGGCACCAGGGCAGGGATCGGTCGGGACGAGGAACTTGATCTTTACATAGCCCGGGGATGCAACACCTTCGTGGTTGAGGCCTGCGAGGGGATCACGGGGAAGGACTTGTTCGACTCACTCAAGCGCATGTGTGCGCACTCCAAGAGCACGCTCAAGACGATCGGGTTTCCCTGCCTGGTTACCAACCGTGTGGCACACGGCTACGCGGCGCTCGCCTTCGGGACGGGCCCTCACGACCTGGCGGTGGACGACTGCGTCCCCGCGCGTGACGAGGACTTCGATGGCTATCGGCTCCCTGTGGACGACAAGCTGGAGCCCCGCCAACGGCCCGCCACCCACATGGCGACCTGGTTCAAGAGGGCCCGGTGCGAGATCCAGATGTTCGAGTCCATCATAGGGGTCGCACACGGGGCGGAGCGTCGGCGGTCGTTGGGGTTCTTGGAGGCGGCCTTCGAGAGGGACCCATCGGAGTTCCCAGACCATTGGGTCAAGGATCTGTGGGAAGAGCTCCGAAGCACCTGGGTCGAGGAATTGCGGGAGCTGAGGCGCCGACTCTGTCGAGAGCTCGACACCGAGAACCCGAGGAGGGAGGACATCAAGTATATCCTACTCATGCCGGAGAACGGCTACGATTTGCCCCGAACGTTCGACCTCGGGGACCCGAACGCCTACTACCAGCAGGTGGTCGTGCCCCGGCGCAAGGCCGCACTCACGCGCCTTCTCAATGGGCAGCTGAACGCCCACCTCACGAAGCGACCGCCCAAAGCGGGAGGGAGCGAGGAAATGGGCGATCCCCGGCCCACGGCGCAGGGGGATGACAGGCCCAAGGCGGGGGCTGGGCCCCAGCCGAAGGCGGGGCCCAAGGCGGGCACCGGGGCCCCAGCGGGGACAGCCCCCAAGAGGGCGTACCCAGCGGGCAAGGAACTAACACGCCCGGAGCGGACGCGATCCGTGGCGCATGCGCCCCGCAATAAAGACAACGTCCCTATCTGCTGGGGGGCCACCACGCACATGGGCTGCTCGCGGAAGGCTTGCGATTGCCCTAACTCCCATGACCCCATCAAGTCAACGCGCGGATTGGACTACTCGGTAGTCATGCAGCTCACGAGGCGCGGGGGGCTCCTTGGGACGCCCCGGATCGATCCCAAGCAGGTGGATGGGATGATTGCGCAGCTGCGCTCGCAAGCCAAGGCAGCCGAGGCCGAGAAGGTTGGCGAGGACACTTCCCCACCTGCTCCCCCTGACTCCCAGAAGGAAAAGGGCCGGGGCCGTGGCGGCGGCTCGCGAGCAGCGGGCGACCCGGGCCCGGGGCAGGCCCCGGACGACTACACCGCGCTCCAGCTTACCGCGATGGAATCCGACCTCCGGGAAGCGGTTAAGGGCCCCGACTTCGGATGGCTCGAAGACCACGACCACCCGCGCGCGGCGGCCACTTGGGACGCCCAGCCCGCGGGTGATGGGCCGGAGCTTCGCCTCAAACTCATGCAGGAGCTCGAAGCCGAGGGCATCTTCGCACCTCTGAAGGGAGCCAGCGAGTACTTGCAGAGCCACGTGCGCGGGCGCGTCTTGGGGGCGCGCCTGCGCGGGGAGCGGCTTACTCTGGAGCGAGCCCTCGAGGAAGCCGTGGACCGAGGCCATCGGGGTCTCAGCAGCGAGGCAGCCGACCTGCATGAGGCGCTTAGCTGCGCCGCAGGATATGTCACCGAGGGCGGGGCCGAGGTTGGCCCGGTTGCGTGGGACCCCGGCGGGCTGATAGGCCGCGGGTCATATACCTTCTGGGACGGGGGCACCCGCATCCAGTGGGACTTCATCGACTATCGGGACCGCCTCGGCCCTACAGAGGAGATGGGCCAGGCGATGGGCCTAGAGGTGGGCGACACCGAGGAGCGGCAGTGCCTGCTACTGCACGTAGCTGCGGGGGTGCTCCTGCTACGCGCGGGCGGGGGCACAGGTGAGCCCAGCCCGGACGCGGTGCAGCAGTTGGCCGCGACGTATCGCCATGCACTATGGGAGGAGGCCCACGAGGCCCTGCGTGCCCTGGGCGACCCCCCGCCGTGGATCACGGCCCTGGAGGCCGATGTCCGCTCCTACGTCCACGATGCGGTGCACCCGCACCACGACAAGGACTATCGCTGCCTGGCAGCATGCCCTGTCGCCGACCTCGACGCCGTCGCGCTCCAGGTGCACCGTGTCAACGGCAGTGGGCGCCTATGCGTGGACCACCTAATGGGAACGGGCGTCGGCGCGGAGGATCACGTAATTCCGCTCCTGATCTGGCGCGGCCATATGCGCGCCTTGCGCCCACGCTCCCACGCGGAGGCGGCGGCCCTAGGCCAGCGCTGGGGGCACGCAGGACGCCTGTCCCGCGAGATCGTAAGTGTCGGCTGGCGCGAGATGCTCGATGAAGGCCCGGACGTTGAACCCACCGTCCCGGGCAAGAGCGCGCCCTGCACCCACTGCAAGGCAGCGGAAGGTCGGGCGGGCCGCGCAGTGGGACGCGCGCCGGCCTCGTTCGGGGAACATCCAGCCGACGTCCAGGCACGCCTCCTGGAGGCGAACGCGATGCCACTTCGACACGACCCCGCGTTCGCGTACGGTTTGATCGCCCAGGAGGTGTACGCCGGTTCGGGAAATTGGTCGGCCGCGCTTCGCGCCGAGGGCATCCGGGTGCTGGAACCGATCGAATATTACGACGACCCCCTCCGAGAATCCGGCCCACGGCCGGATCATGATACCCTCGACCCAGCGGTCCGCGCGCGCCTACAGGAGGCCGCACGGACCCCCATGGGCCCCGACGTGGCCAACGTTTGGTGCTGGGGTACCCCGTGTGGCTCGTACACCGACCTCGGGCTCATGACCCAGCCGGGCGGGACCCCGCAGGGCACCCGCACGTGGGAGCACCCCGAGGGGGATGGCTCCAAAGAGTTCGAGCGCGTGGGTAACAGCCACACACAGTTCACGTGCGACACCTGCCGCATCCTACACGACGCTGGCAAGGAGTTTCTCATCGAGTCCTCCTGCCCCTCGGGCCGCTACCCCAAGATTTGGGACCAGGCCCCGATGCACGAGCTGCGTCGAGCGACGGGGGCCATGATCGTCCCGATCCACATGTGCGCCTGGGGTAAGGCCCCGTCCGACGCGCCAGAGAGCCGCTATCGCAAGGGCAGCTGGTGGCTCGTCAGCCCCCGGCTGTATCTGCACGCTCTGTTGTTGGCGCGACGTTGCCCCCGTGACCACCACCACGTCGAGCTGGAGGATCACGTGCCGGGCTCGGGCATTAAGCGCACCAAGGAGGCGCAGGTTTGGGCCCCCCGCCTTTGCGCCGCGTGGGCAAAGGTGTTGAAAGGGGCCTATCACCGCTGGTCGGTGAGCCAACTGCGTCGGCAGTTGGCGCCTATATGGGAGGATGGCCCGGGGGCGTCCCCCAAAATCGCCCGGGCGGAGGCGCCCGGGCGCCTGCAGGGCGTCGACTTCACTGGAATCGAGCGCCTGCAGGCCTCAGGGGACGGCTCAAAATGCGGTAGGCTTAGCCCAGCCATGCACCGAGCATTGGCGGGGCTTCCTAAGCCCCCATTGGGCAAGGCACAGGGGGAGGTGAGTGCGGGCAAGACTCGACCCCCTTGCGAGGATCCGGCCAGAGATATCGCGGAGGACCTCGACGGGTGCAGCCCGGCGGAGCTGGCCACGGTCTACCTGACCTTCTGCACGGAGCACCCTGAGTATGACCCCGAAGCCATGCGGACCCTGGTAGGGCTGGGGGATCAGCTCCTCCAGCGGACGGGGTCCCTGAAGGAAGCGGCCGCGCTGCTTAGGCGCGCGCGCCACGAGCGCCTAGGCAACCCCCTTCGGGGCGTCCTGGGGGACAAGGTGCGACGGTGTTTAAGCCGAGAGCACTTCGAGTACGTCCGGGAGCTAGCGGAAGGGGGAGCCTCCGCGCGGCGGGGCGCGCCGCGGAGGCGCGAGCGAGCCCAACCGTACCCCAGCGTGCGAGCCCACATCGACGAGGCCTACCAGAAGGTATGGGCGGATGTGACCTGGGGGATCGTCCTGGTGGCGTCCCAGGCGGCAGAGGGTTTTCTGACGGAGCTGGTGGAAGCCCCGCTGGGGAGGGTACCGAAGCAGCTACCGGACAGAACCTTATCGTCCGAAGGGCGTATGATCCATGCGATGCTCTCGGCCAACGCCGCCACACACAAGCGCGACCACCCGCCTGCCGTCCAGCCACGCCATCGGCAAGTGGCGAGGACGGCGGTATGGCATCGCGCGCGCCACCCTGGAGCGCGCCTCCTCTGCGCCAAGCGGGACGTCTCGCGGGCCTTCAAGTGGTTGGACATCGCCCCGGCGGACGTCGGGGACTTTGGCACCTCGTTACCGGGGGCCCACGCTGGCATCGAGGGGGACGTCAGGGTCGTTTACCTAGCCATGGTGTTTGGGTGGACGGGAGCCCCAGGCAATTACATGATGCTCGCCCTGGCGGCGAGGGAGCTCCACGAGAGCTATCGGCCTGGGGAGCCGCACTGGCACGACACCACCCACTTCCACTCGGAGTGGCTCATGGATGACCCTGTGGTGGTGGAGCCCGACATTGGGGTCCGACCGTGGATGGCCTGCGACGCGTTGGATGCCTCCATACGTGAGGTGTTTGGGTCCGAAGCAGTGAACGTCAGCAAGAGGGACGCCGAGGGGGAGCCTTCCACCACGCAGATTATCTGGGGGCTCAGTATGGACTTCGAGCGCGAGCGAGTTGGACTCCCGGAGCCCAAGGCCATGAAGATGCGCTTCCTACTGGCGGAGCCGGAGCTGAGCTTCGGCTGCCGCATGGTCCGGCTGCGAACCGCGAGGGAGCTAAGTGGGCTCGGCCAGTTCTGCGCCTGCGCAGCTCCAGCCCTGAGCCTGGAGCTCCCAGCGGTCCACCGAATGCTGTCGGGTGACCCAGGTCAGGCCTACGTCCATCCGCCGGGCGACCCCGAGATGGTAGAGGCTGCGTGGGACGATTGGCACCAGACCTTGGATTGGCTGCGCGTCTGCTTTGAGATGCCGGTCGAGGGTAACTTCGAGACCTCCTTCGAGGGCCTGCTAGGCCTTCGCGAGGCCCTCGCACTCCCGGGGGCGCTCGGCAAGCTGCGCTGGCTGGGAGGCGATGCCACCCTGGATCGGATCGGTGCGCTGGACTGGTCCTCGCGCGAGTACATCGTGGCGGAGGCGGCTCCCTATCTGGAGACGCTCCGCTCCGCCCCTGGGGTCACTTGGCAGGGGGAGGGGGAGATCATCGCGGTGGTCGAACTCCTCTGCCTGATAGCCTTGGCGGCCGAGAAGGGCCCGGACTGGTTCCAGCTGCTATTGCCGTACGTCACTGACAACAGCAATGTCAGCCGCTGGCTGCGACGCCGCCGGGCGCGGAACGCGGTGGCGCGCCACCTGCTTCGAGTCCTGGCCATGCTGGAGCTACGGTACAAGTTCCGGGTCCTGGACGGGCTTTACTTACGGACTTACCACAACGAGCTGGCCGACTTCATTACTCGTGCCACGGTGGAGGAGGTACGCCAGCGGATGGCGGAGGCCGGATGGACCGAGCTGTCGCCGGCAGCTCCGTGGGGCGAGCTGGTGGAGGAGGCCGCCCAGCGCGAGCTGCGGATGCCAGGAGACGACGGGCCCTGGCGCGCGGCTGCACTCCAAGTCAAAGGAGCCCGGGAGGCCCTACCACGCTACGCCCCTCTGCAGGTCGAGGGGGCGCGGCTGCTGGAGGTGGGAACCGCGTGGCCCCCCTTTGGGGAGGCATGGGAGAGCCTCGGTGGGTCGGCGCTGCTAGCGCCGTGGGATGTCGGTGACCGATGGGACCCGGACGACGGGGACCACCCCGAGGACCCCGCTGGGGCCCCGCGGACCCGCTGGCTGTGCGTGTCACTATCGGAGGACCCCGGTGGACGTGAAGCGACGGGCCTGGAGCGGCTACTGATCACCACTCGGCCACTGGCCGTGCTGCTCGACGCCCCCGTCAACTACGCTGCAGTGCGACTAGGGGCGCGCTTACGGCGCCTTGGCTATGTGGCACTCTCCCCAGAGACGCGCCTACTGTGCACGCACTTCGGCGACGTCACGGCACGCGCGCGGGCGGTCCAGGTTTGGGGTTGCGGGGAACGGGTTCGGGCATCGGGCCCCGTACCCCCCCTGGGACAGCCCTGCGTGGAGCCACGCGGCCTCTGCCAGCTCTGGAAGGAGGCAGGGCGGCCACCGCTGGATGAGCTCCGCCTGGACCTCGACAACGGCACCTTGCTCGTGGACCCTCGGATCTCGACGACGGGGGATCGCATGATGCCTTGGCCGCGGGGCACATGGCAGCCCGCGGGAGGCGGGCGGGCCCAGCGCGTGGTGATTCATGATCCGCGCGGGCCCTGCCATACGGCACGGGCGAAGCCCGACCCGTTGAAGGGCTATGCGAACACCCTGATCCTGGAAGGGTCCGAGGGCGGCTGGACCGTGCGAGCCCTGCACCCGAAAGAAATCTGGTGCGCCCAGGGGGGCACGGCGGAGCTGTGGGATGCCTTGGGCCTTGGAGGTATGCCGATCGCCGAGCGCATGCGGCAGGCCGCTCGTGCACTCCCGCGTCGCACGGCCCGCTGGGTGCTCCAGTGGGCGGAGCGCCTGCTGAGGCAGGCCGTAGAGGCAGCGAGCGCAAGCGAGGCACCCGGGGCGCGCGCGGGCGTCGGGCCCGATCACGACCGACTCGCTAATGACGAGATGGTTAAGCTGTGGCTAAAGGCCTGGCTTCAGGCCCCCGATCGCCCAAGCGGGCCATTCGAGGCTGCGCTGGAGGCGGGGAAGACGACGGACGACGCCGCTCGGTTGGCGGACCAGCTCGACCCCCCTGCTACCGCGCGGTCCACCGCAGCAGGGGTGGACGGGGCAGGCGGGGAGCGGGTCGGGGCGGTGACCTTCGCTGTTCCGGAAGGCGCGGGCATGCCCAGGCCAAGCGCCGTGGACGGCGTGGGCGGCGCGGCCCCACCCCCGCGCAAGGCCCGTCGGCGTACCCGCAGCGCCCCTGCTCCCGCGCTGGTGAAGCCCGCCGCCTGGCGGTACGCCGGCGGGGGCGCCCCGAAAGGGATTCAAGGTGAACTCACCGACCCCCGCGAGCTGGATGCGACCGCCACCGAGGCGATGTTGGCCAAGCTTGCCGAAGGGACGCGGGCCAATTACAGCGCCGGGTGGCGTAACTGGGTACTCTGGCGGAGGCTCCG
Organism: Prorocentrum cordatum; assembly: GCA_963575745.1. Lineage (NCBI taxonomy): Eukaryota > Dinophyceae > Prorocentrales > Prorocentraceae > Prorocentrum > Prorocentrum cordatum. The sequence continues at coordinate 347,703 of CAUYUJ010004413.1, forward strand.
AGGCCGGAGCCCATACCTGCAGGGGGAGACTCGGGACGCCCGCCTTACGGATGAGGATGACCTCATCCGGTATGTCGTGTACCTGTACAAGGTGATGAAGAGGCGAGCCACGACCATCCGCCAGCGCCTGTTCGCCATTCGATATGCCCACACCCTGGCCGGGTTTGGGGATGTGACCTCCGATCGGCGCCGGCTCTGGACCACGATCGAGGGACTCCGCCGCTGGGACGGAAAGGCGAAACGGAAGCTGCCGGCCACGCCCCGGATGTTGCGCTGGCTCCGAGAGTACTTGTTCGCCCACGGGACGGCCACGCGCCGGGAGGCGACCATCCTATGGGCGGCGCTTATGACGGGGTACTTTTTCATGCTCCGCGCGTCGGAGTATTTGGTCCAAGAGGACCGCTCCTGGAGTATGGGACGGGTGGTGCGTGGGCAGGACGTACAGGGGATGCGCGGAGGTACACCCAGCGCAAGGCTCAGCGACTGCGATGAGGTAGTACTGACGATCACGTCGTCCAAGACGGACCAGTTTAACGCAGGTTGCGTACGCAACCATTACCGTTCGGGGGTGGAGTTGTGTGTCGTGGACGCACTCGCCGACCTCCAGAGGGAGCTGCCGGACCGGTTTGGACGAGGAACCGAGGCGGGGCTCCCCCTGTTCCGCCGGCCCGATGGCCACCCGATTATGCGGGAGGAGGTGCAGGGGCTCCTCCAACTCGCGGCTGCCGCCTGCGGCGTGGACGCAGGCCAGATGGGATCCCACTCCCTGCGCATCGGGGGCGCGACGGCGTTGTACCACGCCTGTCGCGACCTGGAAGCGGTCAAGAGGTTCGGGAGGTGGTCCACGGACGCCTTCCACGGATACCTCTGGGAGGACCATCGGCGTCAGGCTCCGTTCGCCCGAGGCATGGCGGAGGGCCACGCCTTATTGGCCCCGGACGCCCGCGGTGACGACGGCGCCGTGACCGGCGCCCGCCCCGACCAGTTGGCCGGGAGCGATCCGCCCCAGTTTGGGAGCGATCTGAGGCCCTCGGAACGCCCGGCCTGGGCGCCCGGGCGCCCCCCCTGGGCGCGCCCTTCGGCGCGAGCAGGGTCAACTACGGAGGAGGAAGGAGAGGAGGAATTGGTGAGATACGAGCCAGGGCGAGGAGTTAATGGGCGTGTGGGAAAGCAGCAGGCGGGTCCCACGGGTATTCAGGTCAGGGCGGGGGCTTCGCGTTGTGGGGGTATCCCGGTGGACCTCTCGCCCTCGACCCCCCTTTCGCTACCGCTCCCGATCGCCCCAGGCACGCCCACCTCCTCTTGGTCCTCTCATCCGCAGCCATCTCCCACTCCAGAGCGAGGCGCGCGAGCAGCGCGCGCACCCCAGCCCCGCGCGCCAGCCGCGCCGTCGCCCCGCGCTCCGGCAGCGTGCATCATGGGATTCCTGGTGGGCCTGGTGGCCCCGGACCAGAGCAAGGCGCGTGGCCATGACTACAGCATCATGGCGGTGAACCCCCTCGGCGTCGTCGTCTCGGGGGCCGCGCTGTCGGACGAGCTCCGGAGTGCCGCCCACAACATCCTGTACACGGTGGTAAACGAGCTGGACAGCGAGGACCTCGTCGAGATGGTCAACCACGACCACGAAGCAGCCCCGTGCATCGCGGCGGCTTGCCTGGCCGCGGGGGCGAGCGAGGACCACGGCCAGCTGGTGATCGTCGACGGCAAGCGGGGTGCGTGGGGGGTGGGCGCGGGGCCGAATATCAAGGCCCAGCGCCAGGCGGCCAAGCTGGCGTTCGCCTTGGCCCAGTTCCAGGGGCAGCCCATGCCGGAGCTCCGCGAGCTCTGCAAGCACAACAAGGGGCTGCTCGACATGATGCGCACAGTGGACGCGGAGGCGGTCGTGGAGCTCACCGACGACGACGCCTCGAGCAGGGGCGAGGGGAAGTCGACCCCAGCCCCGGTCCTCGAGGCGGGAGAGGACGCGGTCACCGCGGCGCTGGCGCGTGCGGCCATCCAGGCTGCCGCGCGGCGCCAGAGCAAAGGCGCTCCAAAGGCGCGCCCGCGGCCCGCGCGGTCGCCGGGCCAGGAGCGCCTCGCCGAAGAGGTCCGCAAGCGCGAGAGGCGCCCTGCGCCCTTGCGCTCGCCTTCGCGCGCGAGGCGCCGCGATCGCGAGCGCGATGCGCCTCGCGATCGCGGGCGCAGGGGACAGGAGGAGGAGGCCGTCTTGAAACCCAAGACGGGCGGCGCCCCCCCGAAGGCCGACATCGTGAAGCGTGAGGCCGTCCTGAAGCCCAAGAGCGGGGGGGCGCCGCCGCGGTCCTTCGAGGTGAAGACCGAGGTGGAGGAGGCGCCAGGCGCGGGGGACGGGCCGCCCCAGCGCCAGCCGCGCTCGAGGAGCCGCCGTAGGCGCAAGGAGGAGCAGCGCCAGGGCGCCCAGCAGCAGCCCAGTGACCAGCACGACGAGGGCGAGTCCATCATCCGCATCGAGCGGGTACCGCACCACGTCGATGCCGAGGTGGTCAGGCAGGTGGTCGTGCCCTTCGGGGTCGTCAAACACATCGCCTTCCTGTACGACCACCGCCACAAGCGGGAGCCGTGCGTGCTGGTGGAGTTCCAGCGCCGCGCTGACGCAAAGCGCGCGCGGGAGTGCATGAGGTCGAACTATCGGTTCTACAAGACGGACCCGTGCACGGTGGTCACGGAGTGGGCGAGCCGGCCTCGCGGCCCTGACCCAGGCAGCGACGGGGAGGATGGGCCGACCATCCAGCCGCCTGCCTGCCCGACATGCGCACTCAAGATGCGCTGGAGCTCCTTTGACCCGGGAGACGGTTGGGGTTGCGAGATGTGCCCCGCGGGCGGAGCTAACAGCGGAGCCCTGCGGTGGCACTGTAAGGGGTGCGACGTGAGCTACTGCGAGGCTTGCCGCGTCGCCTTCGGCAAACCCAAGACGGTGGTGGAGAAGGCCCGGCGGAGCGGCCACACCGTGCGGGAGGCGCCGGGCCCCAGTGTCGGCCATGGCGAGCGCCCCAGCACGGGTGCCACGGGTGCGGGGGCTGAGGGGGACCGCCCGCCGGGCGACCTCAGCTGGCCCAAGCGTGAGAGGTCGCCCAGCCGCCACCGGCCCAAGCGCGAGAGGTCGCCCAGCCACAGTCTGGCGCGGGACCCAGCGTGGGCGCGGCGCGGCGACACCCCGCCCGGCCGCACGCGGCGTAAGACCGGGAAGCACGCTGGGCAGCTTCGCGCTCCTCGCGGCGGCTGGTACGAGCAGGAGAAAAAGCGGCGGCGTGCTGCCGCCGCGGAGGCTGCCGCGGGCGGGGGTGGGATCCCAGCCTGGCGTGGCAAGGGCGCGGGCGACAAGGGCGGCAAGGGCGGCAAGGTCAAGGGCAAGTACTCCGGCAAGGCCGCCAAGGGCTCCAAGAGCGGCGGCAAGGGCGACAAGAGCGGCAAGGGCGGCCACTCCAAGGGCGACCAGGGCAGCCGCGGCCGGAGTGAGCGCGACTGGCCCAGCGCGGACGGTCGCGCGTCGAGGGGCGGCGATGGCAGCAGCCCCCGGGACCCCAGTGAGCGCGGCGGAGACCGCAGCGGAGGCGAGAGCCGCGACCGCCGGGGGAACACGCCCTCCATCTAGGCGTGGAGCTCCCCCCCCGTACCCCGACGCCAGCGCCCGCGGCATCGCGGGCGCGGGCTGACGGCGGCGGCCTGTGAGTGAGTCGGCCCTCCTCTCAGCCTACCGTGCGCAGGTGGCGCCTGCGATCCTTGAGCCTACGGTGCGCAGGTGGCGCCTGCGAGCTTGTTTCTTTTAGCCTACGGTACGCAGGTGGCGCCTGCGATCTCTTTCTTTTAGCCTACGGTGCGCAGGTGGCGCCTGCGATCCTCCCTCTTGGAGGAGTTTAACGCCGCGCGCACGTCGCGTGCTTCCTGGACCCGGCCGTGCTGCGCGTCTTGCGCGCCGTGCGGTCGGGGCCACACTTGCGCTCTGCGCCCGGCGCCTCGTGCGCCGCCACCCTTTTCGGTTCTTTTGCGCGCATCGCGCACGCGCCGCGCCCGCGCTCTGGGTGCGCGGGCGCGGAAGGCCTCAAGGTTGCAGGCAAGTGGCCGCGCGCGCGAGGCTCTTGCAGCCTCTGATCCCGCCCTCGCACTCGGGCGGGGCGCCCCCCCGCGCGCGCGGCTGCGTCTTTCTTTTCTCATGGCCGAGCGGCCGCAGGCGTGCCAGAGCGCGAGCGCGCGGGCCGTCAGGGCCCACGCGCTCGCGTTGAGCGTGGGGCCACCAGGGCCCACGCTCGGCGGAGATGCGCGTCGCCACGCTGCCATGAAAATACCATCGCCCTGTCCTGGTCCCTCTCTCGTCCCCTCCTCTCCTCCTCCTCCTCCGTTGAGTGCACGCGTATCTCACTTAACTTGTATAGTCTGATTGGTTGTAGACTGCAGGTTAAGTGGGAGGGGGTGTGGGCTCAGGTAGCCATTTTGGGTCCGTAGCGTTCGGCTCTGGCCGACGCGCGGGTGCCCACCCACCCCGCTTTGCTCCCAGACGCCTGCGTCGGCCGAGCGGCCGCAGGCGTGCCAGAGCGCGAGCGCGCGGGCCGTCAGGGCCCACGCGCTCGCGTTGAGCGTGGGGCCACCAGGGCCCACGCTCGGCGGAGATGCGCGTCGCCACGCTGCCATGAAAATACCATCGCCCTGTCCTGGTCCCTCTCTCGTCCCCTCCTCTCCTCCTCCTCCTCCGTTGAGTGCACGCGTATCTCACTTAACGGTCCATTTTGGACTTTATAGTATTCCATTATTCGCATGTTGTGTTTGCACTATTAAACCACGTAGAACATTGTTGTTAACAAAAACTAAACACAACATTTGGTATCTCGCATCGCAGTAATCGTTGAAACAGGTATCACAATATACAATTGCACGGCGGCAGTGACATAATCACGGTTGAGGGCGCGAATTACATGCTACATCTTATCATTTTCGACTTCTATGTGGTTCGAAAGAACACTCTCTTTGCCAAGGGCGCTGAGCAACATAATAATAGATATGGAAAGTACTCGACCGAATATCAACCAACAAATCTTAAACACCCATAGAATCAATATACTGCGACCAACGAAATATTCTTACCCATCAGAACCATACAGCGGTATGTATTATACAGCAGTGCGTTGCAGCGCTATGATAATATCATCAGCGAGTGAATCTGTCACATGGGATACGAAATATGCGGCAACCGAAAAAAACGGCGGGGAAGACGAAGAAAAATGTGTACCCCAATATACGTTGAATACGATTGTTCCGACGCCGAAGTAATCATGTACACATGCGCGACGTTTTACACTTGATTGCAACATACGGTCAGCGCTTACGATCTTAGGATCTATGTAACACGGCAATCAGCCCCACTTTTAGTTTGTATTTGCCATACCCTGGTCGAAAGATTGCGGGTCGCACTCAGAACCATGATCGACATCCCCGTGGGACAGAGAGCCAGGGATTTATAGTCGCCCAGGTGCCCGTCAAGGCGCTGGAATGCGCCAAGCCCGGGGGCAGGCCAACGGCAACTAAGCTGGGGACTTCTTCTGGGATGTATTCAGTCAGGGGATGGGAACTGACGAAAGAGCACGTTCTCCGGGCGTTTGGACAGGGGGTGGGGTTGCAACCAGAACCCTTCGCCCCCCCTGGATTGAAGGGGGGAGGGGAAATTTCCAATCCCTCCCCCGCCCCCCCCCGTCCCCCGTGACGGAGGGAGGGGTGGTTTCAACCCCCCCCTCCCCCCCTCCTCCCCTACTTTCCCACTCTCCCTCTCCACCCGCATGTCAAGTGCTGGATCTTACTCACCGTTTCCGCGCGCTCCCCATGGCTCCTCCTGCTCCTCCATCCCGGGAAGGGCCGCTGTTTTAGCAGCGATCGTGCAACCAAGTCTACACATGGCCTAGAGTCAAGCATCCTAAGTCGCGAGCGAGTCAGCTACAGCCCCCCGCCTGCGGCAACCAAGTCGGAGCAAAATCTCCGCTGCACCCGCCACGAGCGCCAGAATCAGCAGTACCTCGCCAGGTCTCGAAGCCGGCGGGTTGGAGAGAGGATCGCGCCTGCGAGCTGGCTGGGCAGCCTGTGGTGGATCTACCTTTCGCCACCACCACCACCTGGCCATCGCTCGGACGTCCACTCCCTGTATTTTTGTTCGGTTTCGTGTGTGTGTGTGTGTGTGTGTGCGTGTTTTTCGCCGAATGATCAAGGACGTTCCTCGATGGCCCCCGCCGAAGGAAACATGCACACGTCCGAGCGATGCCAAGCCTCAGAGCGTGCGTTACCTACCCCGCTTTCGCTTCCAGGCAAAACCAAGTCATACCGCGCGCCTCCTCGTCAAGCGGCCTGACCAGTACAGGCCGCAGTTTGGCATCGCTTGGTATCTCTTGGAAGCGAGGGTGGTCAAAAGCGAGGTAGGTTTGTTTACCCCCTAAAGCCACAGGCAAGGCACGGCCGGCCTCCCTCTGGTGCCCTGCGGTGCGAGGCGCCGACCGCCCCGCCCCCCCTGGCAGGGCTCCACGCACGACCGGCCCCGCCGCCCCTGGCCCACGGCGGTGGCAGCAAAAGGAGGCCCGCGAGCCTTCGGCTACAGAGAGGGCTGCTGAAGGGAGGAACGCAAATGAAGGAACGGAACCTCGTCTTGATGCCAAAGCGCCCCTGTGCACGAGGAGGGCTACAAGAGCAGCCCCGGCGGAGCGACCGAAGGAGCAGCGAGCCCCTTCCGACCCCGAAGCGGTCCTTATTTCAGCGTCCTGACTGTACCCTTGGTGCGCGGCTTTGGAAGGCCGCGGTAGGATGGGGCAAACTTAAGCGCGTAGACCAGCGCCGAGGGGGAAGCCCTAGTGGACCCGCACCGAAGGCCACCCTTGAGAAGGGTATGGACCCTATGTCCGGGGCCCATTGCGGGGTGCGTGCGGGGCAGAACCCCACCAGCCCTTTCGGGCGGAGGTGGTCTAGCGCGCTTGCTGTTCCAATACTCTTCCCTTTCGGGGGGGGGGGCTAACCACCCCTCCTTATTAATGAACGCCCCCTCCCGCACTCGCTCGGGCCAATGCCAACACCCCCGTGCAACCCTGGTCAAACAAACATTACACACATGCTTCTCGTTGCTGCAGCATCTGGATCATGTTTAGGCGCCCCCTGCGGCCCATCCGTACTGTTTTTTGACAGGGACTGCGGGGGGGCATCAGATTCCATTGCGTGGGGCTGGCCATCGCTCGGACGTCCATTCCCTGTACTTTTTTTGATTTCGTGCGTGGCTTTTTCGCCAAGTGATCCAGGATACTCCTCGATGGTCCTCGCCGAAGGAAAAATGCACACGTCCGAGCGATGCCAAAAGAATGAGCCACAGAACACATTGTGGTAATATCTTGGACCATGCGCGGGCGCCCCGTGATCACTCCGCAGTGTTATTTAGTCATCATGATTCTTCGGGTGCTTGTGTGCGCGGGCCCACCAGCTCTGTCCAACATATCATCCCGGCGAAAGACCCGACCACGTGCAATTGTGAATACCGCGTTGTGGGTACCTGTCTGGGTGGAGCTCCCTATGGGGCCACAATGCTGTGAGGGATGTGGCGAAATGGGGTGGCGCCGCCATGCGAACGCAGTCACTGGGGGCCTTCGGTGAAGCTCCCTGTGGGGCGCCACGATCCTCGTGAGGGGTGTGCCGAAACGGGCGCGGTGCCGCCATGCGAACCGCTGAGGCCTTCGGTGGAGCTCCCCGTGGGGCCACGATCCTCGTGATGGGTGTGCCGCAGTGAGCGCGGTGCCACCGTGCAAACGGAGCCACTGGGCCTTCGGTGGAGTTCCCCACAGGCCACGACCTCGTGAAGGGTGTGCCGAAATGGGCGCGGTGCTGCTGTGCGAACTTTACCGCTGGGGTATTCGGTGGGCTGCCACGATCCTCGTGAGTGCTGTGCTCAAAATTAGTGCGGTGCCATAATGCGAACTCGGCCGCTGAGGCCTTCGATGGCGCTCCACATGAAGCCACGATCCTCGTGATGGGTGTGCCGACACGGGCACGGTACTGCCATGCAAACTTTGCCACTGGGGCCTTCGGTGGAGCTCCCCGTGGGGCCACGACCCTCGTGAGAGGGGTGCCGAACTGGGCGCGGTGCCGCCATGTGAACGCAGCCGCTGAGGCCTTCGGTGGAGCTCCCTATGGCGGGCCGCCTCAGCTGGGGAGGCTCTGTAATTTTCGGCAAGGGCTTTCCACTTCGCACCTTCTCTCTCTCTGGACTTGCGACGCGGAGCGTGCGGTAGGGAAGACCTTCTGCCACGAGCTGTGGCTGGGGTGCTGCACCAGCCGCAGGCCGCGGCAGCGCCTCCACAGGGGAGAGCCACCCACCCCGCCGAAGGGGGGCGGCTTGGGGCCAGCACGGTCGCCACGCGGGGAGGGCGGCAAGGGGCCGCGGGAAGGGCGGCCACCAACCCAGGCCCGCGCGCCGCGAGGAGAGAAGCATAGCATGGCGAAGGGCCCAACCACAGGCAGTGATACGTACCGCAGTTGTGAGTACCGTCTTCGGTGGATCCCCCTATGCGGCCACGAAGCGATCGAGGGGTGTGCCAAAGTGGCGCATTTGGGCCTTCGGGGGGGCTCCTTATGGGCCCCGGGGTGTGCCATGCCAACATGGGTGCGATGGGCGCATGCGAACGCTTGCATTTGGGCCTTCGGTGGGGCTCCCAGTGGGGCTACGAAACGTGTAAAAGGTGTGTGTTAACATGGATGCGGTGGGCGAATGCGAACGCTGGCCTTTGGGCCTTCGGTGGGGCTCCCCATGAGTCCCCGAAACGTGTGAGGGGCGTGCCAAAATGGGTGCGGTGGGCGCATGCGAGCGCTGGCATTTGGGCCTTCGGTGGGGCTCCCTGTGGGGCCTCGAAACGTGTGAAAGGTGTGCCAGCATGGGTGCGGTGAGGGCATGCGAACGCTGACACTTGGGCCTTTGGTGGGGCTCCCTATGGGGCCATGAGGGGTGTGAGGGGTGTGCTGAAACGGGCGATGACGATGATGATGATGATGATGCTGATGATGCTGATGATGATGATGATGATGATGAGGAGGAGGAGGAGGAGGAGGAGGAGGAGGAGGAGGAGGAGGAGGAGGAGGAGGAGGAGGCAGGGGACAGCGGGAGGAGTGAACGCGGGGATCATCTCTTCAAAGCGAGGACCCAGCACCACAGGATGGTCTGGAAAAACAATACACAGTGCTCGCGGGCCTCACGAGCATGACTCCAGACATTGCTCCAAAGTGTGCTTTGTATTGTTCCCAACCATCCTGTGGTGTTTGGTCGGGCACAGCAGGGACCCAAGCGTGCCAGGCGCGCCTGGTGCGCCAGATTCGGGTATAGCCAGGACCCTGGTTGAGGGGAGCACGTTGGTGATTGGGCCCCGAGATCCAAAATATTGATTGGAATCACCAAACCAGGTCTGCCGCACCTGGTGTTTTTCGGGTGACAGCAGTTCCGGTTACTGGACTGGGGTGGGGGGGGGCCCCGTTACACATCACGAAAACAGGGCACACTAAACCAAGTCCTGCCAAGGCCCGACAGGTCCACCGCGGGCTTCACGTTCGCCAGGTGTCCACTGCACGCGCAGAGTGTGCTAGGTGCGACAGCATATGTGACAGCACGCATCGAGAAACACGTCGACCCTCCCACCGCTGTCCAAAAACAGTGCGAAGTAACGGCGGGGTGGTCAGTAGGGTGTTACGGCGCACGCACCCGCAAACACTCGCCAAGATAGTCGCACCAGCCCTCTGGGCGTAGGTGGTCTAGGGAGTTTCCTCTTCCAACCCCCTTCTTCCCGTTCGGGGAGGGGTTTATCACTGTTCCCTACTAGTATACCCCCCCTCCCCCCAGGCGACCAGCAGCCAACCAGGAACCATGCTCCCCCCCCCCACCATCCCTTTCAAATAACAATACAAAACGCACTCAGCCTCCAAATTCGGAGCATGCGCAACCAACCCGATGCGGCCACCCCCTCACCATCCCTGTCGAACAATGATCCTGGCGAAGGACCCAACCATATGCAGTTGTGAGTACCGTCGTTGGGGGCATCGCCTTCGGGGGATCTCCTCATGGGATTGGGCGCATGCGAGCGCTGGCATTTGGGCTTTCGGTAGGGCTCCCTGTTGGGTCCCGAAACGTGTGAGGGGTGTGCCAAAATTGGTGCGGTGGGCGCATGCGAACGCTGGCATTATGGGCTTTCGGCGGGTCTCCCTATGTGGCGTCGAAACGTGTGAGGGACCTGTCAACATGGGTGCGGTGGGCCTTCCTGTGGGGTCACGAAACGTGTGGGGGGCGTGCCAAAATGGGTGCGGTGGGGGCATGCGAACGCTGACGCTTGGGCCTTCGGTGGGGCTCCCTGTGGGGCCACGAAGCATGTGAGGGGCGTGCCAAAATGGGTGCGGCTGGCGCATGCGAGCGCTGGCACTTGGGCGTTCGGCGGGGCTCCTTATGGGGCCACGAAGCGTGTGAGGGGCGTGCCCAAATGGGCGCGGTGGGCGCATGCCAACGCTGGCATTTGGGCCTTCGGTGGGGCTCCCTGTGGGGCCACGAAACGTGTGAAGGCTGTGCCACAATGGGTGCGGTGGGCGCATGCGAACTCTTGCATTTAGGCCTTGGGCGAGGTTCCCTGTGGGGCGACGAAGCGTTTGAACAGGTATGCTAAAACGTGCGCGGTGGGCGCATGACAGCGCTGGCAGTTGGGCCATCCGTGGGGCTTCCTGTGGGACGACTAAACATGAGAGGGGCGTGCCCGAACGGGTGCGGTGGAAGCATGCGAACGCTGGCATTTAGGCCTTCGGATGGCTTCCTGTATGGCCACGAAACGTGTGAGGGGCGTGCCAGAATGGGTGCGGTGGGCGCATGCGAACGCTGGCATGTGGGCCTTCGGTGGAGGTTTCGTGTGGGGCCACGCAACGTGTGAGGAGTGTGCCAAGATAGGTGCGGTGGGCGCATGCGAGCATTTGGGCCTTCGGTGGGATCTCCCTGCGGGGCCAAGAGACGTGTGAGGGGCGTGCCAAAATGGGTACGGCGGGCGCACGAGAACACTGGCATTCGGGCTTTCGGTGGGCCCCCCCTGTGTGGCCACGCAACGTGTAATGGGCGTGCCAAAATGGGTGCGGGGGGCGCATGCGAACGCTGGCATTTGGGCCTTCGGGGGGCTTCCTGTGCGGCCACGAAACGTGTGAAGGGCGTGCCACAATGGGTGCGGTGGGCGCACGCGAACGCTGGCAGTGTGGGCCCCCGGTACTTTCCTTATTGGGCCACGAAGCTTGTAAGGGGCGTGCCAAAATGGGTGCGGTGGGCGCATGCGAACGCTGGCATGTGGACATTCGGTGGGGCTCGCTATGGAGCCAAGAGGCGTGTGAGGGGCGTGCCAAAATTGGTGCGGTGGGCGCATGCCAGCGCTTGCATTTGGGCAGTCGGTGGGGCTCCCTGTGGGGCCACGAAATGTGCAAGGGGTGTGCCAACATTGATGCGGTGGGCGCATGCGAACGCTGGCATTTGGGCCTTCGGTGGGGCTTCGCGTGGGGCAGCGAAGCGCGCGAGGGGTGTACCAACATGTGCGCGGTGGGCGCATGCGAACGCTGGCGTTTGGGCCTTCGGTGCGGTCTCCCTGTGGGGCCACGGAGACGAGTGAGGGGCGTGCCCCACTTGGCGCGGCTGGCGCATGCGAGCGCTGGCATTCGGGCTTTCGGTGGGGCCCTCTGTGGGGCCACGAAGCGCGTGAGGGGCGTGCCGAGATGGGTGCGGTGGGCGCATGCGAACGCTGGCATCTAGGCCTTCGGTCGGGCTCACTATGAGGCCACGGAGCGTGTGAAGGGCGTGCCGAAACAGAGACATGCGGTCGGCATAGGCGGGGAGGGGAATGAGGGAGGAGGGGGAGGAAGAAAGGAGAGGCGAGGAATGCGGGACCGTCTCTTCAAAACGAAGACCACCCAACACCACAATATGGGTGGGAATTAAGGATTTGTGCAATCTCGCCTTTTTGCCGTCGATGGCCTTCCGATGCCCCAAGATGGCTCCAAGAGGGCCCAATGGGGGCCCCAAGCGGGGCCCAAGAGAGCCCCAAGACGGCACCAATAGCGCTCCAAGAGCGCTCCGAGAGGGGCCCACGATGCGATTTTAGGCACTCTAGAATGGCGAGGCTGATTGGAGCTCCTCTCTGTTTGTATCGATCTTCCCCTAGATGTCCTGAAGAGCGCTCCAAAGGCACCAGCGAGCGCCCCAAGAGGGCGCGATGAAGCGCCCAGGAGGCCCCACGAGGCGCCCGAAGGGCCTCCAAGAGGCTCCCAAGAGACCCCCAAGACGCCTCGAGAGGACACCCGAGGCACCCCAGCCGCTCAAAGACGGCCCTGGGCTCGCCAATCTGCCCCTTCTTCTGTTCCTCCTTCTCCTCCTCCTCCTCCTCCTCCTCCTCCTCCTCCTCCTCCTCCTCCTCCTCCTCTCCTCCCCCCTCCTCCTCCTCCTCTCCTCCTCCTCCTCCCTCCTCCTCCTCCTCCTCCTCCTCCCCCTGGGCGCCTCGACTGGGCATCGTTTCTGGATGGGCTGGCGGGATTACGCTGAAGCGTCTAGAATTTCGTTCCATTCTTTTAGCTCGGAAGCTTCGCAGATGGCCCCACGAGGGTCCATAACACACCCACCGAGAGGGCCCCCCAGAGAGCCCCACAGGGTCTTCAAAGATCACCAACATGGCCCAACGATGGTTCAAAGAGGCCTCCAAGAGGCTCCCATAGCGAAATATGCCCGAAGACCTTTACGGCTGAATCGTCCTCGTGGTCTTCGTCGCCGTGGCCTTCTTCCCCCCGTCCTTCTCCTCCTCCTCCACCTCCTCCTCCACCTTCTCCTCCCACGTCGTCTTCCCTCTCCTCCACTTCCTACTCCTCATCCTCCCACCTCCTCCGCCTAGGGTTCACTGGATGTTGAGTGGGAGCGTGTCTCGTCGAACTCACACTGTTTCTGCTCGCCTTCCTCCTCCTCCTCCTCCTCCTCCTCATTCAGCATCCGCCTCCTCTTGCTCCTCCTCCCCCTCCTCCGCCCCATCGTTTCCCACCTCCTCGACCTCATCTGTCCTCCTCCACCCCTCCTTATTCGACGGCCGCGAAGGCATATGTGGTTCACTGCTCGGTCTGCTCAGGCTGATCCAGAGCTTCAGTTTGACGTCTGTCACCTAACCTTTGCTCCACTGCGTGCTCCTACGCTTCCCTGCTCAATGCAGACCGCCCAGGGGTTACGTTTCTGGATGGGATGGTGGACGCACGCGAGGCGCTTGTGATTTCGAAGAGAGGCCCGCCGCGGCGACGAAGAGCTTCCTGGACGCCCACGAAGGGCCAACCACAGCATCAACATCTAGGTCCTCGAACACCCTGGCCCTCGCCCCGCGCGCAATGAAAGTTTTTTTTTGGGGGAGACACCGACCTCGAATCAGCTATACTGAAGGGGCCCACAAGCACACACATAAATACACACACACAAAGAACATGCTTCCCCATAGTTTCGTATATGTTTCTGGGTGTCTGTCTTCCCCCCGCTTCCCACATTTTCCCATATTTTCTGGGGAATCGACGATTCCTTGTGCCTGTGTGTTTTTTTCCCCTCCTGATGTACACCGCCGATCGGCGAGATCGCTTCCCGAGGGCGAGGCCGCGGGCTCCCCAGGCAAGGGCGGGCCATCGGGCCCCATCTCGGCGATCCATGGCGGGGCGGGGCCATCGGGCCCCCTATCGCGCGCAATCGAGGGGGAGGAGGAGGAGGAGGAGGAGGAGGAGGAGGAGGAGGAGGAGGAGGAGGAGGAGGAGGAGGAGGGAGGAGGAGGAGGAGGAGGAGGAGGAGGAGGAGGAGGAGGAGAGGAGGAGGAGGAGGAGGGAGGAGGAGGAGGAGGAGGAGGAGGAGGAGGAGGAGGAGGGGGGGAGGCATCGACCTCGAGCCAGCTCCACACCGCCGATCGGCGAGATCGCTTCCCGAGGGCGAAGCCACAGGCTCCCCAGGCAAGGGCGGGCCTATCGGGCCCCCATCTCGGCGATCCAGTGGGCGATCGCGGGTCGAGGCGCGATCCCCGCTGGAGCCCAGCCCCCCCCCGACGTTGCCTTGTGGTCTTTCACATCGTACAGGGCGGTTGTTTGATACATGAGATCTTTACACATCTAGGATTTGAACCCATGGGTCATGTATGGACATTGCCTCCCCACTTGAACCCATCCTCCCCCTGACGTTGCCTTTTGGTCCTTCATATCGTACAGGGCGGCTGTTTGATGCATGGGATTTTTAAGCATATAGGATTTGAACCCATGGGTCATGTATGGACATTGCCTCCCCACTTGAGCCCATCCTCCCCCTGACGTTGCCTTTTGGTCTTTCATATCGTACAGGGCAGTTTTTTGTTATATATATATATATATATATATACATGGGATCTTTAAACATATAAGATTTTAAGCCATGATCAATATATGGACAAACTTATGCATGAACTCATCGTTGCTTTTCATAAAAATCCCCTGCATTCTTAATACATGATCCGAACGCGGAGCATGTATAAAAAACGGCACTGTAAGAACACATGCTCTCGCGCGGCCGTTCGGGACGATCCGCACACCCCCGCAACGATCTCGGCGAGGCGCAACGGCTGGAAGGCGTTCAGAGGCTGGAAGGCCCCAGAGGACCTACGAGACCGCGCGGAAACCTTCAAAACCTCGAGCCCGAAACGTTGCCTCGAGCCACCTGTGAGCCTAGCCCCCCTGGTGCTGCCCCGGATCGCACTGCGCGCAGCTCTTATGCGGAGCCGACCCCCCAATATTCCCGTAGCACTGCCCCCCCCATGCGGTTAGGAACCTTAGCGTGTCGCATGGGCGGCCCTGGCGGAACGCTGTGCCTTGCCGACGGATGGCGCGTCGCCCCGCTCCGTGGGGCGGGCGGCCGGGAATGGCTCGGGACGCTGACGCCTGGGTGGCGTGTCGCGCCGAGGCGTGGTGGGTCAGAGTCAGCGGCGCGACACAGTGAGCCAAAGTCCCCGACCGTATGTGGCTTTGCCCCCCTCCTCCTCCTCCTCCTCCTGAGGAGGAGGAGGAGGAGGAGGAGGAGGAGGAGGAGGAGGAGGAGGAGGGGGATGATGCTGCTGCTGATGATGATGCTGATGATGATGATGATGGTGATGATGATGCTGATGATGGTGATGATGATGATGGTGATGATGATGATGATGATTCTGATTCTGATTCTGATTATGATGATGATGATGATGCTGATGATGATGATAATGCTAATGATAATGATGATGATGATGATGATGATGATGATGATGATGATGATGATGATGACGATGATGACGATGACGATGACGATGACGACGACGACGACGAACGACGACGACGATGATGATGAGATGATGATGATGAGATGATGATGATGATGATGATGATGATGATGATGATGATGGTGATGATGATGATGATGATGATGATATCATGAGGGGGAGGAGGTGGAGGAGGAGGGGGGAGGATGGGATGAGGAGGAGGAGAAGGAGGAGGAGGAGAAGAGGAGGAGGAGGAGGAGGAGGGGAAGGAAGAGGGGGAGGAGGAGGAAGGGGGAGGAGGGGGGGGAGGAGGAGGAGACGCTGCCCCCGAGCGAGGCCTGCCCGTCGCGCCGTGCGGGCCCGTCGCGCCCCCCCCCTGCCGCGCGGCGGGGGCGCGGCCCGCGGCCCGCCCTGGCCGGGGCGGCCGCGGGCCTCTGCCGCGCGGTCACCTCGGCAGCACGGCGGTCGTCGTCGTGGTCGCTGCTCCTCCCCTTCGTCGTCGTCCTCCTCCTCCTCCTCCTTCTCCTCCTCCTCTCCTTCTCCTCCTCCTCCTCCTGCTCCTCCTCCTTCTCCCTCCTCCCTCCTCCCCTCCTCCTCCTCCTCCTCTCCTCCTCCTCCTCCTCCTCCTCCTCCTCCTCCTCCTCCTCCTCCCCCGTGCACGTCGTCGTCCACCTCCTCGGGCCGTGGCCGTGTGGCCATGGTGTGCGGGCGCGCGGTGCACCTGGTCGCTGGGTGGCCGCTTGCGCGCGCAGGGGCCGTGGGCCAAGACTCATCGGCTTAGGATTCGGGAGGCGGGTCGGGTCGGAGCTTCGGCAGTCTGAGGTTGCTCGGCGGGGTCTCGCGACAACTGGCCCTGGTCCTGGAATGCCATCGGCTGCTCGCGCTGGATCACTCGGGAGCCCGAGGAACGCCTGAGGGGCCCGGGCGGCCCTGTGTCCACTGGGCCCTGCTGGTCCCTCGGGGGGTCTGGAGGGGTCCCATCTTTATAAACTTGTAGGAGGAGGACGGAGGATGCTCGCTATGGGCTTGAAAGGCACCTAAACCCACCTTCAGGGGTGAAACGGTCGTCGGCGAGATACGGGACTGTGGGGCAGCTTGTGGGAAATCCGTGCTGCCAGAGGCTAGGGGGGAGAACGGGGAGGGAGGAGGGAGGAGGCAGGCCTGACGGAGCGGGGAGGAGAGGGGCATGTTGAGGAACGCCATCAACTCGTCGACGATTTGATCTACTGACAAGCGCAGCCCGCTGGGATGACCTGGCCCCGACCTCGACGCTGGGAACTATGAGCCTTCACCGTGTAAATATTTAACAAAATTCGTTGCGCACGCCCCAACTTGAACTAATGACCATGTGGCCTCTTCCCTTCCCAACAACAAATTTGCTCGAACGTCCAATTCCACCTCGTTTGAACCACTCGCCCATCCATGGGCAAACCTCTCATGATGGATGACCCGCCGGAAGCTTACTACTATGCGCAAGCATGCAAAACTTGTCAACGTGTTGCATCTACACATGTACACATGAGCTGCAATCCGTAACAATGTGTGAGATCGTTCGTTTGAAAGTACATACCAAACACTGTTACGTATGTATGTGCGTATGTCTGCATGTATGCTCGCTTACGTGTAGGTGAACGCTTCTTCATGTAATGCACGCGTTTAAGCATACACGCGTGTACACAAGTGCACGTGTGCATCGCCGAGGAAAGGTGAACTGAAAACAGTTGTTGGTGCTCCCTGAAAATGTTCGTGGCTGTTGAATGAAGCCTGTCTTCTGTTTGTATGTTAGCTAGCGTGGACCCCAAAACTGTGTCACAGCCTATATAATGTTCAACATAGGTGGTGCAACCCATGCTGTGCAATATATGCAGCGCGATATCTATGGTGCAATCCACGCAATGCAATGTATGTCGCGCACTCTATACGGG
Organism: Prorocentrum cordatum; assembly: GCA_963575745.1. NCBI lineage: Eukaryota > Dinophyceae > Prorocentrales > Prorocentraceae > Prorocentrum > Prorocentrum cordatum. The sequence continues at coordinate 364,921 of CAUYUJ010004413.1, forward strand.
TGCAATAGAGTGTGTCCAACTCACGTGGTGCAATCCATCTATATCCGCCGGTCCCCTTGCGGGGCCACCAGGCTGTAGGACGAAGGTTTGCTGTTCCCTGCGCCAGTTCCAGTTTCCACTGTTACAGTTCTGCTTCTTGCTGATTACTGTTCCTTGTTGATGGACCGCGCGAGGGGGTGGCAGCCGAGAAGGGACCTAGTTTCCACGCTCGAATCGGGTGCTCTGAATTCCTTGGGGAGGGCGTGGGACACATAAGAATACACAATATTCGCGCCCCCGAGGCCATAAACACTTATAAATTACACAATATCCGCGTCCCCGAAGCCATACACCCTCGTAAATTACATTATATTCGCGCCCCCGATGCCATACACCCTCAAACCATACGCCATATTCGTGCCCCCGAAGCCATAAGCCCTTGTAAATTATACAATGCTTGCGTCCCCGAAGCCACAAACGTTCGTACATCACGCGGTATTCGCGTCCCCGAACCCATAAACCCTAGTACCTTACGCAATATTCGCGTTTCCGAAGCCATCAATGACGTAACATTTGCGACCCCGAAACCATAAACCCTTATACATTACGCAATGATCGCGTGTCCGAAGGCATACACCCTCGTAAATTATGCAGCAGTCGCGTCTCCGAAGCCATAAACCTGAGTAGATTACGCTATATTTGTGAGCCCGAAACCATACACCCTCGTAAGTTACGTGCTATTCGCGTATCCGAAGCCATAAACCCTCGAAGTACAACACCGGATTCAACAACATCATCATAATCTCGATTTGTCTTGCCGATTACTCATCGTCTTCGCGTGAAGTCCCGGCACTGCTTCACGGCGGCGCCAAGGCCTCATGATTTCGCTCTTGAGTTGTCCATTCTTCGAGAGACGGGGCCGGCGGCAGGGGGCAAAACCCTTACGGATATATGTATGCTGTCCAATCCATGCTGTACAAACTATGTGGTCCAGCCCAAGTGGTGCAATTCATGCGGTGCAACAGAAGTTGTGCGGAGGAGGAGGAGGATGAGGAGGAGGGAAGAGGAGGGAGGGGGAGGGAGGAGGAGGAGGGAGGAGGAGGAGGAGGAGGAGGAGGAGGAGGAGGGGAAGAGATGGAGGAGGAGGGAGGAGGGACACGCAAACTCGAGGGGGCGGCGACGGCGACACATTAACCGCCAGACCGACGGACTGGTCCAGACGACGGGAAGCACCGAGGCGGCCACGGGGCGACGACGGCGGCAACACAGACGCCAGACCAGCCGATAGGCCCCCATACGACGGGCGGCGACGAAGCGGCGGCGGGGTGGCGACGGCGACAACATAGCCGCCACGCCGACAGACAGGCCCAATCCCTCGGAGGAGAAGTAGGCGACCCCAAGTGCAAGTACTGTTTGGGGGATACGTCCAGGGCTTTCGAATGGCGGCGTACATAAGGGCAGCCTCTGAGAACGTTCAGGGAAGGCGGCGTCACCAAACGGAGCATGGGTGCGCAGTTGGGACCACAACACCTGAACGCGCCACGAACCAGCAACAGCACACATTCAGTATCCATGTGCGCAGTGACAAGGCCAATCTCATACCGTCGCGTTCAACGCATGGATGACCTCGGCGATACAGTTGGCGGCGAGCGAGGGGGGGAAATGAGAAGGAAAAGGCCTTCTCAGAAGGCGGCGGGACTTCTCAGAAGCCCTCGCGCCTTCTGAAAGGTTGTTTGCGTCTTCGGGGAAGGCTTCGAAAACTTCTCGAAAGGCCGGGGAACTTCCGAACCTTCTGAGAAGGCCTTTTCCTTCTCACTTCCCCCCCTCGCTCGCCGCCGATGCAGGCAATACCCCTCCCCCGTGGATGCGGACAGAACTGGTGATCTGGCGCGGGCTCGGACGTGTCAGGCCAAGAAAGGAACCCGCCGCGGGCGCCGATGTGGTTAGGCACCTTTTGCTCTTGCGCGCCCTGCAGCTGCCGCCACCCCGGGGCACGGATACGGTGACCACTGGATAAGGAAGCATTGGACACGGAATCCAGGGTCTGAAAGCCAGTGGAACTCCCATCGCGGATCGGCAGTGTATATTACCGCCGCCCTCATCATATAGTTGCCGGCCGTAGTGCCGGCCGGCCGTAGTGCTATGAATCAGGGGGCCTTTTGGCACGCGAGGTGCTCAGCCCAGCACCCGCCGTTCGCTGCCATGCCCTAATTGCTCATGTGCCGGTTGGACACACGGCGTATTCTTCTTCTTCTTCCCATCAGATAAGGAACCCTCCAGGGTCTGAAGCCTCCCGAGCACGCTCCTTAACCAACGCCCCCGTCGTATGGATTGCGACGTGTCGATGCCCGAGGCACGGGCCTGGAATAGGGCCACGGGTGCATACGCCGTGGTGGAGGAAGGAGGAGGAGGAGGAGGAGGAGGAGGAGGAGGAGGAGGAGGAGGAGGAGGAGGAGGAGGAGGAGGAGGAGGAGGAGGAGGAAGGATGGCGCCACCGTTTGGCCACGGGCGGGTCCGCGGCCAAACCCCCCGCGATCCCCGGGTTCCAGCAGCACCTCCCCGCCGCCCCCCCTCCGACGCCGTGGGGTCCCTGGCAGGGATTTTCCTCGCCCCCGAGAAAGGGATGAGGAGCACATGAGTGCAGCGCCTGCCATCGCGCGGGCGTCCATCTCCTGTGTTTTTCGTCGGCTTCGTGCGTGGTCTTCTCGCCAGATGATCAAGGGTGCTCCTCGATGGTCCTCGCCGAAGGACACATGCACACGCCCGAGCGATGCCAAGTTAGTGCAACGACGCAAGTGCGCCACGAGCCGGCCAGCATGTGTCTGGCACGGAACGGACTCGCGTGGGCAGGGCCGCCTCGCTCCGACAGGCGAGAACAGCCAGCTGCAGTTTCCGAGCAAGGGGCACCGTTCATTTGCACATGATTGGCCCATCGCGATCAAGATCATTCGAAAACACATCATCGAGCCGCGCCTCCCGTAGAGTCTAGCAAAGGCTACCACACTATGATGATATTGGAACGTATGTTGGGTTGTGCGACCCCACATGTCTTGTAGCCTGGCTGAGCTTCAGGCACAGCACCATTTTCGTGAGCGGAGGAGGCAGCACCATACAACGTCCCACCGATGCCCTGAGTGCTGCCTCCCCACTCGGCATTTTAGGCTCAGGAGATGGACTTCTTCATTCGAAACGTTTTCTTGATCAATAGCCCAGGTCCAGGTATACTAACATTCTACGGAGAGCGGACGCTCGAAGAAAACGCCCAAGTCCCGGTCCAACTCCCTGATTTTCTCATGCGAAACCTGGACTCCATGGAAAAAACGAGTTTCTGCAGACTTGTGATGGGTACATTCGATACCAGCATTCGTATTCGAGAGGGGGAGGAGAAGGGGGGGGAGGAGGAGGAGGAGGAGGAGCAGGATGAGGAGGAGGAGGAGTAGGAAGAGGAGGAAGATGAGGAGGAGGAGGAGGAGGAGGAGGAGGATTAGGAACAGGAGGAGGAGGAGGAGGAGGAGGAGGAGGAGGAGAAGGAGGAGCAGGAGGCGGAGCAGGAGAAGGTGGAGGAGGAGGATCAGGAGTAGGATGTATCGATCACGCTCACCCGGTCTGAAAGTTTCGCTGCCGCTCCCCAGCAGACACTTGTTCAGTCCACATCTAACGCCGACCCTCGCCCCCCTTTCCCTTTGCGCTGGCTGCCGCTGCTCTCCTTCCCCCTCCTCCCATTCCCGCCCCCACCCCGAGTTCTCATTTCGCTCCCGGCGCGCGTCCTCTTCTCATACTTCTGCCTCTTCTCCTCCTCCTCCTCATCTTCCTTCTCCCCCTGCCCAACCTCCTTGTCCTCCCTCTCCTGCCGCCATTCCTTCCCCTCCTCCCCCTACTCTTTCTCCTCCTACTGCCACTTATCCTCTTCCTCCACCTCTTCTTCTTCCTCCTCCTTCGTCAACTCCAACTCACCTTCCTCCATCCAAGAGCCTGGCAATTGTTCGATTCGCGAATCACCGTGCGTGCGTTGTATGGCCAATTGTTCATCGCCTTGAGGGTCCCATGTTTGATAGATCGTAGTCGGCGTCGACCCAGAGAGAAACGTCGGAGAGCATCAAGGAATCAACGTCCGATGCAACACGCGACGTGTCTATGCGGCACACGGTCCAACGCTGGGACAAAGGTTGAAGTGGAGAAAACAAGAAAACAGCCACCGCACATACAAGATGAGAGACAACAAACAATACGTCCCAGTGGGTCAACGTTGAAATACGACCGGGTGAAATCGCACGAATGCTTTCGGTGGCGCTCCCTGGGTGAGGTGTGTATGTGTGTGTGTGTGTTTGCGCAGGGGCAACAGACAGCCATGGAAGATCATGGCATTTGCGGTGACCTTCGGGCTCTCAGAACAGCAGAATCTGATCCGCCCAGCGAGCGGACCGCTCGAGACTTCCCCACAGTCTGGCCGTGAACGGGCCAGTGTATCACCCCCTGGCGGCTTCTCTTGGGGGTGCCCAAGCGCTACGCCTGCTTCATCGCGGTGACGCCGGAGCCCTCGCGAGATCTGAACCACGAGCGAACCGTCTGAGACTTCCTCACAATCTGCCCGCGAACGGACTCTTGTCTTGCCCTCTGGCGGCCCCCCCTCGGGGTGGCGCAAATGCCTCGCCTGCTGTTCTGTGACTCCTTCAGTGCAAGCACTGATGGGGGAATATGAATGTTCGTGAATGCGTAACCTGAGCGCGAGTGGGTCTGAATGTAAATGGGTCTGAGTCTGAATGGGTTCAAGTGCATCTCTCAGTGCGTTCGGGTATGAGTTGTCGGAACATGGGCGGGTCAGCGTGTAAATCTGAGTGTGGGCTGGTCTTGGTATTTCTAAGTAGGGGGTATTGAATGCCTTAACCGAGTGAAGCGGGAAGGAAGAGCAGAGGTAGGCGTCGGCATCGAACTAATAACAGCAACCCAAACTTAGGATGTGGTGAAACATGCCACCCTGCCGCATCAACAGTCTCGCTTGAGACTTCCTTGCCATGTGTTACCCTGGAGCAGCAAACCTCAAACTTTTACACGGATGGACGGCTGGTGGCTTTCAAAACGCGGCTTTCTCCTCAGCGCTGCGCGCACTCGGCGAAGACAATTCCAGCTGTTACAAGGATGCATGGCCCATCTTTTCCAACATGCACCTATCGCCTCAGCGAAGCGAGCATTAAAGGTACCAGCTTCCAACAACTGCAGCGATCGGCGTCCAACCGTTTTCAATGTGTGGTTCTCGTCCCAGCGCCGCGCGCAGTCCTCATTCCTTGAACACTTCCTAATTGCAAGGGTGGAAGCCAGCTTGCTTTCAACATGCGGCTCCCCCTTAGGATCCTTCAAACACCATGGCCCGAATGCCCAATCTTTGAAACAATGACACGAATGGAAGGCACATCCTGTCACACTGAGGAAAGGCTTCCGCGTGTACGATCTAGACCTGAAGTACTGTGCTACACTTCTACGGATGGGCGGCAGGACCTTTACAAAACTGGGCTGTTTTTGGACACTTCTACAGAACTGTCTTATCCTGTCTCTTTGCGCACTTTTGTTCACAAGATAGAGCGTTGATCCTTCATGGCAGGGCCGGCCGCTCGTCATACAAGAGGGGCGTTTCCCGCAGCGGAAAGGCATAATTGAAGGAACTCATGGGGAGGGGGCTTGGGACGGAAACGCATATCAATTGCATCGTTGACGCACTCTGGATTTACCTCCTTATCTTCCTCTATCTCTCTTCCTTCGGAATCACTCCCCCGTGTCGCGCCACCAAACGTGCCCGTGGGCCAGGCCGGCCGTTTCGCTTGACACTCCCTTGCAATTTGCGATCCTGAAAACCCAGAAACTCCATCAGTTACCCGGATAGAGGGTCGGTCGACTTCTCAATGCGGATTTCGCCTCAGTGCCGCGCGCACTTGATTAAACACTTCCCGTCAGGTACACGGATGGATGGCTGGTGGTTTTCAAAATGCGGCTCTCGCTTTAGCGCCAGGCTCACTTGTTTTCAACGTTTCCAACGGTTACACATATGGAGGGGCCCATGGCTTGCGGCTCTTTCCCCAGCCCCAGGCCCATGCGTTGCATAGAGCTCCAGCAGTTACAGGATCGATGACCGGCTCGACTCCAATATGTGGCAATCGCTTGCAAGTAACTTTGAACTACTTAACATAGATATGTAACCTGTGCGCTCATTATACGGATGGATGGCGGTTCCGTTTTAACTTGGAATCTCGCTTGGCCGCTGCGAATTTTCTAACCGCAACATGCATTGGGGAACGTGTGCACGGACGGAGGACATATTCTTTTCAGAAAGGGGCTATCGCTGGAAGCACTTCCTCGGACTTGATCGTCCTACCTCTACGCGTTTCTCGACGCTGCGAGGTTGGAGGGCGGATCCTTTACACAGCGGCGATTTCCCTGAGTGGCAGGCCCGACGGGCGCTAGACATTCAAGAGGGGCGCGTGGACTTATGATGGACGGCCTCGGGACGGGAGGGCGTACTCCACCATCGCCGACGCATCCTTGGCTTACGTTGGCCCTCCTCCTCCTCCTCCTCCTCCTCCTCCTCCCCCCTCTTCTTCCCCTTCCCCTTCCCCATCTTCACCCCGTCCCCGTCCCCGTCTTCCCCTCGCCCTCCCCTTCCCGTTCCCCTCCCCCTCCCCCGCCGGCCCCACCCATCCTCTCTTCCCCTCTCTACAATGCATCGCGTACCCTTTCGGGACCATTGCCCTGCTCGACATCCGACCGTGCGGGTAGAGAGGGGATCTGCGCCATGGTAGGGGATGGGAGGGAGGGGGGCAGGGTGTCGGATGTGACGCGAGCGCGCCTGGCTTGCCCTCCCCCCCTCCCCCGCCGGCCCCACCCATCCTCTCTTCCCCTCCCCCCCCCCTCCTCCTCCTCCTCCTCCTCCTCCTCGTCCTCCTCATCCTCCTCCTCCTCCTCCTCCTCCTCCTCCTCCTGTCCTCCATCCATTCCCTCGAACACACAACTCGCCCCCCCCCCCCACGTCGCACCCCGAGGCGCGTCGGCAGGACGCGGCCCGGGCGCTTCGCCCGAGGCCGCAGCGGCGGGGAGCCTGCACGCGCTGGACGACCGGAGGGCGGGTGCTCTTCAAGAGGTCGGGGATGGACAGACCCCCCCTTTCGTAAAGTCAGGGGGTTTGAGAATCAGCTCACGTAGCTGATCTTCCCGGCGCCCTCCGCCGCCGGAGGCGGAGGTCGGGGATGGACAGACCCCCCTTTCGTAATGCGGGATGACGATTAACAAAAAATGAGGGGGGAACGATAAAAAAAATAGTTTCCGGCTATTTCTGCATAACTTTCTGACTGGAGGAGAACGATGAAAAAACAGTTGTCCAGCCCGCGGCCGGTTTTTTCTAATCGTCATCCCGGGCGCTGCCGCGTGAACACGACCCCCGGTCGGCTTCGTGAAAGCGACCTGAGGCCCAACGAAACTGGCCAAGGATAGACCGAGGAGGCAGTGAAGCAAGGGTGCCTTGTAAGAGTGTGTTTGTTTGAAGGCAGATCTGTCTGCAAAGAGTACTTTCTCTCTCTTCAAGGCAAGCCTGCCTTCAAAAAATACGTTTATTAGTGCAGATCCGCCTTCAACAAATACATTCTTTCGGGGATGGACAGACCCCCCTTTCGTAAAACGTGGTTTCCTGAAAACGACCTGAGGCCCAAACCTGGCGGGCGCAGGCCAGGAAGATAAGAGCCACGGCGCCCTCCCGAGAACCGTAAACGGACAATTCACGAATCGACGTGTCGCTGTTGGGGGTTCTGTCCACCCCCGAAAATGTGGCTCTCGCCTCGGCGCCGCGCACATTCGTCGCACACATTTGCAGCGGCTTCGAGCACGGAGGGTGGTCCCCTTGAAGCATGCGGCTCTCGCCGTAGCGTCGAGCGCACTCATGTGAAACGCTTGCAGCAGCTTCAAGGACTCGTGCGGTTGAAATCCCATGAACAGTACTCCAGATTTCGTAGTAAAGGGAGGGATGTCTCATTTCGGGGGGGGTCTCTTCCAGGCTATCTTGGAGGGCCTGGGGGAGTCTGGGGACGATGTTTTGGAGGGTTCTCCCACGGGGAGGGGTCTGAAATGGCTTGTCTGGGAGGGTTGAGACCCCCTCCCTTTTATTACGAAATCTGGAGTATTCTGGCGTTGTCAGGGAGCAGCAGTCGCGTTGTGGTCCGGCCCGCTTTAGCATTGCCAGGACGCAGCGATGACGGTGACTCGCGGCACCGAAGTCCCAGGATCGGTGTTCTGGCACGGTTGAGGATTCTCAGGCGGTTGCGTCCTCCAAGCAAGCACTTCCCACATTGAAAATTCAATCTAGTACTCCAGATTTCGTAATAAAGGGAGGGGGGTCTCATTTCGGGGGGGGGTCTCTTCCAGGCTATCTTGGAGGGCCTGGGGGGTCTGGGGACGATGTTTTGGAGGGTTCTCCCACGGGGGAGGTCTGAAATGGCTTGTCTTGGAGGGTCCAGACCCCCCTCCCTTTTATTACGAAATCTGGAGTAGGCACCTATGACATTGGAACTGGGAGGGATGGTTTCTTGCAGCATCGCTGATGCGTCTTGGGTTTGCACTGGTCTTCCTCCCCATCTTGCTCCTCGTTGTCCTCTTCTCCCTTCTGGTCCTACATCCCTCTTCCATACACGTAGCTCCTCTCTGTCACACCCCAAGATGTGTGGGTAGGGCGGACCGGGCGTTTCCCAATCTACATCTTGACCGTTTCTCAAAAATAATCCCGCCAGCCCTTTCGGACGCGAGTGGTCTAGGGAGTTCTTTCTGCCAATCCTGCCCCCTTCGGGGAGGGGTTTCCCCTCCTCCTGCCCCCTCCTGGGTCTGGAACTCTCCCCTCGCGAGGTGTCAGAGGGTCCGTTTTGGCCCCAGATGGCTCCAAGAGGGACCACGAAAGCCAAGTATTGCCTCCAAGACCGATCAGATGGCCTCCAACACCTCCAAGAGCCCTCAATATCGCCTCAGGACGGCCACAAGTGCCCTCCGAGCCTCCCAAGGAAGCCCCCAGGAGGCCAACATCCTTCACAACCAATGTGTGTGTGTGTGTGTGTGTGTGTGCGTTTCAATGTGTTTTGGCTTCCCGCCTTTTATCTTTCGATGGGCTCCTCAGGCCTCACGACGGCTCCAAGATAACCCAAAGGGCGCCGATAATGCCCCAAGAGGGTCCCAAGAGAGCCCCTAGAGCGCTAAAAGAGGCCTCTATAGATGGCCCAAGAAGGCCCCACGAGGCCTCCAATACGCTCCCAGAGCCACACATTCGAAAGGTCTTGATCTTGACTCCTGTCGTCGTCGTTGTCGGTGGTAGAGGGCAAACGCTTCCCGCGGCTGCCTTGGTTGAGTGGATGCCTGTCGTCCTCCGCTTGCTTCTCTTCTCTTCCTCCTCGTCCTTCGAAATACCTGCGAAAACGGACGCCGTTCACTGCTGGGCCAAATGCTGCTACACATTCATGATCAGAGAAGCTCGCCTGGTGTCTGTTTTCGGGTGGGCTGGTGGGGACACGAGAAGCATCAATAATTCTGAAGCTTGAAATTCGCAGCAGATGCAAGCATGGCTGGGTGTGTCGTTTCCAACATTGGGCTCCTGCTTTAGAGCCCTGCCCGCGCACATTCGCGTTTAAGCAATGCAGAAATTTCAAGGATGAAGGGTTGGTGGTCTTCAACGTGGGACTCTTGCCGTAGCGCTGCGCACATGTTGAGAGTTTGCACCGTGTGGAGGGGGTGTCGTTTCCAAAAGCAGCCGATCCTTCGGCGTGTGGTCGTCGTCGTCGTCGTCGTCGTCGTCGTCGTCAATCCCAAAGAAGTTGAGGAACAAGGAAACGGAACGTCGTAGTAAAGTCGGAAGGGGGGCCCTTCCCTTTATCCCTCCTGGAGGGTGGGTGGGGGTCAAAACCCAGAGGGAAATCCAGGACAAAAACGGAACGTCGCAGTGCAGTCGAAGGGAAGCCTCTATCCCTTCCCTGCGGGTGGGGTGGGGTGGGGTTACGGCGCGGGGGGGGAAGAGGAGGAGGAGGAGGAGGAGGAGGAGGAGGAGGAGGAGGAGGAGAAGGAGGAGGAGGAGGAGGAGGAGGAGAAGGAGGAGGAGGAGGATGATGATGAGGAGGCCAGAATATGCCGTTCTTCGCGGGGCCCAAGGGGGGCTGCCCGCAGGGGCTCCCGGGGGGAGGCCCCGCCTTCGGGCTCGGCGGCGCCCGTCCGCACAAGGCCCTCGCAGACAGCGGGCCCCTCGCAGCGCCGCGGCCGCTCGTCCGAAACAGCATGCAGCGGCGTCGAGCATGGAGGGCAGTTGTCGGCGGCGAGCCCGGGGGTGAAGCGCAAAGGGGCGGGCCTTCTCAGAAGGCTCCCTGGCCTTCTGGAAGGCTGTCTAGGCCCTAGGCCTTTCCCGGAGACTCCCACCAACTTCCCAGAGGGCGCGAGGGCTTCTGAGAAGTCCCGCCGCCATTTGTTCAACATTGTTTTCGCTTTGAGCTTTCTAGAATGTGGAGACCAGAAGCTTGAACATGTGTACCAGCTGTGCGGATGGAGGGAAGTTCCGTTTCACTATGGGGTTCTCAGTCGAGGCTTTCTCGAAGCTGATAAACTTTTTAAACAATGCATAAAACACCGCACTTCAGCAATACTTGTACAGTGGTGGGGTCATCTTCAAATCAGGGATCTCGCTGCACAAATCGCTGATATGCGTGATCATATCTTTTCGCATTCCGCACTAGACTAACACGAATTCACGGCACCTTCATTTCAAAGCGGGGCTCTTGCCTGAATGGCAGATGGCAGGCCCTCAAGGTGCTGGCCTGTCAACGGGGGAAGTTGGGACGGGATCGTCTATTGCAACATCGTTGGTGCATCTTGGGTTTGCTCCAGTCCACGTCGTCCCTCTCCTCTCCCCCCTTTCCCCCGCGCGCCCTCGCTCTTCTAACAGCGCCCCCTCCGCTCCTGCCTCGCCCCCCCTTCCCCGAGGCCCCCACGGCTGCTTCATGCTCTCGAGCCTTCCAAGCGCGCCGCTGGCCACGTCGCTGGAGGGGGGCGGGCCGGGCGAGCCATGCGAGAAGGGGGGCACACGGGGAGGGGGACGGGGGGGAGGGGGCAGTAGGAACGGGGGAGGGAGGTAACAAGGCATGAAGAGGAGGCGGAGGGCGGAGGGGGGACGGAGGATGAGGTTTAGCGGCCCAAAAAGCTTCCCCTCGGAAGAGGGACGGAGGACGAAGATGATGAGGAGGGACGAAACAGGATAATGAGGGAGGGATTTCTTCGTTTGCAGGGCCGATGCAGCATGAAACCTGTCAACTGCCGATGTGACGAGGCACACAGCTGAGCATACCATTCCGGGACCACGTGAGATAGCCGGCCAGAGGGGCCAAGACCGCCCGGGAGGCGCGACGGGACGCCAACGCCAGCAGCGAGAGCTGGCGAACAAACACCAAGCCCACCACGAATTCGCGGGCGAAGAGCGGTATAACATAAACTGTTCCGTCGCCGGGGGCACTGCCCAGGGGTGGCTGGAAAGTTTATATTCTGACGTGTCACCGCAAGGGTCTAAACTTTCCGGCCGCCCTGGCACACGCGCCCCCGACAGCGAAGCAGTTTGTTTTATACCGTTCTTCGCCCGCTAAACGAAGAACAGCAGTCTGAGTCTCGTCGCTGAAACCGGCGCCAGCAGCCGCCACCGTCGCTGGCGAAGCCGGCGCCGGTGGCAACGCCGGCGTCCGAGCAGCAGGGGCAGCAGCGGCCCCCGCAGGGTCCACACCCTCTGGCCCGAGAGCACGCCGGGCAAGCGGCTGCGCAGATGCCAACCTCTGCAAGCTGGCTCCAACCGTGGAGCCAGGAGGAGGGAGGAGGTGGGGGAGGACGAGGAGGAGGAGGAGGAGGAGGAGGAGGAGGAGGAGGAGGAGGAGCCTTCCCCCCCCGCCTCGAAGGATGACTCCTTGGCCAGGCTCGGCCCACAACCCAGACGTCCGCCGATCCGACTTTTTCAAGCCGCGGCCCCCAGGAGGCCCCGACCCCTTCCCCGAGGGTGGTTCTTCGTCCAGGACCAGGATCCGTTTCTGATGGTGTCCCCGGGTCAGACAACGGGCCCTGGAGGCCGTGGTTCAGGAAAGACCGCCAGGATGAGGAGGAGGAGGAGGAGGAGGAGGAGGAGGAGGAGGAGGAGGAGGAGGAGGGGGAGGAGGGGGGAGGAGTGGGGAGGAGGAGGGGAGGAAGAGGAGGGGGAGGAGGAGGAGGAGGAGGAGGGGGAGGGATTGACAAACCGTACCCTCGGACCCCCGGGGGCTGCACCCCGGCCTCGCAGTGGGTCATATGCGCTCCGGCGGCGGGGCCCAGCGGCCGCTGCGGCTCGCCGGGGCGCCCGCTGCAGACTGCCTCGCATGAAGGGGCCCTGGGACACACAAATAAATACACACAAAAAACAAATCCCCGTATTTTCCTATATTTTCTGGGTTTCTGTCTCCCCCCCCACTTCCCATATTTTCCCATATTTTCTGGGGAATCGACGATTAATTGTGTCTGTGTGTTTTTTCCCTCCTGATCGCAGTGGGTCGTCAAGGGCGCCCGACGTCGCGCGTCGCGCTGCGCGGAG
>CAUYUJ010004413.1:378841-439737 GCA_963575745.1 Prorocentrum cordatum
GGCACAAGATGGGGGGGTCCGCCGAGGATTCGCCCGGTGGCCGCCCGCGTGCGCCACGTGCGCTGGGCGGGTCTGCCGGGGCCTCGAGGGGCGGCTCTGCCCGTGCGCGCCACGGAGGCTCGCCTGCTCCTCCTCCTCCTCCTCCCTGTCCTCTCTCCTCCTCCTCCTCCCTTCCTTCCTTCTCCTCTTCCCCTCTCCTCCTCCTCTCATCATCATCATCATCCATCATAATCATCATCATCATCTCTCTTCCATCATCCCTCTCCTCCTCCTCCGCTCCTCCTCCTCCTCCTCCTCCTCCTCCTCCTCACTCTTCCTCCTCCTCCTCCTCCTCCTCCTCGCTGGTTTCGCCTCCCCCTCCGGAGGGCTGTCGAGGTTTCGCCTGGTGACTGGCACCACATCGCTTCCACCACAAATGCTGCGTCGCCGAGCTGACACGGCACTGCTTACACCGCCTCTTCTTTGTCTCATTGTTCGTCGTCCTCCTCCTCCTCCGCCTCCTCCTCTCCTTTTCGGCTCCCGGTCCTGCCCCTTCCTCCCCCCCTCCACCCCACTCAGAGCTTTTCGCCCTCCTCCTCTTCCTTCTTCTCCTCCTCTTCCTTCTTCCCTCCCCCTCCTCCTCTTCGACCGTAGTCCCTTGTAAGCAGGCGGACCAACGAATCAAGGCGGAAGCAATGGAAGCTATACGGGTCCTGGGGACACTGGAGGTGAGCGTCTGGCGCAGCTGCATTGCCAGCACCTGGCCACGCCCCCACCGATCCCGTGTGGAGCAGGGGATGGAGCCGAAGGAGGACGGCCAAGATGATGAGGATCCCAAAATAACAACATTGACATGGTAGCCGTTAACTGTTTGTGTGTTTCGACCGGCAAGCGGAAAACTAAGCACGGCTGTCTTCGCTGCCGCACTCCTCCTCCTCCTCCTCCTCCTCCTCCTCCTCCTCCTCGTCCTCTTCTTCCCCCCTCCCCCTACCTCCCCCTCCCTCCTCCTCCCCCCCTCCTCCTCCTCCTCCTCCTCCTCCTCCTCCTCCTCCTCCTCCTCTTCGTCTTCGTCTCTCCCCTGCTCATCATTCTCCCTCTCCTCCTTCCCCTGCTCCATTTATGAATGTCCCCACTTCCCCTTCTCCTCCTCCTCCTCCTCCTCGTCCTCGACTTCCTCCAACTCCTCATCTTTCCACGACCACCTCTCTCTTTCTGCCTCTTCCTCATCCCTATTCCCTCTCCCCTCCTCAGCCTTGATCCTTCCATCCGTTCTCCTCCTCTCTTATTCCTCCTCTCTCTCACTCTCTCTCTTCTCCTCCACCTCATCACTCCTCTCTGCTCCTCCCCGGGATTCCTCCCCCTTCTCCTCGCTCGCTCCTCCACTGGGCGACCACGGGAAACAATGCGGGATATCAGACGGAAAACCGTGCGGGCGACCGTACGGGAGGTCATACGGAAGACGCAAGAGACCCTGCGGGAGACCGTGCTGGAGGCCACACGGGACACCACTTGGGAGACCGTGCGACAGACCACACGGGAGACCACACGGGAGGCATTGCGGGATGCGGGGAACCATACGGCGGGGGCACTGGATAAGGAACCCGTAGAGAGGGGATCCAGGGTCTGGAAGCCAGCGGAACGCCAATCGTGGATCGGCCATGGATATCACCGCCGCCCTCATTGGATAAGGAATCCTCCAGGGTCTGAAGCCTCCTGGACGCATTCCTTAACAAGCGCCCCCACCGTATGGGAGGCAATGCGGGATACGGGGAACCATATGGGAGACCGTGCCGCAGGCACCGAGTTTCTCTTCCCGGCCGCCACAGGCAAGGCACGCGAACCATGCTGGCCAAGGCGCTGCCTTACAATCGCTCGCTGGGAAACTCACATTGCTGGCTCGACTAACTTTCGCGCTGGCTGGGGGGATGCTCTTCGCAACGCTCTGCGCGCCATGAGCTCCCAACCCGTTCCACTGTCGTTCGTATCCTTTCTGCTCGGCTGCTTGCAGGGGCCACTGCTGCTGGTATCGGTGTCCACCGGTGCGTCCGTGCGTTTCAACAAGGCCTCGAACAGATCGAACGTTCTACAGGGCGTTCGCCCCATATCTGGTGGCAATGCCCAATCAGAAGCAAAGCGCCGTGCCAAGACTTCTGCCCTCGCAGCGGTGCGAGCTCACGACCCCTCCTGTGCGTCCCCTCTGCTCCGCTTCTCCTCGCCGCGGCGTCGTAGCTGGCGCCCGACACAGAGCACCCTTGGGCGATTCTGCAGCGGATGGGAAGGCAGTGGAGACTGGAGACGTCGAATTGGCACGTCTTCGAGATGCGGATCGAAGTCATGCATGGTTATGACTAAGAGAAGACGGGCGGGAGGAGATCCGCATCGAGGGGTCAAGGAAAGGGCGTCGTTCTCATCTTCGTCCGAACTCCTTCCCATCCTCCTGATCCCGCCCTGAAGCTCCCTACATGCCCACGCCTGTCGCATGTCTTTCGCCGCGTCGCCTGCGGGCACTCCAGCGCCGCTCGAGGGGCCAGCCAGCTGGGCCGCCTCGGCTCCATCATCACTTCGGCAGTGCAAAGCAGTCATGATTCATGACGCTTGGCAAACAATCCATGTATACGGTGGGGGCATTGGATAAGGAACCCTCAGATAAGGAATCCAGGGTCTGGAAGCCGGTGGAACGCCAATCGAGGCTTGGCCATGGATGTCGCCGCCGCCCTCGTCAGATAAGGGATCCTCCGGGATCTGAAGCCTCCCAGGCACATCCCTTTGACCAATGCCCCCACCGAATGCTGAATATAAGAACGATGCAACGCATGACGCGCAGATCACTCGTACAGCATGCACGGGGCAGAGAGCAACGCATGGGATTCGCAACAAGACTCCACGCTGGCCAGCGCATCTGCCCGAACTTCCCTCACATCACCCAGGCTGTGGAACTGCTGCGCTCTGCCACGCCGTAAGAAGAGGACATGCGAGATGTGACTTTGGCAACACCCTCGTTTCCTGGAATGCCCTCCTCAATGCCCAAACCTCCGACGCCGTTTCTTCGACGCAGAATCCTCGAACTCCCGACCCCTTCACCTGGGCCAGTTTCCACCCCGAGCAATTCTGACGGTCCACGGCGCTGGAACAGCATCAAGACGAGCATGAAGAAACAACCCTGTCTTGTTATTCATAATGCGTTCCAGGTCTGGGCATGTGGCCCAATCTGCAAACCCTGAACCCGAAATTACCCGAGACCTGCCCAACCCCTTTCAAACACGAGGCGGCTATAAAGAGGACCGCTCAATACAAATACGAAAGAACACACTTAGGGGTCTGCTACATCTCCGGAAACGGTTCGCCAAAGAAGTCTCGACCGGACGCGCGTGTCCCTCCTCTCCGCTGCACCACCCAGGAAAGCGCGAAAGTGGCGACAGGTGCGCAGTTGGCAACCCCCGCAAGGAGCGCGCGACGAGTCACCTGGGTCCGCGTGCAAGACATATCCGCTGGGCCTCCCAGGAGCCCACGAGAATGGCGATGACAATTGTAGGCTTGGCCCCCCCCAGCGAACCGCGAGGTCTCGCCTGGGTCCGCGAACGACACCACTCTGCGGAGCCTCCACGGAGCCCACGAAACAGGCGACAATTGCGCATGTAACAGCCCCTACAGGAAGCAGCGAAGTCTCGTCGGGTCCACATGGGTCCACGTAACACTCCGCGGGGCCTCCCAGGAGCCCGCGAAAGCGGCCACAGCTGCGTAATTGGCAGTGTTTACCCCGAGCTTTTTTCGGACGGCCCCAGGGCCCGGTAAGGGCCCCCAGAGGCCGAACATTGCAACGAAACTCCCGCCGTGTTTTTTCTTCGCAGTGCGAGTAGGAGGATGAGGAGCAGGAGGAGGAGGAGGAGGAGGAGGAGGTCTGGGATATCCGCCCCTGCTGCCGCGGCTGACCGGCTGCTTGTCCCCCCAGGCACCCGACGCAGTGATCTTTCAATCTGTGGGCCTCGCTCGTGACGATCGAACAACACCCCCCCCCCATACCTACAGGGTGGCTGACCCGCGTCTCGCGCTTTGATGCTGCGCAAGATATGTTTGTGCGGGACGTCGCACCGTCGGACCCCGAGAGGGACCAAGGTCGAGCGGGGACCCCCGTTGCCCTTCCAGAGATCCACGCCGACAAACCTGGGGGTCGCATAGGTATGGATGCGAGTTGTCAGCTCATGATCTCCGGGGCACCCCTTCACCCCGGACCCCTCGAGAGGACGAAACGTAGGACAAACATGGGGAAACCTGCCCCCATCTGGTGGATTTCCGAAGCCCTGCACCCCCCAACAGTTGTCGAGGACGAACTCGTGCTCCCGCTGGCTCTCTGGCCACCGTCCGCCGGCTTCCACCGGCAGGCCCGCCGCCGTTTGACGTCCGCCGGCTGTCGCCGAGAAGAGGTGCCCAGCTCCGGACCCTTCGGAGACGAGGCCCTTGCTGGAGCGCCCCGCCCCGTGCCGCGCGTCTCGAAGCTGAGCCGGCGACCAGCTGCTGGCCGGCGCCCGCCTGCGGCTTCCTGAAAGGCAGGGGTGCAAGGGGGAAGGGGGGGAGGAAGAGCATGAGGAGGAGGAAGAGGAGGAGGAGGACGATGATGAGGAGCAGGAGGAGGATGAGGAAGAGGAGGAGGAGGACGAGGATGAGGAGCAGGAGGAGGAGGAGGAGGAGGAGGAGGAGGAGGAGGAAGAGGAGGAAGATGAGGAGGAGGAGGAGGGGAGAGAAGGAGGAGGAGGAGGAGGAGGAGGAGGAGAAAGGGGAGGAGGACGTGAGAGGAGAGAGGGGGAGAGGAGAGAGGCAAGCCAGGTGCGCCCGCGCCACATCTGACACCCTACCCCTCACTCCCATCCCTTCCTCTTGCGCTGATTTTCCTCTACCCGCGGACGCGTGCCATAGCCGCCCTGGAGCTTCCGTACCCAGGCAAAGCACCCGGCACAGGTGATCTGTGGTGCAGGTTGAAAATGTGGGACATGTGCGATCCGTGGGACCAGTGAAATCCTCAGGACTTCTGTGGCCTGTGGGGCATGTGGGACCTGTGGAACCCGTGCGACGTGGGAGACCTCTGTGGCCTGTAGGGCCTGAGACTTGTGAGACCTGTGGGGACTGTGGAACCTGCAAGACCACATGGGACCTGTCGAAACTGTGAGACCTGCGAGACCTGCGAGACCTGTGGCACTGGCGGGACCTGCGGGGGCTGTCGGACCTGTGGGGCCTATGGGGCCTGTGGGACCTGCGACGCGTGTGGGACCTGTGGGACCGAACCTGTCAGACCTGTGGTGCCCGTGGGACCTGTGGGACGACCTGCGACACCTGTGGGACGTGTGGTATCCGTGGGACCTGCGAGACCTGCGAGACCAGTGGGTGGCCCACGCTGGGGCGAGAGCGCCATTCTGAACGACGGGAGCAAAGCACCGCTCCCCCAATGCGGCCCAGGCTGCAGTGGGAACACCTTTTCGAAACATCAAGAGACAATCGGATGGCCAACAACCATCCGAAATAAACATATGTTGAATTCCTGTGTTATGACAATGCGTGGGGAGGGCGGGACAAAGCCGGGGACAACTTCAGGGGAGAAAGAAGAGTAGTATTCGTATTGACCAAGTGTAGAAGGAGCGATCAGAGAGGAGGAGGCGGAGGAGGGGGAGGAGGATCAGGAGGATGACAAGCTAGGTGCCCTCGCGCCACGCTTGACATCCTACCCGTCTAACCCATCCCTTCCCATTATGCTGATTTCTTCTCTATCCGCGGACATGTGTCATAGCGGATCTGGAAGTCTTTGCAGATCCCATCTTGTTATGTGCAATCGGAGCCTGATATTGCTACGAACCCCGACATTGGAGGACAAATTGGCGTGACTTGCGAGGACACGAAAAACAAAGAAGAATACTACTAATAATAAGAAGGATAAACATAAAACGAAGAAGAAGAAGCAACAGAAGAAGAAGAAGAAGATGCCAGAGGGCGCATACTGCTGATTCCCGTGTTGTCCGTTTGACGCTGTGCCGCTTTAGGCGCATTCTGCTGGTTCACGACTTCTTGGGGCCTCTTGGGGGCTTCTTGGGGCCTCCTGGGGGTTCTCTGGGTGGAGAGCCCCTAATGTCGGTTCCTGCCCCCGATCTGGGGCCTTTCTTGGAGCGTTCCTGGGGCCTTCTTGGGCCGTCTTGGAGGCCTCTTGGGCCTTCTTGGGGGCGTCTTGGGGCGTATGGGCGCTCTCTTGGGGGTCCCTTAAGCAGCTTGGGGGCGATCTTTGGGGCCTCTTGGGCCGACTTGGAGCGTCAGGAAGCCGATAAGGCGAAAACGCGATAAACCTTCAAAAACGTAAGGAACACATTTATTTTGACTCCTGGGGCTCTCTTGGAGGGCCTCTTGGAGGCCCTCCTGGAAGCCTCTTGAAGGCTTCTTGGAACATGTTCAAGCCACCCTGGGCATCTTGGACCGATCTTTCGGCGATTCGTGGCCCTCTTGGACCATCTTGCGGACCCTCTTGGGGCCGTCTGGGCCGCCAGGAAACGCGTCTGCCGAAATGGGGCCGACAGCGGCCGTCTTCCGCCCGTGGCAGGGGCCATGTCCAGGGAGGTACCCCCCCAGCCCCCCAGGAGAACACTAAACGGGAACCCCTCCGCAAGGTCAGGGAAAAAGGGGAGCTGCGGACAGTGGCTGATGATGATGATGATGATGATGATGATGATGATGATGATGATGATGATGATGATGATGATGATGATGATGATGATGATGATGATGATGATGATGATGATGATGGGGAGGAGGAGGAGGAAGAAGAGGAGGAGGAGGAGGTGGTGGATGAGCAGGGGGCTGAGCAGGAGGAAAAGGAGGAGGAGGAGGACTAGGAATGAGGAGGACGATAGCGAACAGCATGACCTGGAGCAGTGCGAGCGGGGGGAGCGGGACCAGGGGAAGGCGGAGGAGTGGAAGGGAGGGGGGCGACAACAATGAGGACAGACGCGGATCCCCAAACGAGTGGCCCTCGCTGAAGCGAGAGACCCTCTCTGAACGACGGGAGCACAGCGCCGATCCTAAAGTGAGGCCAGCGCTTTGGCGGCGACGCAAATCTGAGGGAACGCTGACGTTCCGATCGAACAGCACTTTCTGAAGGACAGTGCGCGCAAGGGGGGGCGGGCGACTCCCCGGCGATCTTCAGGGGAGAGGGGGGCGCAGTACTCGTATGGAGCATTTCTGGAGGAGGAGGAGGAGGAGTAGCAAGAAGAGTAGCAGTAGGAGGAGAAGAAGGGAAGTGGAGGAGGAGATGGATGACGAGGAACAGGAGAAGAAAGAGGAGGAGGATGAGGATGATGATGGGGATGTGGATGGAGATGATGATGCTGCTGCTGATTACGATAATGATGATGATGCTGATGCTGATTATGATGGTGATGCTGATGATGATGATGGTGATGATACTGATGATGATACTGATGATGATGATGATGATGATGATGATGATGATGATGATGATGATGATGAGGCGGATGGTGATGGTGATGGTGATGGTGATGATGCTTACGTCGATTATTATGATGCTGGTTATGATGAGGTTGCGGATGATGACGATGCTGATTATGCTGCCGCTGATGATACCGATGCTGATGATGATGCTGCTGATGAAGATGCTGCTGCTGATGATCATGATGAGGATGGTGATAAGAAAACGAAGGAGGAGGCGGAGGAGGAGGAGGCGGAGGAGGAAAGAGGGAGGAACCGGAGGAGGAGAAACAAGTGGAGGAACCTGAGGAGGAGGAAGGGGAGGGGGAGGCAAACGGGGGGACGGATGACGAGTAGGACACCAAATTCTGCGACACACGAGAATGAGGGGGTGGAGGGGGGATGCGAAGGTGGACGCGGGATGAGGAAGAGAACGATGAAGAGGACGAGGAGGAGGCCGGTATGGAACCCAGGACGTATCAACAATGCTGCAACACACCCTCCCGTCCCAAGTCCCTTGCCCACGAGTCCTCACGAGGATTTCCCCTCACTGCGCGACGCGACCTCTGGAAAGACAGGGCCCCGCGGGCCCGCCATTCGGGCGGGAGCCCCGTTTCGGGAACGGAGCGCCAGCCGAGACGTCACGCCAGAAAGACTACACCCTGCGAAATGCTTAAGAAATCATGGGTTAAGAAATTCATAGTCTCAGAATTTGAATAAAATCCCAGAATGTCTATTCAAATCTCGGGATTCACATTGAAACATTAAGAAGAATCGAGACTCTGGCCGAAAACTTGCGTTTTCTTAAGCATCGCCTAAAGTGTACGACAAGGTGGGAACATCAGATGAGATGATGTCTCCAACGGCAAACCCGCTTCGAGAAGGAATCGCCCTCCATCCGTGTAGCTGTTGTAGATGTTGCAGCTTTTGGCCATGAGATCTCCCTATGAGTTCAAGCGAGAAGCCCCCTTTGGGAGAGCACTCGCCCTCCATCCGTCTAACAATTACGCAACTGATATAGACTCCGATCTGTTTTGGCAACTCTCAGACGGAACAAAGTGTGAACAGGGATTCCCCTCCGTCTGTGGGACAGGTGAAACATGTTAACACGAATGTGCGCGGCGCCAGTGCGAGAGCTCCATGTTGACCACATTTCGACCTGATGAAGTTTTGACGACCAATGCGCCCGGCGCCAGGGCGAGAGCACCATGTTGAAATCGACCCGCCCTCCACCAGTCTACCTGTTGTGCATGTTTAAGACGCGCATGCGCAGCGCCAAGTCGAGAGCCCCGTCTTGAAAACGGCCCAGCCTAACGTCAATGTTAGTGTTGCAGACTTCAAGCTTCAATTTCGTAGACGGGAAAGGCGCCTCAAGCGAAACGCCCGGCCTACCCTAACGTCACCTCGGCTGTTGCGACAGGGAGGGGTTATTCATAAGGAAGAGGGATAGAGGAGGAGGAGGAGGAGCAGGAGGGGGAGGAGGAAGATGGAGTCGGGGGATGAGGGAGAAGGATGGAGGGAGGAGAACAAGGGAATAGAGGACTTACACTCGTTTCCTCCCCCATGGCCCCTACCAATTGCGCCCCCCCACCCCCCGAATCGCACCATCGCGCGCCTCAATCCCCTGCAAGCCCTAAACAAATCCAGCCCGCCCCAACCTGCCCCCAGCCCTACTCGTGCTTTCCCCACCTCCCCCTTCACGATTACACAATCTGAATACTGCTCTCCTCTCTTCCCTGACCCTGTCCGGAATATCCTCCACCCCCCTCCGCATTTTGCTTTTCCTACACAGGATTGGGCCGACCTGGCCTTCACATGTTTTTGCCATTCGAGCGTTCTCAGTTCTCAAAAAGGGCTCTCTCGCTGCAGCGTGGGCCTCCTTCTCGGATCGGCACCGTGCTCCCGTCCTTCAGGACCGCGCTCTCGCTCCAGCGTGGGCCACCCTGCTGGATCCCGCAGGCCTCGCAAGCTTCGCAGGTCCCGAGGGGTACCGCACGCCTCACAGGGCCCGCGGACGTCGCAGGTCGTCCCGCAGGCCCCACGGGTCCGACAACTCCACGGGTTCCCGCGGGTGCCGCGAGCCTCGCACGCCCCACGTGGCCCCGAGGTCCGACAGGTCCCCCGCAGGCCCCGGAGGCGTCGCGTGTCCCAGAAGTCCCGCGGAGGCTCCCCGAGTCCTGCAGGGCCTACAGGCCCCTCCAGTGCCACAGGCCTCTCGCAGATCTCACAGGTCCCACAGGCCCCACGGGTCGCACAGGCCCCCAGGTCCCACAGATGTCGCAGGTCTCAAGGGCCCCACAGGCCACAGAGATCCCCCAGGTCGCAGAGGTCCCCCAAGTTTCCCTGTGCCAGCTGCGGATGACACGATGGGGCCTTTTTGTTGGAGACGATGTTAGATATGGCGCGAGCGCATCTACCTTGACCATCCCTCTCGCCCTTCTCCCCTTTCTCCCTTTCCCCTCTTCGCCCTCGCTCCCTTTCCCCTCTTCGCCCTCGACTTTCTCTTCTCACCTTCATCTTCTGACCCTTTCGCCGTACACTTCTTCATTCCCGCTTCTCCCCCTCCCCATACCTCCTTCTCCTCCCCTCTCCAGTGGTGGGCGAAGGGACTCTCCCCGAGCCCCCTTCTCGCCAGCAGATCCCAGACGTTGGCCCGAAAGCGGCGGCGGACACACCCCAACGCACACGCGTGCGCGCGGAGAGAGGCATGGAGGGAGGCACTGGATCAGTTTAATCTCGCTTCACCTTCGTGAGCCCCAATTTTTCATAGCGTGGACCCCAGGAAATCCCGACCCCTTCCCCGGGACCGGCTCTTCCTCCCGGATCGCTTCTTGGCCCCAAGGCCCTGTGAGGCCCCCCAGAGGACGAACACGGGAACACATCTCCATCGTTTGTTCCTTCGCGACGCGCATAAGTCTGGGATCCACTGCGCCTCCTCTCCCCCCTCCTCTCCCTCCTCCTGCTCCCTGCCCTCCACACTCCTCCACTCGCCCCCTCCGTCCTCCTCCTCCTCCTCCTCCTCCTTTCCCCCCTCCTCCTCCTGTTTCTCGCCCCACCTGCGCATCCCTGCCTCTCCTCCTCCTCTCCTCGACCACCTCGCCCCTCCGCGCCCGCCTCGCGACCCGCCCCTCCTCGGGACCCCTCCTGCCCAGGCCCTGGCTCGTGACGCCCGGTGGGCCCCGCCGTTTCGAACCCTCTCCCCTGCCGGGGCCTCCTCTTATGTCGGGCGTGTCCCCCCACAGGGGGATTTTCGACGAAAAATGAAAAACAAATACCCCAAAGATGCACCAAAAAGGTAAACAACAAATACCCTACAAATAATCCCCGGACTATTTTTGGACCATTCTTTGGAACATTTTTGGGGCATGAAAAGAAACAATTCGGCGAAGATCCCCCTGTAGGAGGACAGGCCCGGCTTAAGCCTCCTCCTGGGCTGTCGGCCCCACGTCTCGGAGAGGACTGCGCGCCCCGTGCCCCTCCTCCGCGGGCCCGGGTGCCCCGCACGGGTGCTGCACCTCGCAGGGGGGCCACAGAGGACGTGCGCGCCCAGCTACTGTACAGGAACGCGGCCCCTCGATCCGCGACGCTGGCCGCGTGATGCGAACAGTCGGGCAGTGCGTACTCTCGAGACCAGCGTGGACTCGTCCTTCTTTCGCTCCTGAGCTTGGAAGCGGGCGATGGAGCAACCCAGCCTCGTGTGCAATGCAGGCGCGCAGTGTATACCACAACAAGCTGTAAGCTGAGAGATGCTAAGACACATGCATGCGGCAACAACACAGAGCAGAGGGTGTGGCAGAAATGGGGTGCGGTGCCAATCGCGGAAGTTCGATGTTATCTGCGGCAAAGAAACACAGCCAGATTCAGCGGTGGCACCACACCCCTTTACATCACACCCCTCTCCTACCTCCTACATGGGACTCTGCTGAATTTTGGAGGTCGGAGACGGGTGTGGCAGAAAGGGGTGTGGTGCCCAAATCGCGAAACTTTCGGTGTCACCTGCGATAGCAAAAACACCGCCAGATTCAGCGGTGGCACGACACCCCTTCACACCACACCCCTTTCCTACCTCCTACATGGAACTCTGCTGAATTTTGGAGGTCGGAAACGGGTGGGGCACAAAGGGGTGCGGTGGAAATCGCGGAAAAAAATCGGTGTCATCTGCAATAGAAGACACCGCCAGATCCAGCGGTGGCACCACGCCCCTCGACACCACACCCCTTTCCTACAGTCAACCAGCATGGTAAGGATGCGCGCTCAGGATGCCAGGGCCTTGGACGCCCATCCCGAAGCCTCTCGAGCGGGGCGCGGCCAGCGAAAGCGGCGAAGGATGGACCGAGGAGGCAAGGATGCAAGGGCACACTTGGGAAAGTTGCCCGTCCTTGTTGTGAGGTTCGACTGCACCTCCAGCTGCGCGGCGTTCAGACCTCGAGCGCCCGCGCCGGCGCCGCGTCGACTCCGTGCGCGCCTGCCGCGTCCCCCGATGTCCTCGCCGGCGTGTGCAGCTCGAAGCCCGCGGCCGCGGGCGGCTCTCCCTCCTCCCTCCTCCCTCCTCTCTCCTCTCCCCCCCTCCTCCCTCCTCTCTCTTCCCCTCCCTCCCCCTCCTCCCTCTCTCCCCCCATCCTCTCTCCTCCCTCCCTCCTCCTCCTCCCTTCTCCCTCCTCTCTCTCCCCCCCCCCCTCCCTCCTCCCTCCCCTCCTCCCCCCTCTCCCCTCCTCCCTCCTCTCGCCTCCCTCCCCCTTCCCCACTCCCCCCCTCCCCCCCAGGATGCGCCGCCCGTGCGCGCGGGGGCGAGACATGGCCGACTCTAGAGACCGAAATTTCCCGCAAAAACGTCGGCGTCTTGCCTCTGCTTCCGCTGTCGGGGCTGCCGCCGTTCTGCCTCCGCTGCCCTCCGCGAGGCGAGACGCGCCTTGGGCGTTTTTTTCGGCGGCGGAGCGACGGGGGGAAGTGAGAAGGAGAAGGCGTTCTCAGAAGGCGGCGGGGTTCTCTCGGGGAGCAGTCTCCCACCTGTTCTCGCGCGATGGACTTCGTGCCTCTGTCTCGCGCGCGTGCGCAGGTCGACCAAGAATTCTGCGTTGGGGGATCTACTCCAGAGTTCGTAATAAAAGGGAGGGGGTCTGGACCCTCCAAGACAAGCCATTTCAGACCCCCCCCGTGGGAGAACCCTCCAAAACATCGTCCCCAGACCCCCCCAGGCCCTCCAAGACAGCCTGGAAGAGACCCCCCCCGAAATGAGACCCCCCCTCCCTTTATTACGAAATCTGGAGTACCTGGCCGAAGCGGAAGGCCGTCTCTCCGGTGACTCGCCCCGTGCGAGCGCAGCGTTCTCGGGGCCCTGGGCTGTCCGACCATGGCCTCTCGCCCCGTGCGGGCCTCGCAGAAGGTGGGGGCTCGCCCGCGCGTCTCCTCGAGTCTGCTGCCGCCCGGCGGCGCCGCCTTTTGGGCGCGGCTTAATGGGGGGGTCACAAATGGGGGGGTCAGAAAAGGTCCCCTTTCGTGCCCCTTTCGGGCCCCTCCAGAGCCCCAGGGGGCTCGTTTAGGTACCATTTGGGTACCTTTTCGGACCACACCCGCCGCGCCCCCCATTTATGATCCCCCCATTGCGTGACGCCCAAGCCTTCTCCTTCCTGGTCCGGCCGGCAGCCGTTGGGGGGCTCCGCGGGGGGGCAAAGTTGGCCAGCGCGTTAGGACAACCCTCCCCGAAATCCTGGAATGCCTCGAGGAGCGGTTGACTTGGCCGGGGAGGTTCGCGGCGAGGCTGAGGCCCCAGCGCGAACCGAGACCGATGGGGGGCATTGGAGCTTGGCTGCGGGCGCTTCTCTTCCTGCAGGGGCCAGTCCCGTCTATCGGTGCATCTGAAAGCCGAGAAGCAAGTTTGGGTTGGGCATTTCCACAAGAAGGGCGTCACTGGGAACGCCCCAAAGCGCATGATACCCGCTCGCGAAAAGACATGGCAGTCGCGGCGGCCCCCCTCAGCCCTCGGCAGAGCCGCGCCCTCGATGCGGGCCTGAACGAGATGCGTTCGCTGGCAGCTGTCGCTCTAGAGGGGCGCCCGCCCTTGGAGGTTCAAGATGCGGCCCGTGCCTGCGCCTGTCTCTCGGCCTCGCCATCTGTGGGAGTGGATTTGCGGCCGCCGCGTTCTCCGCGATTCTCTGGAAGTCCTCGCTGGATTGTTCAGGATGGCCGATAATCATTTTTGTTTTCCTCCGCAAGGTTAACTTTGCATCGATGCTATGCTTCCCGCGTCGATTTCCGCTGAGAGGGCGACAGTCAAGTGCCCCAGCGTCGATTGTGTCTACGGCAAGGCGCGGTGATTTGTCATTGATGATTGGAACAGAGAGTATATCATTTTTCCGGGGGGTTCTGCAATCAAAAGGGACATCTGCGGTGAGAGCTGCCCTTCTCCTGTGAACTGTCGCGCGAAGTTGCTCATTCCCCGGATTTTTCGGCTGCGTCCTCGCATTGAGACCGCGGGGTCGGTTCGGCCAGCCCTGGGAAATTGGCCCCCTCCCTCGGCCTTCGGGCGAAGTTGCCCTGTATCCGGGGCTCCTCATTCACGCTTCTCCGAGGCGCTCAGAAGTCTCCTCCTCCTCCTCCTCCTCCTCCTCCTCCTCCCATAGCTGGCCTCCAGAAGCGGAGGCCCACGACTGAAAAGGGCGCTCGCGGGGTCGGCGGCTGCACCTTCATCGGCCAAGGATGCACGACCCGCGATGGCAGGGTCGGGCAACAAAGGGTCCGCTGGACATGCCCGGCATCGGTGCAAGGAAGGTTCCATGGCATCATATTAGGAGGCACTTTTCTTCGCGACCCTACTTCTCATCCTCCTCCTCCTCCTCCTTGTCCTCTAGCCTCTCTCCTCCTCCTCCGTCTCCGCCTCCTCCTCCTCCTCATCCTCCTCCATCCCCTCCTCCTCCTCCTCCTCCTCTCCTCCTCCTCCTCCTCTCATCATCATCATCATCATCATCATCATCATCATCATCCTAAAACCTGTTCCCTCTTCTCCTCCGCCTCCCCCTCGTCCTCCTGTTTCCTCCTCCTCCTCCTCCTCACCCTCCTCCTCCTCCTCCTCTTCCTCCTCCTCCTCCTCTTCCTCCCCCTCCGCCTCTTGAATCTCCCCTGCTCCTCCTCATCCTCCTGAGCGGCGCTCGGTGGGCGTGGTCCTGGCGGCGCTGGCCGCCGCTGCACTCGCGGCGCCGCCGGCCGCCTGGTACTCGCCCACTGCGCGCTGGCGCTCCATGTTGCGCTTCTGCACGAGCAGCTCGCGGGTCCTCTGGGATGCCCGGCCGCCGACGGCCATACTCGCCCTCGTCCTCGTCCTCTTCCTCCTCCAGTTCCTCCCCCACTGCCTGTCCTTCTCTTCCATATTCTTCATCTTCATCATATGATTCTTTTTTATTGGTATGATGATTAATACGATTACTCTTATGTTTCGTATTCGAAGCATTTTTTGTTTTCTGACTAACGATACGATGGCTAGAAATATGTTTTCGTTTTCCGTATAAAAACTTATGCTGCTCATTTCAGTCCAAAACTATTGTCGGTATTTTTACTTATGCCCGACTTCGTGGTCCCCAACACTAGCAGTTTAAGTTGTGCAGTATATGTGCTGCAGTCAATGAGGTAACTCACCAGTGTTCAACTTGAAAATGTCATCTCCACTGCTGCTCGCGCAGCCATCCCACCCACCCAGCCGCAACTTGCAAAACGCATGCAGCGGCAATTGCGACGAGCGCTTGGTGTTGGCTCGTGCATCTTTGCGGCCGCGCTGGCCCGCGCATGCACGCGCGCGCATGGGCCAGCTAGTTTTGCGCGACTGGCGCGGCCGCGGTGACCGCTGGGCACATCCCAAAAGGCACTTGAATGCGAGTCGGCCGCTTGGTCAGAAACGGTAGCATTGCAACGTCGATAACAGTAGACACGATGATGGTCATAGCGATGCTGGCGGCCAAACTGACAACGACGACGGCACGGCCAGTGACGGCGCCGATGCTGATCACGCCGACGACGATGACGGCGCCATCGCGTCGGCGATGAAGGTTTTGGAAGGCTTTCGACACGCGCGCGCGGCCGACGCGCGAGCGTGGCCGCATGGTATGATTTGATACGGATCGTGAGCCCCCAGCACGCGACCAAGGGCGTTCGAATGATTGTGACATGCGGCGCGAGAGGCCCGCTTGGTAGAATTCATGAACATGTTGAAACACTGGTGGTTTTGTTAAGGATTCGCAAGAACGCGAGCGCAAATTTTTGTTTGAATACTGATGCTGCGAAACTGATATGTTTACAGGGCACTCGATTTGAAAATCCGTCCAAAACCGGAGGTTTCTGAAGGATTTCGGCATGCGCGCGGGACGACGTGCGCGCGCGTGCACTTCGTCAAATTTGTTGCCCAGGGTTCTCGCGACAGCACGCGCGCAAGGGCGTTCGAATGACTTCGACATGCTCGCGCGCCAAGCCCCTTGGGCAGAGTTGTATGAAAGTGTTGAAAACGCAAGAGCGCGGGCGCAAGCTTTCTTTGAATATCCCTGCTGCGAAGCCATGAGTTTTCATGCGTTTTCGGGGCGCTCGATTTGAAATCCTTGCGAAGCCTGCGGTTTTCGAAATTCGGCATGCGCGCGCGACGACGCGCGCGTGCACTCCGTTTTTTTTGGGGGGGGCAAGGGGGTTCTTGACAAAGTATGGTTTTGATGAACCAGTGCGCGCGCGTGATGTTGTTTGACAGGGGTGACGGGAAGGGGGCCTATACCGGCCTGCCTGGGATGGCGCGACGTCATATTTAGGATGGACGGTGGGGCAGAGTCGCATGTAGATTGCACTGCGAAAAAGGTGGCGGATAACCCCGTGGGTGGGGGTGGGGGTCGGCTCTGATTTCTTTTGCAAAAAGAAAAAATGTGCGGGCAACCATCTGCGCGGAGCGATCTACGTGGCGCATTCTATCTAGCGCCATTCATCCAGCCGAACTTGCAGTTGCCAGCTCCACTGCTCGCGCCGTCACCTGACAAAACCTGCCCGCAAATTGGTTTGCAAAACCCATGCGGCGGCCGCGCTAGCGCGCGCGGGCTCGCGCGCATAGCGGCCAGCTAGTATGGCGCGACCGACGCGGCCGCGGTGGCGCTGACCGCTGGGCTCTTCCCAGAGCGCCTCGCAGGCCGCGACGACGCGCAAGCGTCCCAGTGCGGGTCGGCGGCTCAGGCGGGAGCGGTGCTATTGCGACGCCGGCGTTGGCAGACGCGACGATGGTAGCAGCGATGCTGATGGCGACGATGACAATGGCGACGGCGAAGCCAATAGCGGTTCCGATGCTGATCGCGCCGATGACGATGATGGTTTCCACGTGTCGGGGATGCAGGTCTCTCAGAGATGACGGCGCGCGCGCGGCCGACGCTCGCGAGCGGCCCTCGCGCTGTTAGTTGATGGGGGTCGCCCGCCCCCAGCGCGCGCGCAAGGGCGTTCGAATGACTCCTATGCATGTGTTGGGGGCGCTCGCTTCTGGCATCCTTGCGAAAGCGACGATTTTACATTCTTTTGGCTTTGGCGCGCGACGACGTGCGGGCTTGCGCGTCGTCCAACTTTCTGCAGGGGACTCTTGCGCGTGAATGATTTTTGATAGACGAATGCGCGCGCGCAAAATCATTTGACGAAGAGGGGGGGGGAGGTCGAAGCCGGCTTGGCCGAGGTGGCGTGACTCCATATTTCGAATGAGCGACGGGGCAGAATCATATGTGCATCGCGCATCCCAAAGGGGGGTCGATAATCCTGGCCGCGGAGGGGTGGTAGATCCTGTTTCCGTTTTGGACAGGAGGCTCTGTGTTGTGTAACCTGTATTGTGCAATATATGTTGTGCAAGCTGCAATGTGCAACCTATTTGATGCAATCTAAGTGGCGTGATCTATGCTGCGCAAGATATGTTGTGCAAATTCTTCTATGTTGTGCAACTGGCGCGTGGAACTCGCAGCCGACGACTCCATTGCTCGCGCGGTCGTCCCGCCCGCCCGCCCGCAAGTTGTCTTGCAAAACCAGAAAAAGGCGGAGATGGCGATGGGTGCTTGGCGTTGGCTCGTGCATCTCTGCGGCGGCGCCAGCTCGAGCGTGCTCGCGCGCGCAGCGGTGGCCCTGACCTCTGGGCACTTCCCAGCGGGCGCATCAGTGCCTGTCGGCCGCTCGGGCGGGCGCGGCATCGCGGCGACGTCGACATCGGTGGACGCGGTCGTGGTAGTGGCGACGCTGGCGACGATATCAGAGAAACTATGGATTTAGTTTGTGTCGGGGTTTCGGTTTTCTGCTATGCCTGGCGGCCCATAGGGGCCAGACGGATCGCGAGGAGGCGGAGGAGGAGGAGGAGGAGGAGGAGGAGGAGGAGGAGGAGGAGGAGGAGGAGGAGGAGGGGCCATCTGTGGTGGCGCGGCGACGGCGCGGTTAGTGTCGGCGCCGATGCTGATCACGCCGGCGACGATAACGGCGCCCTCGCGTGGGCGATGAAGGTTTTGGAAGGAGTTCGACGCGCACGCGCGGCCGACGCGCGATAATGGCCCGCATGGTATTATTTGACGCGGATCGTGGCCCCCTGGCACGCGCGCAAGGGCGTTCGAATGATTGTGACATGCTGCGCGAACGGCCTGCGCGGCAGAATTGGGCGCGCGTGGTGCACAACGATGGTTTGTTTAGGATTCGCAAGAGCGCGAGCGCAAGTTTTTTTGGGGGGAGGATGGCTGGCGTTGCTAAACCATGTGTTTCTACGTGTTCATGGAGCGCTCGAGTTTGAAATCCATGCGACACGAACGGTTTGTGCAGGATTTCGGCTTGCGCGACGGCGCACGCGCGCGTGCACTTCGCCGTGTTGTTTGCGAGGGGCCCTTGCGACAGCGCGCGCGCGTGAATGCGTTCGACCGATTCAGACATGCGCGCGCGAGAGGCCTTCTTGGTAGCATGGTTTGAGAATCGTGAACAACCTATGGTTTTCTCAAGAATTCACAAGAGAGCGAACGGAAACATTTGTCGTGGAAAATCCTGTTGCAAGACGTGTGTTTCTATATGTCTACAGGGCGATCGACTTTGAACATCCGCACGAAAACAACGGTTTTCGAACAACTTCCGGCACGCGCGCGCGACGACGCGGGCGCGTGCACTTCGTCGCTGTTCTGCTGCAAGGGACTTTTGAAAACGGATGATTTTTGATAAGCGAATGCGCGCGCATTAAATTCTCCTGTATGTGCGGGGGGAGGGGGCGATGCTGGCCTCGCTGGGATGGTGCGACTTCATGTCTCTGATGGGCGATGGGGCAGAACCACGTGCAACTTGCAATGCGAAGCGGGGGGGCGGTTGAATCGGGGGATCGGGGGTCCGAATAATAGTGTAGGAACGAGATTATATGCTTCGCACTTGATTTGGTACAAATGAGTTGACACCTTTCATGCCTTTGCAAACGCCCCGCCCAATCACCCGCAACTTGGTTTGTAAGACCCATGCGGCGGCGATTGCGATGAGTGCTTGGCTTTGGCTGGTGATTTCTGCAGCCGCGCCAGCGCGCGCGGGCTCGCTCGCGCAGCGGCCGGCTAGTTTGGCGCGACCGACGCGGTCGCGGTGGCGCTGACCGCTGGGCACTCCCTCGCGGGCGATTCAGTGCGAGTCGGTGACTTGGGCGGGCGCGGTATCAGTGCGACGCCGACAGCGGTTGGCGCGATTCTGAGAGTGGCGATGATGGTGACGACGGTGGCGATGACGACGGCGAAGCCGATGACGGCGCCGACGTTGATCACGCCCGCCGATTACGATGACGATGTCCTCGCGTCGGCGATGAAGGTTTTTGAAATAGTTCGACATGCGCGCGCGGCCCGCAGCGCGCGCGCAAGGGCGTTCGAATGAGTTCGCCATGCGGCGCGAGAAGCCCGTTTGGCAGAATGTGATGAACATGTTGAAGAACCAATGATTTTCTTAAACCTCCGCAAGGCCGCGAACGTATTTTTCCGAACGCCGACGTTTTAAAACCATGTCATATATGTATACTGTTTTGTAGGGGCGCTCGTTTTTAAACTCACCTTTGCGAAACTCATGGTTTTTGACAGATTCTGGCATGCGCGCGGCGACGTGCTCGTGTGCACTTCGCCTTTTATTTGCAAGGAGTTCTTGGGACAGCACGCGCGCAAAGGGCGCTCGAACGATGTCGACGCGCGCGCGAGAGGCCCGCTTGGTAGCATTTTATGAACACCTTGAGAAACCTTTTTTTTCTTGTTGTTTCTTTTCTTTCCTGGGGAATTCGCAAGAGCGCGGGCGCGGGCTTTTTTTGAATACGCTTGTTGCGACACCCTGTATTTTCACATGTTTCGTGACTCTCGTTTTTTGGTATCCTTACGACACTTTAATTTCCTGAAGGTTTTCGGCATGCCCGCGCGACGACGCGCGCGTGTGCACTGCGTCGAGTTCATTGCAGGAGGTTCTTGAAACGGATGACTTGATAAGCGAGTGTGCGCGCATGGATTTTTTTCGCAAAAAGGCGAAAGAGGGAGTCGATGGCCGGCTTGCCTGGGATGGAGCGAATTTATGTTTCAGATAGACGATGGGGCAGAATCTTAGGTACATTGCAATGCGAACATTTGCGCAGTTAAGTCCGGGGTGCGGGACGTATATCACAATCTCTGTATACGGAAAACACATGTGGTACAGTCCATGTGGCGCACTCTATGTTGTGCAATCTTTGCGGTGCAACCTTTGTCGTGCATGTCACTTTGACTGTCTTGATGCTGTCCTCTCCGCTGCTCGTGCAAACGTCCCACCCTCCCACCCGCAACTTGGTCGCAAAACCTCCTAAGATCGTGACGGTAGGTAACAAATTCCACTTGGTAGCGACACCGACGCCGACAACGACAGCGACAACGACGACGACGCTGACGACGACTACGACGATGACGATGCCGTCGGCTTCGACGACGACGACATCGACAACGACGACGACATCGACGACGACAACGACGACGACGATGACGACGCCAACGAAGACGACGATGACGACGCCGACGCCGACGACGACGACGACGCCGACGCCGACGACGACGCCGACGACGACAACGATGACGACGAAGACGACGAAGACGACGACGAAGGCGACGCCGCCAACGAAGACGATGACGACGAGGGAGGAGGGAGGACGACGACGGCGACAACGACGAAGGAGGAGGGAGGACGGCGACAACGACGACGACGACGACCACGCCGACGGCGACGAAATAGGAGGGACAACGACGAGACGCCGACGAGGGACGACGACGAAGACGAGGGAGGAAGGAGGACGACCACGGCGACAACGACGACAGAAACGACGACGACGGCGACGACGAGGGAGGATGGAGGACGGCGACGATGACGACGCAAGAATGCGCGCGCACGCGTTTGTTGAAAATCCGTGTTGCGAAACCAAATGTCTTGTATGTTTTTCGGACACTCGGTTTTTTTTGAACCGTTCCGAAACCGAAGGTTTTTGAAGGATTTCGGAATGCGTGCGGGCGCGACGACCGACGCGCGCGTGCACTTTGTTCCGTCTGTTGCAGAGGATTCTCGCGACGGCACGCGCGCAAGGGCGTCCGAACGATTTCGACATGCGCGCGCGCGCGAAGCCCGTTTGGTAGAAATTCCTGAAACTGTTGGAAAACCTATGGTTTTCTTAAGATTTTACAAGAGCGCGCGCCTTTTTTTTTTTTTTTTTTTTTTTTTTTTGAAAATTCGTGTTGCGAAACCCTGTGTTTTTGTATGTGTTTGAGACACTCGATTTAACATTCCTTCCGAAACCAACGGTTTTTGAAGGATCTGGGCATGCGCGCGCGACGACGCGCGCGTGTGGACTTCGTTCAGTTTGTTGCAAGGGATTCTTGACAACTGATGATTTTTGATAAAAGAGTGTGCGCGCATAGTATCTTCTGCAGAAGATGGCGGGGGGGGGGTGAAACTGGCCTGGCTGGGATACTATGAGCTCATATTGAGGATGGACGAGTGTGCAGAATAAATATGCAATCGCAATACTCCAGGGGGGATCGTTCACTCCGGGAGGGGTAGAGTCTATTGAAAGGAGAACCAATGTGGCGCAGTCCTTGTCGCGGCGACGGGGCGGCGACGGCGAGCGCGGGGCCGCCAAACCAACGCGCAGGCCCAAATGACGTGCGGCGACGGGGCGGCGATGGCCGGCACAAAGCTGCCAGACCGACACAGAAGGCCAAGCAACGGGCGGCGACGAGGCGGCGACGGGGCGGCGTCGGCGGGCACGGCGCCGCCAGACCCACACATAGGCCCAAGTCTTTAAACCAGAAGTAAATTCTCCCCAGTGCCAGCGCTGGTTCCTCGGGCCGAAAGGTTTGCGTAATTGCAGGTTGACCGCCTCGGGCCGAGCACGGTGGAAATAATTAACGACCACCTGTCTGCAGTGGGTGAAACAGAAAGCTGGTCGACCTATTTGGCCATGGGCAGCAACAAGCACGAATGTATATGGCGAGACATGTTTCCGGTGTGCCCAGCGGGCACAATGCCCGAGGCTCGCCCTTCTGTTCGCTGAACCCCTGCCCACGGAGATCTCGACTCCCTCTTGTTCGGTGTTAGTTCTTCGAGCCTGGATCGGCCCGTGCACACTGCCGTGTTCGATTCTCTGGGCAATCTGTCGGCCGATTTTCTTTGCTAAGCCAGGGGCGAGGCAGCATGCGGTTGCCCATCTTGCCACTGCTACACGGAAGGCACACTTGCGCGATGTGAAGAAGACGTGCGTTTTTTTAGGTCATGCTGCTCAGTTCGTCGCCTGCCATGCTGAGCCTCCTTCCATGTCTGAAAAGCGCAACCGAAACCCCATGGTTGTGCCTAAGCTCTCACTCCTCTCCCACGACCTCGAGGTTGCGGAAGGCGCGGGGGTGAGATGTACGTGGTGACGCTGCTCTGGCAAAACTGCGCACTCGCCAGCGAAGTTAGAGCAGCCTGGGGCGAAGTGCGAACGGACTCCGCTCCACCTTTACTCTCAGCTGTGAGAGCCGAACGTCACAATGGTCTCCTCTCGAGGGCGCGAAGTGATGCGGTCTTACGTGCTTGTCGAGAGGTCTCACCTATGTTGGCCTGCATAGGCGGGCCCTCGAGGCCTTTGAATATCGGGTCCACCTTATGCAGCCCACTGACAAGTTTCTGCCGTGCCGCCGCTGCGGCGCCCGTGTCTCCATCGAGGCCCCTGTCTGGCGGGGCCTCCTTGCGGACTGCAAAGGCCAAGCGGAGAGGGCGTCGGTGCAGTCCTGGCGCTTCGAAGCTGCTCTCGCTGGTCGCGAGGTCCGCTAAGGCCACAGCTTGGGTAGCAGGCAGCAGCTGGTGCCGTCGTGCTGTTTGCTAGCTCTGCTGTGGCTTGAGCGGTCCCCGGCCTGTGCGGAGGGTGGTTGGACCGTGACGGCGGGAATCCAACGCCCTTCACCCTTTTCCTTGCCTGCCAGCCCTCATCCGAATCGAGTGTTGCGTCACCCCTCCTTCTCTCCGCTTCCTCTTACTCCTCAGTGGAGATCGCAAGCAAGCTGTTTTCCAGCATCTAGCTTCGTGTGCGGGGGCCCTCGTGGAGGAGCCCACACGGAGAGCTGGAGTTTTCGCATTGTGTGGACGTTCTTGGCCACCGTCGAGCGTCTGGAGGACGCTGGAGGCCTCCAGTGGCCCCTCGGGGCCTCGAGAGACCTCAAGAGAATAGGAAGGGGGGAGGGAAAATCCGATCCGGCAAAGCTCGGCTCGGGAAGCGGGTCAGGATGCTGCCCGGAAGGGGCCTGCGGGCTGGGCTGGTTTGGAGCAGATGCTGAGGAGCGGACCTCGACGTCCAAGCGTTGTGACATACCAATAAAAACGGGCGTCTCCGCTCCACTTGGGCTCTCCCCACGGGCCATCGTGGATCGACTTGGCGCGGACCATCGGGCGCAGAAGTAAGGCCAGAAGCTCCGCCCGCGTTGTTTTTTCGCGGCCTTGAGGCTTTTTCACGCGACGTCGGCTGTTCTGGGTGGTTGGTGGATCGCGTTGCGCGTTTCGCGGCGTGGTGTGCGGCGAGAGGCCCTGGTGGTTCGGCACGCTACAAATCACATGGTGGACCACGGCCTGATGGGGGCTCGAGGTAAGGGCCAGGATGAAGGATGACAGCGGCGCAAGGCAGTGAGAGAGAAGGGGAGGGGGGAGGGGCGAAGGGAATCACGCGAGGAGGGAGAGGAGGCATAACATACCTGGCTCATGAGGGCCGCTGCTGAAGGCCAGCTGGCCCACCCGATGACGGACCCTGCAGGCGGGGGCCCAACGCTCGGAGAGGCGCCAACCGAAGCGGGGAGCGACTCCACCACAGGGCCACTGACATGGATTAGAAGAAGGGAAAAAGTATAAACATAAACTTTCGGCGCTCTGCGCGGATTTCTTGGATCTGCGCTGGACCCCCCTCTCTGGCGCGCGGAGCGCGCCAGGGGCGGCGCCAGAGGCGCCGCTGGGGGGGCCCAGCGCGCATCCAAAAAATCCGCGCGGAGCGCCACAAGTTTCTGTTTATGCCGTTTCTTGTTGTTGTTTCTTCTTCTTTTTCTTTTTCTTCTTCTTCTTCTTCTTCTTCAGCTGACGTGTCGGGGTGCGCCAACAGGCCAGGTCCCAGGCCGATCCCTGCGCCCAGGAGCGGGGCACACCGCCTGCACGCCCCCCTGGCCAGGAGCGCGTGGGGAGCGTCTGCAGCCCCAGCCTGGGCGCGGGGTGTGGGCCTGGCCAGGCCCTCCGCGGTGGACAGCTGGGCTCCACCGGAGCGTACGAGGGAGGAGGAGGGCCCGAGCCTCCGACATCGGTGAAAGGCTGGGGGCTCTCCTCCTCCTCCTCCTCCTCCTCCTCCTCCTCCTCCTCCTGCTCCTCCTGCTGCTCCTCCTCCTCCTCCTCCTGCTCCTCCTCCTCCTACCCTTTCCCCGGGCTCTCCTTCACCTCCTTCTTTTTGGACTTCGCGGGCACAACTGCTAAAGGCTCCTCCCCCCCTGGGAAGGTAAACTGGCCGTTGCTAGCCCTCCAGGCTGGAACCACATATGCTGCGTCAGATCTGCAATGGCAACAGTGACGACGTTGACGACGATGACGACAATGACTCAACCCTTCCCCCCGTGCCCTTCTTCATCCCGCGGTTTTGCAACGGCCTCGGGGCACGGCAGGGGACCTGGAGGCCGAAAGCGGAGAAAGAGCACCCCGCAGTGGTTGCTCCACGACGCGAAGACGTCCGGCTCTCGGGCCATCCCTCGGCTCTCCAGCGGCGGTTCTGGACGACCCTTGCGCCCCAGGAGCGCTCTCGACGAGAATAAGGAAGAGGAGGAGTAGGAGGAGGAGGAGGAGGAGGAGGAGGAGGAGGAGGAGGCGGAGGAGGAGGAGGAGGAGGAGGAGGAGGGAATGGGAATGCCGTCGAGCAAGAGTCCAAGCACGGACCCCTGCTGCGCCGAGGAAAGAGGGAACTCGGGCCAATCACTAGCTTAGCAGTCGGCCTGAGTCCCTGGGGCCCTCACCCTCGCTTGGGGTACAGCCCTCGGCCCTCGCGGGGCCCCTCCGCCATGCAGGCCTGGCGCTTGGGCCTGGCCCAATTCCGCCACGGGCGTCTCTCCCTGCGCCGCCCGCAGCAACCTCTGAACAATGCGGGCCCGCCAGGAGGAGGAGGCGGAGGAGCAGGAGGAGGAGGAGGAGAGAGCCTTTTGGGGTGAGAAAACCTGCAAGAAGCCACGACCACGCCCGAGAGCCGGGAGCGTCGCCGAAAGTCTGGGATCAGGCGGCCCGCGGTCCCGGGGTGCCGGCGAGACAGCACGAGCGAAAGTGGCACGGACGGAACTTCACGCAGGTCGGGCTTTTGACACAAGGTCCGCGGCACGCATCACGATGGTATCGGCGACCCACTTAGCAAACCAGCTCCTCCTGGCGGCTTCTGCATGCGAAGCCAAATATGGCGTGACATGTCAGTCTGTCGGCTTCTGCTGGCAAAGCCAAATATGGCGTGACATGTCAGTTTGGCGGCTCCTGCAAGCGAAGCCAAATATGGCGTCACATGTCAGTCTGTCGGCTTCTGCTGGCAAAGCCACATACGGCGTGACATGTCAGGTAAGCCGTGGCGTGTGGCATGTCATACTGCCCCAGCTGAGCATGGCATTCGCTCAACGGCAACACCGTGGATTCGGAGCCTCTCGGGGCAACGGCCCCTCCCGCCTGCTCCTGGGAAGGCCGCGCCTCGGGGCGGGAACGGCCGGGAATGGCGGCTTCGTCTCGTCTCTAGGCTTCTCGGGGCTGGAAGCCCGGAGGAGGACGGGGAAAAACAGGAGGAGGAGGAGGAGGAGTAGGAGGCGGAGGCGGAGGAGGAGGAGGAGGAGGAGGAGGAGGAGGAGGAGGAGGAGGAGGAGGAGGAGGAAGAGGAGGAAGAGGAGGAGGAGGAGGAGAGAGGAGGAGGGGAGGAAGGAGGATGAGGACGGGGAGGAGAAGGAGGAGGAGGAGGAGGAGGGGACGGAGGAGGAGGAGAGGAGGAGGAGGAGGACGAGGAGGAGGAGGTGGAGGAGGAGGAGGAGGAGGAGGAGGAGGAGAAGGACAAACATTAGGAGGAGCCCGCGACAACGCCCGACAGCCCAGGGCCTCGCGCCTCACACACGGGGGCTGGCGGCGGGGGGTGCGGCGGGGCGTCCTGCGCAGGTGTTCCGCGCGCTGCCTCCTCTCATCCTCCGTCGGCTGCGGGGCGGCCGGGGCGGCGCCTCCGGTTTCGAGAGGGGGGTGAGAGAGAGAGTGAGGGCGAGGAGGAGCAGGGGGGGGGGGGGGCGAGGGGGAGGGGGGGGCGAGGGGGGAGGAGGGCGGACGGGAGGGGGAGGGGGGGAGGAGGGATTTGATGGGGGGGAGGAGGAGGGGGGGGTGGAGGAAGGGGGGGGAAGGGACTGGGGGAGTGGGAGGAGGGGCGAGGAGGGGCAGGGCGGACAAGGGAAGAAAGTCGATCCGAAGAGAGAAGACACAGGCAGCAGTGGAGACTATGAAGTTCGCTGCCCTTCAGGAGGGCTTTCCCGACATCGGACAGCTAGGCCCACAGGTGAACTCATAACACACGCCAACATATCCCGCTCAAGCGGAACGCTATCATAAAAAATGTGTGTAAGCCCTCCGGCCTCCGCTTGCCGGGGGGGGTAGTAGGTGTTGAAGGCGAGCAGGCTGTACGACGCCTCGCCGCCCTCGCTCGAAACGCGAGAAAGTAGTCAAAGGCGTGGAAGAATCCGGCCACGCAAGGCCTAGCCGGAGTCAAAAACATGGAGGTCCCCAACACAACTCGCTTGCTGGGGGGTGAGAAGGTGTGTGAGATGATGGGCTGTCCCTCTCCCACTTTCAGCCTCCCCTGGGGCCGAACATCGCATGAGAGGAGGGCAGCGGGGGGCGATGTCATCAACGCACTCCAAGGCTCTCCAGAGCCCCCAAGGAGCCCCAGGACGGCCCACCACGAGCGGCGAGACGATCCAAGAGAGCGCCGAGACGGCCCAGGGTAACCCCACGACGGTCCAAAATGGCTTCAAGACGGCCTACGAGGTCCCCAAGACGGCCCAAGAGTGCTCCTACAGGGCCGCCGAGAGGGCCCCAAGAGGCACAACTAGTCTCATTCCTTCAGGAGGACGTGCTTTTTCAACATGCACGCACTTTTCGTCTCGATGGCGTCCGCTACGGCACAAGGAGCCCCCAAGATCGTCCCAAGACGGACCATGAGGCCCCCAAGTAGGCCCAAAGACGGCCCAGCAGGGCCCGAGGAGAGCCTCAAGACGGCCCAAGAGGGGCAATACGAACTGACATCCCAAGTCTCTCCCGCTGTGATGGCCCCGAGAGCTCCCGAGGCGCCCCCAGGCTTCCAAGAGGCGCCCAAGATGCCCCCCAAGAGGCCCCCAAGCCTCCCCCCGAGAGGCTCCCCGAAGCCAAGCAGGGGCCCCCAGGGGCCCTCCGATGGGGGCCTCCGAGGCGCATCCCGGGAGACCCTCCTGTGCATCCCCGAGGCTCCCGACCCGCGGGCCGGGCTCGGTGGCACGACTCTGGGCGATGTACTTTTGTGGGGGTCGGCGGCATGGCGTACACCCTGCGAAATGCTTAAGAAATCATGGGTTAAGAAATTCATAGTCTCAGAAATTGAATAAAACCCAGAACTTCTATCAAAATCTTGGGATTTACATTGAAAAGTTAAGAATAATCGAGTCTCTGGACGAAAACTTAGGTTTTCTTAAGCATCGCCTAGGGTGTAGGCCTCTCGAGCACAAGCCGAGACTGTGGATGCTCCCGGCCTGGGGCCAGGGCCTGGGACCCTCCGGCGGCCGAAGGCCACTTCTCGTTGCGTGTATGTGATGGGCCTGTTTTCCACCACCACCACCACAAGTAGGAGGGGTACGAGGTCCTCCTCCTCCTCCTCCTCTTCCTCCTCCTCCTCCTCCTCCTCTTCTTCCTCCTCCTCCTCCTCCACCTCCTTCCCCCTCAGCTTATGATGGTGGTGGTGGAAAACGAGCCCATCAACGTATCGCTGACCTCTTCTGCAGTCGGCCGCAGTGGCTTCGGATGCGATCACCTCGGCGTGCAGACTGCCGCACACGAGCCTCAGCATACCTTCGCAGCCGGGCTGGGGTATTTGAAGGGGCCCAAGGACACACACACACATATATATATATATATATATATATAAATACACACAAATACAAACACTCCCCATATTTTCCCATATTTTCTGGGTTTCTGTCTTCCCCCCACTGCCCATAGTTTCCCATATTTTCGGGGGAATCGAGGATTAATTGTGTCTGTGTGATTTTTCCCTCCTGCAAATCGTGGTATGCTTCGCTATCTTCGTCAAGCGCTAGAGCCGCGGAGAGGCGTGGGCCTCGGAAGGCCTGGGAGGGTGACGCCGAACGCACGCGCGATCCCGCCACCCTCCGTGCTGGAGAACGTTCGGAGAGCAGCGGGCTGAGGAGAAGAAGAGGTTCAAAGGTGGGACATATTTGAAGGGGCCCCAGGACACACAAATAAATACACACAAATAAACAGATTCCCAAGATTTTCCCATATTTTCTGGGTTTTTGTCTTCCCGCCCACTTCCCATATTTTCTCACATTTCCTGGGAAGTCGACGATTCATTGTGTCTGTGTGTTTGTTACCCTCCTGAAAGAAGAGGTTCAAAGGTGGGACATATTACGATGTGCCTTAGACCGTCGCCTCGAGGGGCACTTCGAGCATGGCGGCCGTCCCGAACTGGGCAGACGTGCACGCAGCGCGCGCGGAGGAAGGAGGAGAGCACGCACCAAGGAAGGAGGGAAGAACACAAGAAGATGATCAAGACCAAAAATTCGGAAGTGGCGAAGGAACACGGAGCTGCACGAGTAGCTAGAAGAAGCCATCAGAAAAGCCGCAACCTTTTTCGGATTGTACAGGGGGGGGGGCAGGAGGGAGGCCAGAGAGGTTACACAAGGCATCCAAATGTTCGAGCATGTGTCTAACCTGCGGTCCCATCCATAACGGATGGGATGTCTATACAATGACACAGCAGTCCAGAGAGACAACATCTTCGGAGGGCTTTGATGTCAAATGACGCTTTGAACGTTTGGCCTCAAGGACAAAGGCGACGCGACCAGTGCTCCAGGCACATGCCTTGGAGGGGGAGGCCGAGGGAGCGCAGGGAGCAGAGGAAAGGGGAAGGAAGGGCGAAACGAGGGGCAGAAATGACGACCTGCAACATGTTCCGCTCAAGATGTATGTGAGAGTGCTGCACGCAAGAACGTCATGGTGGCTGAGGGACCTATGAGGCCCGAGGCCCAGACTCTGAACAGAATGGCTCCCAGCCTCAACATTGTACACACAACTCAGTCCACGTGGCTGACCTGCACCCGTAACCAAGATGACCCCCAAGAAACTTCCCACAACGACTAACTTTAGCCTCGAGGTCTGGAAAACCGGCCACGGTCATGGCGCGCGGGAACTGGCAGGACGAGAAAGGCCTATGTGATACGTCATACGATGACCGTTCTCCCAGGGCTGAGATCCAAGCCAAGTGGGAGGAGGAGGAGGAGGAGGAGGAGAAGGAGGAGGAGGAGGAGGAGGGAGGAGGAGGAGGAGGAGGAGGAGGAGGAGGAGGAGGAGGAGGAGGAGGAGGAGAGGGAGGAGGAGGAGGAGGAGGAGGAGGAGGAGGGAGGAGGACCAGGACAGTGGCCTGCCTCGGCAGGCCCAAGAAAATAGAGAAAGGCGGGCAAGCAGAGAGGGCGGCCGCGCTTAGCGCAAGCCGGTCATCCCAGACAGCCACCCACCAGTAATAATTGCATTCGAGACCCAACCGGGCCAGCCCACCGACCACGATGCCGCGAAGATCCACATTGCGAAGCTACTTAGCGACAGCAGGCAACTTGGACAGCGTGAGCCAGAACAGCGACCACTGCTGGCCAACGCCATCCCCACCAGGCCGATGCCATGCAGGCCGCCCAAGCCCAAGTCGAGGGCACCTACATTGGATGACAGAGAACCGATCCCCGTCAAGGCACCGCCTACGGTTGCCATCTCCAACACCCCCTACAAGCCCCCACCCAACACATCTAAGCACAGCACGTACCAAGCGAACTTGCAGACGGTGCACGAAGACGTTCAACAGCAAAATCCAAACAACAAGACCACCGACAACAGCAAGAAGCAAACCCTCATCGGCAACATCGTCAGCCTGGTCAGCGACCTCCAAGGAGTTACCAGAGGAGCGACCTTCAGATGGACGCACACCGCATCATCCAGAACAACGTCCGCATGCTGATTGACACTCAGCAGATCCACACCCACGCTGGTGACCCCAAGGCAATTATGCAGCACGCCTTCGACGAGGAACTGAACTACTTGAACGCCAGTTCCATCCACAACCCAGAGAACATCCCGACATCTTTCAGGCCCATTGACATCCAGAAAGGCATCGCCATGAGCAGGATCTAGCAGCTGAGCAACCTCCTGGATCATCCTACGACGCCATCCACCACGGACGGTCACGATACAGCACACGACGGACCGAACGGGGGCACCATCACGGATGACGCTCAGGCTCCAGCCCAGCAGACCAAACACCCAACTCCCAACCAGCCCCCGCTCACGCCGTCCCAACACCCCCACCAAGCAGTAAAATACTGAGCAACGCACCCAAAGAAACATCTACCATTACAATGACGGGATCCGACGGCACCAGCAAAGGACTCACATTGACCAGCCCCGCACTGCACCCACCACAACAGCATTCACGCGAGGGATTGCAGCGTGGACATGCGGGCTTGTCCACGTACGTGGAGTGCGACGTGCTCTGGCCCAAGGGCCGAACGACCCAGATGATGAACATCAACGACCCTAACATCGTCTACTCCATCACGGACCACAAGCTCGACCCTCTGTACCTTAGTGGGCCCTGGAAACGACAAGGCCTTTTTTTACCGGTTCCGTTTTGCCGTTTTTTTACCGGTTCCGACGCCGTTTTTTTACCGGTTCCGTCGCCGTTTTTTACCGGTTCCGGCTCAGGTTCCAATCCTGGAGCCGTTTTTTGGCCGTTTCCGGTCGCCGTTGTTTTGCCGTTTCCATTTTCAAGGGACATTTTTTCGGAAACGGTGAAAAAACGGCCCTGCTGTTTCCAGGGCCCACAAAGCTCTGTACGCCATCCACGCCGTCGACATGAACGCAAACGACGACCAACACAAGGAACAGGTCCACCCCAGCTGTGACTACCTGGTCGGTACCACCACGGCGGATACAGTCGGGACGTTGACCTAAGGAACCCTAAATAAGGAACGAGGCCCCTTTTTCCCATCAGTGAAGGTTCGATTTCCCATCGAAAACCTGAGGAAAACCTAGGGCAAGCTGTGAATCAATCAAGGAACACGGGGCCCCTCCCCAACGAAAAGGGTTCCTTCTTCAGGGCCCCGACTGTACGCCACCGATCGCACAAAGGAACTGACAGCGGGCCCTACCACACGACGCGAGAGGCACAACAACCGTTAGCCTTCCGCCAGTGTGGGGGCGTCGTCAGCTCTGATCCTGCTCACCCTGCTGCGAGCAGGCCCGTGGCGTGGGCCTGCCTCGACGAAGTGCCA
This sequence comes from Prorocentrum cordatum, assembly GCA_963575745.1. Taxonomy (NCBI): domain Eukaryota; class Dinophyceae; order Prorocentrales; family Prorocentraceae; genus Prorocentrum; species Prorocentrum cordatum. The sequence continues at coordinate 410,350 of CAUYUJ010004413.1, forward strand.
CTGCATGAACTGCTCCGCAAAGCGACCCCTGAGGCAACGAGGCGAACACCGACCTCCCACGCCTTCGACCGGATCTGCCCATGGAGACGCGTCCTCTGCGTCGCACGCTGCTCTCTTCCGTGCTTGCTCCAACCACGATGGGGCACCCATGCGTCCTCCTGCCCCCACACCAAACACCTCAATATTCTTTGGTCGGCGGGTCGAGAGCGGGCCTCTTCCGGGTAAGAGCTAGGCGGGGCGCGGCCAAACACCTCAATACTGGCACTCCATGTTTCCCAACTCGCCGACAGCACCAACAACAACGGACCACGCACAGCATGGCACTCCACCGACCTCGCACTCCTCTCAAATCGGCAACGGCGCGCGACCACCGCGACACCCATCTCAGCGACCCATCTGCCCCGTGTCCCACGGCGGGGCCACCGATCCGTTTCTGCAGCTGCATCGAGCCACCACCGCCCGAACCTCCAGGGTGTGTGTGTGTGTGTGTGCGGATACCTCGGCGCTGCCTTGCCTTAGATTCACGGGTACCCCAGATTTCGTAATAAAAGGGAGGGGGTCACAACCCTCCCAGACGAGAAGTCTTAGACCCGCCCAGACCATCCATGAAAGGGCGGCCCTTTGCCCAGACCCCCCCGAGCCCTCCAAGACAGCTCAAATCAGACCCCCCCCCAAAATGTGACCCCCCCACTTTATTATGGAATCCGGAGTGCCTGGCGGGGTCTGGGCCTCGGAGGCGTTCGGCTCGGGGGGGGAGCAACAGTCTCGATCACCATGGGTGGGTGGACAGCGGTGGCCGGGAGCTTGCGGGCACCACCGCCGACGATCCCCACATCACGACGCACAGCCAGCCTGACACTGCCAGCCCGACAGCGATGGCAAGTGCCTCTTCCTCCACTCCACCATGGCAGCAACATGGCCAGTCGTTCGACACACATCGTACGGCGGCAGTCCCTCCTACTGTTGCCAGCAGTGTGGATGCACGAGCAATCGATTGAGCAAGCGCTACTCCGCCTCGCCTTCCCCCATCTGCCTGCCTGCCCACTCGCCCTGTACAGGCCCGCTAACCTCCACCCTCCCCAACCCTTTGGATGGAGGGGATTGAAGGGGCCCTGGGACACACAAACAAATACACACAAATGTCAGGATTCAGAATGTTTTCAAATCTGTTCGGTGGTTTTGTCTTCCCCCCCCCACTTTCCATATTTTCCCATAGTGCGCTGGGAGTCGACGATTAATGGTGTCTGTGTGTGTTTTTCCCTCCTGAGGGATGGCGGGGACACTTGCAGGAGCAGGGGGAGGGGCAGCCACCCCGCTTCCTTGGCCTCCAGCCACATCCTGACCCCACTCTCTTCAGCTCGCACACCGCTTACAGAGCACAGTCCCCCCTCAGCCAACCTCGCCATGCCGCCGCTGCCTGGAGGATTGGGATCGGGCTCGGCGGGGGTGGCTCATTGACCATCGGGGGGGGGAGGTGTGTGCACCTTTGTGGGCCGCGGAAACAGCAAGGCCGTTTCACCGTTTCCAAAAAATGTCCCTTGAAAATGAAAACGGCAAAAAAACGGCGACCGGAAACGGCAACACAACGGCTCCAGGATTGGAACCTGAGCCGGAACCGGTCAAAAAACGGCGACGGAACCGGTGAAAAAACGGCGTCGGAACTGGCAAAAAAACGGCAAAACGGAACCGGTAAAAAACGGCCCTGTCGTTTCCTGGGCCCACTAGGGTGTGCACTGCCGCTGGCCGCCGCGAGGGATGATGGCACACACCTCGCCTCCCCCGGTGGCCACCCCTGGAGGGGCCATCGGCCTCCCCTCTTTTCTTGTGGCATCTTCGAGCCCAGTCAGAACAGGGCGCAGCCGGACTTGCACAGAGGAGGAAAGGAGGAGGAGGAGGAGGAGGAGGAGGAGGAGGAGGAGGAGGAGGAGGAGGAGGAGGAGGAGGAGGAGGAGGAGGAGGAGGAGGAGGAGGAGGAGGAGGAGGAGGAGGAGAGGCGAGCTCAGTAGGCTCGCGCGGGCGTCACAGCGGACCGCTGAGGCCTCCCCTCGTGGTGCCCCCCGCCCGCCTCGGCGGGCGAGGGCGCCCCCTCGGTGGCCCTCGGGGCCTGCCCGGCGGGGGCCTCCTTGGGCGGCAGGGGGGGGAGAGGCCCTCTGCGCCGCCCCGCTTTTCCGGCAGGGCGGCCGCGGCCGCAGCTGCCGCACCGCTCTTTTGACAGCTCTCGCCTCACGCACTGCCAGCCGCCTCGGCCGCATACAGTCGGGGGCTTGACCTCAGGAGCCCAAGATAAGGAGCGAGGCCCCTTTTCTTCCATGAGTTAACCTTCGATTTCCGATCGAAAACATCAGGAAAACCTGAGGCAAGCTGTGAAACACTTAAGGAACGCGGAGCCCCTCCCCAACGAAAAGGGTTCCTGTACCTGTTGCACGCCACTCGACCCTCTCTTTTCTGCAGCGCGCTGCTGCACCAGTCGCTCTCGGTCCCCACGTCCGGCTTTCAAGCCACCTGTTTTGGGCAGCCTGCCGCACTCCAAAACCACCCTCTGACACCTGCCATCGCCGCTCGGACGTTCATTCCCCGTGCATTTTCCGTTATATCGCGAGATGATCCAGGATGCTCCTCGATGGTCCCCGCCGAGAAAGATGCACACGTCCGAGTGATGTCAAGTTACAGCTTACGACATGCCACAGCCCTCAGCCGCCCCACTCCTTCCCCTCCTCCCTCCAGCGGTTAGCCACGGTGTCGTCGCTGTTTGGTCGTCCCCTCCCCCATCCCTCCCAAGGGTGGCCTGGAGACCTAGCTAACTTTCCACCTGCCCCAGCCCTCAGCCTCCCAACTCCTCCCCCTCCTCCCTCCCCTCCAGCGGTTAGTTATAGAGCCGTGGCCGTTTCGTCGTTCCCCTCCCCCTCTTCCCCAGTGGTGGCCGGGAGAGCCAGCTACTCCGCCACTCTGGGGGTTCTCTTTGACCCCTTCGTGGTCCCTGTGCTTCTGCTCCACAGACGAACTGGTTTGAGCAGGCCCCGCCCCCTATGTGCTGAGGGGGGTGGGGGTGGCAGCATCCCTTAGGATTCAACTGCAAGCTGCGTTTGCGTCAGCGTCAGGCGGAGGATATGGATGAGGAAGAAGAGGAGGAGGAGGAGGAGGAGGAGGAGGAGGAGGAGGAGGAGGGAGAAGGGGGAGGAAGAGGAGGAGGAGGAGGCGCAGGCGGTGGAGATGGAGGAGGAGATGGAGGAGGAGATGGAGGCGGAGGAGGAGGAGGAGGAGGAGGAGGAGGAGGAGGAGGAGGAGGAGGAGGAGGAGGAGGAGGAGGAGGAGGAGGAGGAGGAGGGAGGAAGAAGGAGGAGGAGGAGGAGGAGGAGGAGGAGGAGGAGGAGGAGGAGGAGGAGGGAGGAGGAGGAGGAGGAGGAGGAGGAGGAGGAGGAGGAGGAGGAGGAGGAGGAGGAGGAGGAGGAGGGGGAGGAGGAGGAGGAGGAGGAGGAGGAGGAGGAGAGGGCGGAGGAGCAGGAGGAGGCGGAGGAGATGGAGGAGGAGATGGAGGAGAACGACGACACGAGGGCGTAGAGGGCGACCCCCGTAAGAGAGCCCGCGGAGGCACGCCGCCCTGGGGGGCCATGGCGGCGGGTGGCTGGCGGGCGCCTGCGGCGGGGGCGGCAAGGATCTGCTCGCTGGCCGCCGGCGTGGCGACGGCGCTGACCTGGGCCGCCGCCGCCTCCGCCGTCGCACTCGAGGGCCTCCTCGCGTCGTGGAGCAACACGACGGGAGGCTCTTCAAGCTTCAGCCTCCTACGCCCCAATGGCCGCGATCGCAGACCGCACCCCAGCGTAACCACAACCCGGCTCCTCGATCCTCCTTGGTCCTCGATCCTCGATCGGCTCCTCGATCCTCCTTGGTCCTCGATCTTCGATCCTCCTCCTCGAGCCCCCTCCTCATCCTAGATGCTCGACCCTCCTTCTCGATCCTCCTCCCCTCCCCCCCCCCGAGCAGAGGGAGGCGCTGCTGTCGCCCGAGGAGCCGACCCTCTCGGCCCGCTCGCGCTGCTGCAACGCCTGCACCTGGCCCGCGAGCGCGTGCGGGTTACGATCTCTCCGCCGGTTACGATCTCTCCGCCGGTGCGGTCGATTTGGGCGGGCATCTGGACGAGAAAAACGTTTACACCATCAACATTGTCATCATCATCAGCATCATCATTATCAGCATCAGCACCAGCATCAGCATTAGCATCAGCATCACTACTACCCCCATCATCATCATCATCATCATCATCATCATCATCATCATCATCATCATCATCATCATCATCATCATCATCATCATCATCAGCATCATCATCACCATCATCATCATCATCATCATCATCAACATCGTCATTCTTCTTCTGATTATTATTATGATTATTCTTATCATTATTATTATGATTATTCGTATTGCTATTGCTATTATTATGGTTTTTATTGCTATCATTATGATTGTTGTTGTTTTTATCATCATTATCATGATCATCACCACCACCATCTTCACCATCATCATCATCATCATCATCATCATCATCATCATCATCATCATCATCATCATCATCGCAATCACCATATTCACCATCATCATTGTCATTATCACACTCATACTCATGCTCACCATCGTCATCATCACCGTCATCATCATCATCATCATCATCAGCATCATCATCATCAGCATCAACATCATCAGCATCAACATCATCATCGTTATCACCATCATCATAATCCTTATCACCATATCCACCATCATCGTCATCTCCATCCCCATCTCTATCATGACCATCAGCAGCATCAGCATCATCATCAGCATCATCATCATCATCATCAGCATCATCACCATCACCATGAACACCATCACCATCATCAGCATAATCATCAACATCATCAACAACACCACCATCACCCTCCTCCTCCTCCTCCTCCTCCTCCTCCTCCTGCGGCTCCTCCTGCGGCTCCCCCTGCGGCTCCTCCTGCGGCTCCTCCTGCTCCTCCTCCTCCTTCTCGTCCTCCCCCTCCTCCTCCTCCTCCTCCTCCACCTCCTCCCCCTTCCACCCCTCAATCACTTTTATTATTACTATTATTCTTATCATTACTATTATTACTGTTGCTAATACTATTATTGCTGTTATTCTTTATTATGATCATCATCGTCGGGACGAGACAAGCAATCCCCCCCTGCAGGGGAAACCTTGGCCTCGCGGGACAACCTATCCATCCGAGATCCGAGGTGGGGCTTGTCTTCTTCGGTTTTCGGGGCACCCATCCCCACTCAGAGGGTGGGATGGTTCTGACGATAATGATGGCACTTTGGGAACGAACAACTGGCGCGCCAAATTTTGTCTCGACTTCGGCCTCGCCTTTGGGGGCTCTTTCCGGGCAGCAGGGGGTCGTCGAAGAGCGATCTGGGGATGAGGAGGTGGCCATACGATGGAACCCATGAGGGGTGTAGGGGGTGATTTTTGGCGGACCTCTCTGGCGCTTTATGCTCGGGCGTTACGGATGCTTGCATCATTTACTGGGGGTCCGCACGGACTTCTTGGATCGGCGCTGAATCCCCCCCCTTGCGCGCGGAGCGCCGCTAAGGGGCCTCAACGCTGATCCAAGAGATCCGCGAGGAGCTCCGAGAAATTGTGTGCTCGGCCGTTTTCTGTTCTTCGAGAAAGTTTTTGGGCCTCAATTCGGGGAGACGTAAGACTCGGGTACGGGGGACTCGGGTTGGCCTGACGGGGACCATCATAAAGATGACGAGGCCCAATCTGAAATTTGACGCGGGCTCCCGCTGCAAACATCCCACGAAAACGGGACCGTCAAAATCCAGGACGCGCTCGTCAAAAAAAAGTCGGCAAACCCGAGTTCCGGCTTACTCGAGTCTTACGTTTCCCCGATCAATGCCCAGCTCAGCCTGAAGTGCAGCTGCAAGGATGGCTGGAAGCCGCTGCAGGCAGCTGTGGGGAGATAGCCTCGCGTCGACTCGCTTGCGGCCCCGTGGGCCAGGAGGCCGACGAGCCTGCGCACACCACAGGAGAAGGAGGAGGAGGAGGAGGAGGAGGAGGAGGAGGAGGAGGACAAACCCAAGGCGTGGAATGAGCGAGGCGAACACACATACGACCGACAAGATGAGCACAGCAACTATCGTGTAGGAAATCTGGCTCAGATTCCTGGAGGTTCCTGCAGACAGACCTTGGCCAACTTTTGCTGTCACTGCTGGAGGGGCGAACGTGCTCAAGACATTGGGCCAACTTTCCCCGGCAAGCTGGCTAAAGAAACGCTGGCCCAGCTTCTCGGGAGGAGGTCTCTCAATAGCATGCTCTAGGGGAACGACGAAACAATGACATAAACATCAAGACTCGTACCTCCGAGTTTTGATGCTTATGCCATGGTTTGTTTCCCTATACTCGACTGTGAGCTAGTTGGACCCCGAGCTGCATTCTTCAGTCTCCGAACGACTCGGACAAGCCCACTCGGCGTGCATCTGGCGAGGGTTTTTTTTTTGTTTTGTTCTCTCAACGCTCCTCTTTCTGGAGCCGTAAGACTGATATTTCACGGCAGCGTTGCAAAACTCACCGTTCAACCAACGGAACATAAGCGGGTGCCAAAACCCTATCTGGCCGTGCAAATTATGTTCGATATGATTCATCGGATTGAAATCGGACTGACCGGGACGGGAATCCGTCCAAACGAGGAGAGGCAACAGTCGAGGGTCACTGGGGGGCGGAGGGAAGGAGTGGAGCCGGGAGCCGCGTGCCTCGGAGAGGGGCGCAGGCCCATGGAAACGAGAAGAGGGCACCGGCTCGGGGCCTCATGCCAAGCCGGCCCTGGAGCAGGGCAGTATCTGTTTCGCTTTCGCTGTGCTCTCGATTGCCCTCGTTCTGTCCTCGTCCCGCTCTTCCTGCACAACGAGACCAACACGACAGCACTGAGCTCGTGCCCTGGGCTCTTGCCCTAGCCCGTGCTCCTGCCGCTCCGAGGAAAGGAGTGGAGAGGGGGGCAGGGGGACGGGGGAGGGCGACGAGGAGGAAGAGCAGAAGGGAGCAACAAAGAGAGGGGCGGAGAGGCTAAGCGGAGATGTGGATGCTGAAGTGGACGTGGCACCATCTTGTATGACCCTGCTGGGTGCAAATAGTACAACGTACAAGCAAATTGTATAATAGTTTTGGCTGACCGAAATGATTCTTCTATCTGAACCTTTTGCTAACCCTGCTCACTCCCGAACGCTGTTGGTGGCTCACTCGGGAAGCGGCTTGTCGATGCAACATTTGCATACAAGCGTCTTGACCCAGGATTGCGTATTAGTGCTGAGGCGAGCTTAGATTGGCTCAGTAATCATCGACCGGCGCCGACACCAAATTATACGACATAGTACAAGACGGCCTGTTATTGGCGGCAGGTGGTAGAAACCAATGCGTCATGCCGCCCGCACGCCCTGGCAGTGTCTCGGATCTGAACAAGTTTGCGCCACGCAACTCTCAATGCGCAACAAGAAATATAAACGCCACGCTGCACTGACAACTGCCAGCCCTCGTCCCGCTCGATACCTGGGCCGACCGAGCTGAGCGCAGCCCCGACGTGACTTCGCACTCGGTGAGTGTCGATCAAACACGGGTCTCACGCGAGATGGCGCAGCGACCTTGCGCGGTGGCTTACGCGGGCCGCCAGCGTGGCAAGTCACAATGGAGACGAGGGCGCTTACGCGCGACCTTACGCGAGCAGCTTGCGCGCGAGTGTCGGCGCAGTCGAACTAATTCCCAACCATCCTGTGGTGTTGGGTCCTCGTTTTGAAGAGACAGCGCCCCGCGTCTCCTCTCCTTCTTCCTCCTCCTCCCCCTCCTCCCAACTCCCACCACCACCATCATCATCATCATCATCATCATCATCATCATCATCGTCATCACCATCATCATCATCATCATCATCATCATCATCATCATCATCAGCAGCATCATGATCGTCATCATCATCATCGTCACCGTCATCATCATCATCAGCACCATCGTCAGCATCAGCATCAGCATCAGCATCAGCATCAGCATCATCAGCATCATCATCATCAGCATCATCACCATCATCATCATCATCATCATCATCATCATCATCATCATCATCATCGTCATCGTCATCGTCGTCGTCGTCGTCATCGTCATCGTCGTCACCATTATCGGCATCATCACCATCACCCCTCACACGTTTCGTGGCCCCATATGGAGCTCCACCGAAAGGCCCAGTGCCACCGTCCGCATGCGCCCCCCGCACCCATCTGCGTCAATGGCCGTGCCCGCATGCGTCACCCACACGCACTTCGGCACACCCCGCGGTCGGCTCCACCGAAGGCCCCAGTGGCGCCGCCCGCGGTTGAGAGGAGAAGGAGGAGGAGGTGGAGGAGGCGGAGGAGGAGGAGGAGGAGGAGGAGGGTTCGCATGGCACCACCGCGCCCAATTCGGCACACCTCTCACACGGCTCGTGGCCCCATAGCCGAGTCCGAATCCAGTCTCTTGAAGATCGTGGGAACCAGATGAACGACGAAACTGCACGAGTATTGCGCGAGATGGCATGGCGACCTTACGCGGTGGCTGACGCGGGCCGCCAGCGCGGCACGCCACGTTGGAAACGAGGGCGCTTACGCGCGACCTTGCGCGGGCAACTTGCGCGCGAATGCCGGCGCCATCGCCCCCGTTTCCTGCCGTCGCTCAGACCGTCGCCCAGATGTTCTTTGCAAAGGCGAAGGAGCCAGCGACCGAGCGATCGCCCACTGGGCGGGAGCCCGAGGGTGCTCTGCTGCTGCGCACTCCCGACGGCCCTCGCCGCCGCAGAGACAGGAGCTCGCAGGCGGGCCGAGCCGGGAGGCCCGCGGCGGCGACCGACGAATCCCGCACGAACGGTCCACGCTGCCGGAGGCTCGGGTTTTAGGCCCCCCCCAGCCCACATTGCCATTGGAGCTCCTCCTCATCGCTCGCACGCTCGCTTGGAACCCACAGGCGACAAATTCGCAGCCTGCCCACGCAGCTGGGGATCGTGTGGGCGCGGGGGGGCGAGATGCCGAATTACGAACGACCACCCCTCACCCACAGATGACCCTCGAAGCCCCAGGCACACCAGCCGTAGACGGCGGGACCATCGAGTCCCGAAGGAGTGGGGGTAGCTCTGGAGCTGGGGCGGCAGCAGCATCTCCTCCTCCTCCTCCTCTTTCTCCTTCTCGCTTTCCGCATCCTCTTCCCGCTGTCCCCTTTCCCCTCCGCCGCCCCCTCCTCCGGCCACGCCGGCTCATCCTGCTCCTGCTCCTCCTCCGGAGTCGGCTGCGGACCCTCCTCGTCCTCCACCTCCTCCTCCTCCTCCTCCTTCTCCTCCTCCTTCTCCTCCTCCTCCCTCCTCCTCCTCCTCCTCCTCCTCCTCCTCCTCCTCCTCATCCTCCTCTTCCTGCTTCTGCTCCTCCTCCTCCTGCCCGCCGCCCTGGCCGGCCACAGCGCCTGTAGCCTCGCCAACTCCGCTCCCGCGCTGTTCCCGGGCGGGGCCGCCAGGGGCGCGAGCTGCGTAGCGGCCTCCGCTCGGCGTTGGGCGCGGGAGCGGCCACGGCGCGACGACGAGCGAAGACGGCACGGCCATGGCGCGACGGCGAGCGACGGCGAGCGGCAAGCGACCAGTGACAACGAGCGACGAGCGACGACGACAACGAGCGACGAGCGACGAGCGACGAGCGACGAGCGACGAGCAACGAGCGACGAGCAACGAGCGACGAGCGACGACGACGACGACGACGACGACGGCGGCGACGGCGGCGGCGGTGGCGGCGGTGGCGGCGTCTGCGGCGGCTTCGCGCGGCTGGCACCTCTCCAGGCTATGTAGCTTCCCAGACTTGCCTGGGATCAGTGGGCTCTCTAGGGGCTGCATCTGTGCACCGTGTGAGCGATCCCCATCCCCACTGGCATGGCCTTTGGCCCCACTGGCCAATGTACCACCCTGGGCGGGGGCATGTGCTGTGCCCCTCGGGAGTCGTGGGGCTCTATCCCAACCCGGGCGGGTGATCTGGGCCAAGATGCAACGGTCCAGTGGGGATGGGGATCGGTTGCGGTCATTGTCCTCATCTTAGCGTGTATGTGATTTCGGGCCCTGCGACACCGAAGCCGTTGACACGCTAAGCCACGCAGGGGTGTACACGCTAGGCCAGGCCCTGCCTGGCCAAGCCAGGGAGGGCACATGCACCGCTCCTGGGCCCAGGATGTACCTGGCCAGGAGCAGTGGATATCTGCAGATCTTGTCGCCCTGCTCTCCCATTTGTCCTCCCATTTGTCCTCCCCTCCTCCTCCTCCTCCTCCTCCTCCTCCTCCTCCTCCTCCTCCTCCTCCTCCTCCTCCCCGACGAGGCCTCGTCCTCCTCCTCCTCCTCCTCCTCCTCCTCCTCCTCCTCCTCCCCTGCCCCACTCCTCCTCCCCGACGAGGCCGCGGAGCCGCCCCCGTTCCCCCAGCCCCCTGCCGCTCTGCGACGGCTGCTCCGGACTGCCTCCCAGACCACACCAACCCAACCCGAAGGCCCAAGTTTCGGGTTGGGGTGCGGGCTTCAGATGCTCTTGTTTGTCAATGTGCCCCGACCCCCCCCCCCAACTGGGAATGGAGGGCAAATTGGGGCCTGGGGTACGGGCTGCAGATGCTCTTGTTTGTCCATGTGCCCCGACCCCCCCACTGGGAATGGAGGGCAAATCGGGGCCTTCGGGTCGGGCTGGGGTGGTTTGGTGGGTGGTGGTCTTCGCCGCTGTGAAGACGGCGCCGTGCCCCGTGCAGATCGGGGACGCACTAGTCTGGGTCAGCGTACACGTCGGTCGGAAGTAGGGAAAATCATGAAGTAGGAAGGCGGATGAAACAGATTGGCTGCAAGCCCTCCCGGAGAATTCGCCGGCCCAACGGGCCAAGGGCGTGCTAAGATCTCCGGTAACTGGTTAACAATATTTCTAGTTCGCGCGCGCGGAGCCGCCCCGGGGGTCCCCGGACGAAAAGAACCCCGGCAATGTCCCGGCCAGGTCCAGGCCAGGTCCCAGCTAGGTCCCAGCAGGCTCCCAGGAGCGCTTCAAGTGGCCTCCAAGAGAGCTCAACATGGTCCGAGACGATCCAAGAGCGATACGAGACGCCAGATCTGGCTCCCAGACAGCCCAAAGCGTCTTCAAGACGCCCCAAGGGCAGATAATCCTGTAATTGTTGATCGTCTTTTCGGCTTACCAGCGCTCCAAGGCGGCCCAAGAGGCTTCCAGGATCGCCCCAACACGGCCCAAGAGGCCTCCAAGAGCGCCCAAAACGGCCCCAGAGGGCCACAAGACAGCCCCAGAGGCCTCCAAGATGGCCGAAGAGGCTCCCAAGACGGCTCCAAGCGCGGGCCCAGAAGGGGGACCCGAACGGACATTTCGAGCTATAGGCGCAGAGAGGTCCCCTGGAGGCCCTAAGAGGCCCCCAAGAGGCCCCCAAGAGGCCCCCGAGAGGCCCCAAGAGACTCCAAAGAGGCCTCCAAGAGGCCTCGTGACGCCCCAGGAGATCCCAGAAGTACGGCCAAGATGCCCAAACAGAAGCTCCAAGAGGCCCCCAAACGGCCTCCAAGAAGCCACGAATGCGCAGGCATACGCCTGCGATGGCACAATACGGGCTGGCGGAGTGAGCGAAGCGATTAATACAAGTGGCACGTGTGCCATGGCTCTTGCACAACCAGGAACGGGGAGGAGGAGGAGGAGGAGGAGGAGGAGGAGGAGGAGGAGGAGGAGGAGGAGGATGAGGAGGAGGAGGAGGAGGAGGAGGAGGAGGAGGAGGAGGAGGAGGAGGAGGAGGAGGAGGAGGAGGTAGAGGAGGAGAGGGGAAGAGGGGGCAAGACATCGCCCCTCGGGGCCCAGCAACGGGGCCCAAATCCCAGGTGGGGAGGGGGGGAAAGGGAGGTAGCGTGCGTCGCGACGCGGAATAAAGTGCTCGGATCGGAGGGGGCACGGGGTGGAGGCCCCACCGGGGCGCTGAGGGCGCGGAGAGGAGGGGGGAGGGAGGTGGTGTGCGTCGCGACGCGGAATAAAGTGGTCGGGGCGGAGGGGGCACTGGGCGGGGCTTGGGGCAGAGGGCCACGGGGCGGGGGTACAACTGGGGCGCTGGGGACGGGGGGGGAGGTGGTGTGCGTCGCGACGCGGATTATCGGGGCGGAGGGGCACGGGGCTGAGCCCCACTGGGCGCTGGGGACGCGGGGACGGAGGTGGGGGAGGTGGTGTGCGTCGCGACGGAAATAAAGCGTTCGTGGCGGAGGGGGCAGGGCGGGGCTCCCTGGGGCGCTGGGGACGGGGGGGAGGGGGGGAGGTGGTGTGCGTCGCGACGCGGAAAAAACATTATCGGGGTGGAGGGGGCACGGGGCGGAGCCCCCACTGTGGCGCTGGGGACGCGGGGAGGGAGGTGGGGGAGGTGGTGTGCGTTGCGACGCGAAATAAAGCGTTCGTGGCGGAGGGGGCAGTGGGCGGGGCTCCCGCTGGGGCGCTGGGGACGCGGGAGGGCTCGGGGCAGAGAGCCACGGCGCGGGGGTCCCACTCTGTGGCTGGGGACGCGGGGGGGGGGGGTGCGTCGCGGAATAAAGCGTTCGTGGCGGAGGGGGCAGTGGGCGGGGCCCCCGCTGGGGCGCTGGGGACGCGGGGGGGCTCGGGGCAGAGAGCCACGGCGCGGGGGTCCCACTCTGGGCTGGGGACGCGGGGGGGGGGGGTGCGACGCGGAATAAACGTTCGTGGCGGAGGGGGCAGTGGGCGGGGCTCCCGCTGGGGCGCTGGGGACGCGGGGGGGCTCGGGGCAGAGAGCCACGGCGCGGGGGTCCCACTCTGGCGCTGGGGACGCGGTGTGTGTGTGTGTGTGTGTGTGTGTGTGTGTGTGTGTGTGTGTGTGTGTGTGTGTGTGTGTGTGTGTGTGTGTGTGTGCGACGCGGAACGCATTGGTCGGAGCTCTAGACACCCTGTGCAAGAGAATAATGCAGCACATCAAAGGCGGTTCTTGAAGCAGGAAGGCTCTTGAAATGGATGGGGATCTGGGAATCCAAGAAGATTCACTTTCAACGACCAGCGTGTGCATCCAGGTCGGCCAGGGCACTGTCGCGAAGCCCAGCCAGCCCCTGAACAGCTCCCAGACGGAGGCCGGCGGCGCAAGGCGGGGAAGAGGGGGCATCGGCCCCACGCGAGGCTCCCAAACCCAGCCCGGCCAAAGGGGGATTGACTGACCCCTGGTAGGGAGAGCAGGGCGACAGGATCTACACATCTCCACTGCTCCTGGCCAGGCCCATCCTGGGCCCAGGAGCGGTGTACACGCCCTCCAGGGAGGCATATAGGAAGGGGAGGGGAGGGAAGGAAGATGGGAAACGGGGAGGGACGGAGATGACAGAAGAACTGGGGAGGGGGGACGGCAGGAGAAGGCGACGGGGAGGAGTGGGGAGTGAGAGGCAAAGCCCAAGCCCCCGAACTCAAGACTTCTTCATCGCGTCGATCCCTAGGGAGGACTCGACCCGTTCCCCGGGGACCGGCTTGTCATCCCGAGTCGCTTTCTTGACGGCCCCGAGGCCCGGCAAGGGCCCCCAGAGGCCGAGCGCAGCAGCAACAATAACACACCCGTCGTCCTTTCTCCACGATTCGAGGGGAGAGCATGCTGCAACGCATGAATTGGCAATTGGGACGTCAGAAACTTTGATGCCCCTTGTGGTTTTGAGCCGGCTATGATGCCCACTCGTGCCCACCCCGCCCCGTCTTCAGTGACTTCGCATCCCCCTCTTGGTGGTGGGATGGGAAGACGGGCCGCCACCCCAGGCCCCAGGCAGAAGCAAGACACCGCACCCTCGGGCGTGCCTGAGAGGCCCGGCTCGCGAGGAGGAGGAGGAGGACGAGGAGGAGGAGGAGGAGGAGGAGGAGGATGAGGAGAATGAGGAGGAGGAGGTGCAGGAGGAGGAGGAGGAGGAGGAGGATGAGGAGGAATTAGGAGGAGGAGGAGGAGGAGGAGGAGGAGGAGGAGGAGGAGGAGGAGGAGGAGGAGGAGGAGGAGGAGGAGGAGGAGGAGGAGGAGGAGGAGGAGGAGGAGGAGGAGGAGGAGGCCAGGCCGCCCTGGCCAGCCTCGGGCCTCTCGGGAGGCCCCTTGTGGGAACCCCCCCAGGGACTCGGGGCCCCGGGCCAGTTTCTGCCGCCGGCCGATCGCAGGGGGCGCCCCCCGGCTGGCTGGGACGGCATGCTGGGCGCCAGCCCCTCCCTCCCTCCCTCCCTCCCTCCCCTGGCCATCGCTCGGACGTCCATTCCCTGTGTTTTTTGTCGGTTTCGTGCGTGGCTTTTTCGCCAAATGATCAAGGATGCTCCTCGATGGTCCTCGCCGAAGGAAACATGCACACGTCCGAGCGATGCCAAGTCCCTCCAGGAAGCCAGGTCCCTCCCTCCCTCCAAGGAAGCAGGTGTCTTACAGTTGGGGCGTTGACCTAAGGCACCCTAACTAAGGAACGAGGCCCCTTTTTCCATAAGTTAGACTTCGATTTCCGATCGAAAGCATGAGGAAAACCTGAGGCAAGCTGTGAAACACTCAAGGAACGCGGAGCCCCTCCCCAACCAAAAGGGTTCCTTCTTCAGGGCCCCGACTGTGCTGCCCCAGCAGGCGTCAACCGCGTGAGGCCACTCCCAGCGTGTGGAGCACAGGTGTGCAGGCCGGGGTGGAGCGGCGGATGATGGCGACATCTGCACTGTGCTACGCCGAGTCGGCCCTTTCTTGCTCATGCCAACTTCAATAACTGCCTACAGTCATGCCGAACCGAGAATCGGCATGGCGACCGAATGAGGCAACCGACGGGCACCGCACTTCAGCTGCGGAAAGGCGGCGGACAGCATCTTGGGTGGCCTTCAACTTCTTCACCTGAGTCGAGATGTGCGCAATTTTCTGAACGAGTGCCATCAGAGATCGCAATCGATTCTCCCGTCTCCCCCCCACAGTTTCCACCACAGGTGTCGCCGACCATCCACCTCACTGATTCTGGCCAAGCCGATCCTGTGCTCAATATCGGTACTTTGCCACCCTGGCCAGGCCAGGAGGGTGTACCCACACCAATCCTGCACCAAAGATCGGCCCCCGATCCGCACTTCGTCCCCATTCTCCACCCCTTTTGCGATCGATGCTCGTTCAATTTGCACCGCGTTCTCGCCCTTGCACGACACAGCTAAGGGGTGCCACAAGCGCTGGGCGCTCTTGGGCGAATGCGCCGCGCGACCCTGCGTCGCGTGCGGCTAGTGTTTGGGATCACGGCCGCAATGTGCTATCACACTTGCAAAGTGAATCTGCTTCGGCATATTGCTCTCGCTCTGGCAACATGTTCTACTTCTGGCCTTCCTGATGCTGCGACTGGACTTGCTACCGCCACCGCGACTGCCGTTGCCGCCCTTTCTCTCCGATCACAGCTACGCTACTATTACAAGACATGCTGTGTTGGCGAATGTTATGGCTATCTTTCAAAAGTAATGGCACTAGCATTTACACGATTACATGGTGGCCATGTTAGCAATTCAACCTTCAATGCATAGCGAATCGAGCTTTCAATTACATGTTTGCACGCGCTGTCCATCAACAGTCACGTATTACACTCGGGATGTGCCAGATATGTGGTGCAAGCTATGTGGTTCAAGCCAGTTGGTGCAAGACATGTCGCGCGCAATACATTGCGCAAACTGTGCAGTGTAATCTACCTTGCAGAACTTGACGTCGTCAACTCCACTGCACGCGCCATCATCCCTCCCTCTCACCCGCAACTTGTTTTGAACAACCCATATGGCCACGACGGCGGTGACTACTTAGCAATGGTTGGCGCACCTCTACGGCTGCGCTAGCGCGCGTACGCTCGCGCGCTGAGCGGCCAGCTGGTCAAGCACAACCGACGCGGCCGCGATCGCGCTTACCCGCGGAACCTTCCCAACGAGTGGGCGCGTCTGTGCGGGTCGATGACTCGCGCGGGCGCGGTATCATGATGACCTTGGTAACGGCGGCAACGTTGATGACACTAGCGATGATGATGGCGATGATAGCGACGACGGCGACAAGGCCAATGGTGGCGCCGACGCTGGTCACGACGGTGGCGATGATGATGCTTACGTGTCGGTGGTGGAGGCAGTTGTGATGATGATGCTGATGCTGATGATGATGATGATGATGATGATGATGATGATGATCATGGTGGCGATGCTGGCGGTGATGCTATGGCACTGGTGAGGGTGACGAGTAAGTGCGCGCGCAACAATCAAAGGCATCTGGCAAACTCTCTGTTGAAAAACGCTGGGCTCTCTTGAAATGCTTAGGGGACCTATGGTTTGAGAACGATTTCGACACGCGCACGTGGCGGCGGGCGCATGTGGCCCAATCTGTATTATTTGATAGGGGCTCGTGCACTGGGCGCATACTAGATCAACGCGGGTGCACCGCGTGGTGAGATGATTCTGATGATGATGGTTCCCGGACGAGCTTGCTAAGCGAAAACGGTTCCCCGTCAGTGTCAGCAGGTGCTCGCGGACAGAACGTGTGCAGCAACATGCTTGGAACATCAATGCCTTTTACGTTTTTTGTTATATACATTTATATATATAATGCTTGCAAAGCTATCTGTGTTTGGTGTGGTTTCGACGTGTGCGCGTGGACTTTGCTGTATTTTTGTACGGGGGTTCTTGGAACATTACCTTTTAGGATGGGCGAGTGCGCTGCGAGCTCAAATGTTATCAGTGGACAGGGGTGAAGGGGAATATGTGATGGACGCCATGGGGTGCAGGCTATGTGGTGCAAGCTGTGTGTTGCAGGCTGTGTGATGCAGGCTACGTGGCGCAGGCTAGGTGGTGCAAGCTGTGTGGTGCAAGCTGTGTGGCTCGAGCTACGTTACAGCATGGTACAACCAACATTCGAGGCAGCGACGAGCAGCCAGCGCACGAGGCGCCCATGAAGCGCCCAATGGGCGGTCCCAGGGCGAACACCGGGCAACGCCAGCCAACGCACGGGGCGCCCACGAGGCCCCGTCGGGCGGTCATCGGGCAAAAGCCCGGAAATGCCATCCAATTATTCAGAAACGAAGTAAACAAGACGCGTAGAACAAGCCCGGATTGGGAATTACACGGGTCACGTCTATATCAACGGCTGACTCTCGTCCAAGTGCTGCTCATAATACTGGTGCTTCTACTACCACTGCTGCCACTCTGAATGCTGCTACCACTACTCCAACGACCTCCCTTACTGATACTATCCGAGCTCCGGATGATGTTATTCCCACAATCGCTGGAATTAAGTGAACCACTGACGCAAGCTTGAGCTGCGTGTCCTGCAAGCGACGGGGACGCAGATCGGCACACGGGGGGAACATCTGAACACCGAGGGACGGGGAACGACGGTGGGGGGCCACCGGTGCTGGCAGCGCCTCCTCCTGCCTCCACTTCTCTGCCCTGCTCTGCCCACCAGTGCCCCTTCCGGCCCCCTCTGCTCCGCCCTCTGGCAACACCCGAAGGGGGGAGGGTGGGGACGAGCAGAGAGATGCGTACTCTCGAAACCAGCGTGGATTCATGTATATGTACGTCCCTCTTTCGCTCCTGATGAAGCGAATCCAGCGGCCCCCTCTGCTCCGCCCTCTGGCAACACCCGAAGGGGGGAGGGTGGGGACGAGCAGAGAGGAGGGACAGAATGAGGTGAAGAGGAAGATGAGGCTGAGGGAGCCGCCGACCCTTCGGCGTGTGTGAGACGCCGTCGTCGTCGTCGTCGTCCTCGTCGTCGCCCTCGTCGTCGTCCTCGTCGTCGTCGTCGTCGTCTTTTCTTCGTCGTCGTCATCGTCGTCGTCGTCGTCGCCGTCGTCTTTTCTTCGTCGTCCCCCGACTGGCCATCGAAAGGATCGGGACTATCGGGGTCGTCCGCCACAAATGGGGTAACCGGAAGGTGCCGATACCGCTGCTCCCCAGACCTCTTGCGGGGTGCTTTCTGAACAAGGTTCTGAAGTAGGGAGCCCACAAAGGACGTACGCGCCCAGCTATGTACATGAACACGGCCCCTCGATCCGCGAGACCGGCCGCGTTATACGAACATTTGCGCAATGCGTACTCTCGAAACCAGCGTGGATTCATGTATATGTACGTCCCTCTTTCGCTCCTGATGAAGCGAATCCAGCGGCGGCGACGAGGGCCTCCCAAGAGGCCCACGAAAGCGAACAAAGAGGGGATGGTAATTAACGGCTTGGCTGCCCCTTCCTCCTCCGAACCGAATGCGCGGACCTCGATTAGAGGGATAAGCAATCGCATACCCCAGATTTCGTAATAGAAGGGAGGGGGTCTGGACCCTCCAAGACAAGCCATTTCAGACCTCCCCCGTGGGAGAACCCCCCAAAACATCGTCCCCAGACCCCCCAGGCCCTCCAAGATAGCCTGGAAGAGACCCCCCGCCGAAATGAGACCCCCCTCCCTTTGTTACGAAATCTGGAGTACCTAACCATCAACTGTCGGAGCTCCGCGCGTCTTTCTGTTGGATCGGCGCCGTGCCCCAGCCATGGTGCTCGGAGCGCGCTGGGGGCGGCGCCAGAAGCACCGCCAGAGGGGGGGTTCACAGCGTAGATCCGAGAAGTGTGCGCGGATCCCCGAACGTTGCTGCTGGTGCCGTGTGTCCAGCTTCGGACCAAGGCGTGAGCGGCGATAGGCATCCAGATCACGAGTCTCCGTCTCCTCCCCGTTCCTCTCCCCCCCTGCTCGTGGCAACGCCGAGGCGCTCACCTTCACGACCTTCGGGAGCACTTTTCTGGGAGCGGCGCTGCAGTTTTCGCGGCGAGGGCGGCGATGATTGTGACCAGGAGGAGGATGAGGAGGATGAGGAGGAGAAGGAAGAAGCCTCGTGGCACATGAGGCCCGTGCGGGCCGAGATGATGACGTACGGGGGAGGCCCGACGGCCAAATTTGACGAAACGAACCCGAGTTGTCGCTAGCTCGGGCTGGATGCGGGCTGCGCGGAATGTTGTGCGGTCCGCTGCTGACGCCCGCAGCACTGCCTCGAACAAACAAGTCACGGCGACGGTTCCACGTGCGAGACGGCAAACACCGGCGGGATAGATCGTTCCGCCACGGCGTCGCAGGAACACATCCCGGGCGCTCGCAGAGGCGGGGGCTCCAGGAATGGGTCAGCCCGCGCCGCGTTTGGGGCAGGCTCTCACAGGGGGGTCACGTGTGGAGATGGGCCCCCAAACCGACCAGCCACAACTGGGGGAGCTGTGGTCCTTCCCCCCCTGGGGGAACCTATCGCATCGACGATCTCTCGAGAGGGGTGTCGAAGTCGATGGGTCCCCCAGGGGGGTAAGGACCACAGCTCCCCCAGTTGTGGCTGGCCTGCCAAAACAAAGCTCCTGAGCGCACGCGTGCCCGCCACACGGGCCGCTCTGAAAGGGACAGTTCGGCAGGCGTCCAGCTGCCGCTCAAAGTGCTGCGCAACTGAGGCGGATCTCGGAGCGTGGACAACCACACACACAGGCTCCCAAGGAGGGGGGGGGGGAGGGGGAGGAGGAGGAGGAGGGAGGAGGAGGAGGAGGAGGAGGAGGAGGAGGAGGAGGAGGAGGAGCAGGACGAGAAGGAGGAGGACAAGAGGGAAGAGGAGGAGGGAGGAGGAGGAGGAGGAGGGGAGGAGGAGGAGGGTCATGTAGGCCCTGTTTCTTCGGTCGGGAGGAGGAATCGGAGGAGACGGCGCACCCGTAATTCGTCGATGGCCGCCCTCGGCCTCAAGATCTTGGAGAGTGAAACCGGAGAGCCGAGGGATCAGCCGCGCGACAGAAGAACAGACGATCATGACGGCAATGACTGACGCACGGAACTCCTTGAGAACCTGATGGGGCGAGGAGGAGGAGGAGCAGGAGGGGGAGGAGGAGTGGGAGGAGGACTGGCCAGGGGGAGTAAAAGGGCCCAGGGACACGCATTTTAGTAGACACAAGCCCCAAGATTCCCCACCTTTTTCAACACGTTCTGGAGTTTAGTCTTTCGCCCCCTCCATTTCCTATATTTTCTTATCTTTTTCTGAGGGGAAATCGACGATGATTTGTCCCTCCGTGCTTCTACCCCTCCTGGGGGAGGCTGGCTTCCCCGCGCTTCCGCCCCAACGCCCGTGGGGAACACGCGGGGCGTGGAGCGGGCGGTTCGCCTGGGCGAGAATCGCTGCTCGATCGGATCCTCCATCTATCAGAGCGTGAATTACCTCCCCCGCTTTCGCTTCCAGGCAAAACCAAGCCATACCACGCGCCTCTTCGTCAAGCGGCCTGACCAGTACAGGCCGCAATTTGGCACCGTTTGGTATCTCTTGGAAGTGAGGGTGGTCAAAAGCGAGGGAGGTTTGTTTTCCCCCGAATCTAGGGAGCCCACGAAAGACGTACTCGCCCAACTATGTACATGAACACGGCCCCTCGATCCGCAAGACCGGCCGCGTTCTACGAACATTTGCGCCATGCGTACTCTCGAAGCCAGCAAGGATTCATATACGTGTGCATCCTTCCTTCGCTCCTGGCCATCGTGGTCGGCCTTTCCCACTGGCGGTCGGCCTCGTGCCCCTCTGCAGCAGCCACAGCAGCGGCAGTGATGCTCGGCCCAGTGGAGCACGTGGCACGCGCGCCGGGGATCCCACAGCCTTGGGAGCTGGGCAAGAGTTTGCATGAACATCACGAGTCCAGAGGGGAGCCGGTCATGGGCCCAAGGGCTAGGTCCTCCTACTAGCCGATTCTGTAGAGAAAAGTGAAAAGCAGTAACGAAATATTCGAAGCGATTCAAAATACTTGGAACATCGCCCCCAGGCTATTCTTGAACATTCCTCCTGTAGGCATGCCCGACTTAACCCAAGGGCTTTCCCGCAGGAGCAGCTTTTCATCCCGAGTCGTCGTTTCACGGTCCTGAAGCCCGCGGAGAGTGCGCCTGGAGCGCGAAAGCGGACCACGAGACTCCAGGACGCCTTTCCCTTAGGACCCCTCTCCACCATGGCGTCAGAGTCTTGGGCCGGGCGAAAGGGGGGATAGCAAAGGGGGAGGGGGGGCTTGAGAATCAGCTCACGTAGCTGATTTTCCCGGCGCCTCCCGGCGCCGGAAGGCGCCCTACTGCATCGAGGAATGGGCCCGGCGGCGGGGCCGAAACCAGCTGCACGCAGCAGATTTCGCACCCCCCCCGTTCCCTATTTCCCCCCTTCCGTTCGGTCCGAGAGAGGGGCCTGGAGACGGGCCGAGGCTTAAGTCGGGCCTGTCCCCCTACAGGGGGATTTTCGATGAAAAATTAAGCATACCCAAAAAATAAGCAAACAAATATCAAAAAAATGTCTGGTGACTATTTTTGGGAATATTTTTGACATTTGTTGGGGCATTTTTGGTGTATCTACCTAACAGCTTTTGCTGATAGGTTTCTAGTGGGATCCAAAGAGAGCATCTTGACGCCGCAAGGGGTCTGGGCGGGATCTGGACAAGGAGCCGGACAAAAGTGCAGCCCCAGGAATCCTTAGGAATCCATCGGAATTCTTAAGAATCCTTAGGAATCCATTCCCATAACACCACTCCCAGGCAACATTTTGAATGCCCGCAGCCAACTCTAGGCCACTTCGTGTTCTTCGTCTTCCCAGAACACCACTCCCAGGCCATATTTTGAATGCCCGGTGCCAACTGTAGGCCACTTCGTATTCTTCGTGTTCCCAGAACACCATTCCCAGGCCACATTTTGAATGCCCGGAGCAAACTGTAGGCCACTTCGTGTTCTTCGTGTTCCCAGAACACAATTCCCAGGCCACATTTTGAATGCCGGAGCCAACTGTAGGCCACTTCGTGTTCTTCGTGCTCCCAGAACACCATTCCCAGGCTAATTTTGAATGCCCGGAGCCAACTGTAAGCCACTTCGTGTTCTTCGTGTTCCCGGAGCACCATTCCTGTACCATATTTTGATTGCCCGGAGCCAACTATGGGCCACTTCGTGATCTTCCTGTTCCCAGAACACCAATCCTGTGCCATATTTTGAATGCCCGAGCTGAGGCATGCTGAGGCCGAGGCAGGCTGAGGCCGAGGCAGGCTGAGGCTGAGGCCGAGGCACGCCGAGGCAGGCTGAGGCTGAGGCTGAGGCAGGCTGAGGCCGAGGCAGGCTGAGGCTGAGGCTGACGCAGGCTGAGGCTGAGGCTGAGGCAGTGGCTGAGGCTGAGGCAAGCTGCGGCTGAGGCAGGCTGAGGCTGAGGCTGATGCAGGCTGAGGCTGAGGCAGGCTGAGGCTGAGGCTGAGGCGGGCTGAGGCTGAGGCTGAGGCCGAGGCAGGCTGAGGCTGAGAGGCTGACGCTGAGGCCGAGGCAGGCTGAGGCTGAGAGGCTGACGCTGAGGCTGAGGCAGGCTGAGGCTGAGGCTGAGGCAAGCCGAGGAAGGCTGAGACTGAGGCTGAAGCTGAGGCAGGCTGAGGCTAAGGCTGAGGCTGAAGCTGTGGCTGAGGCAAGCTGCGGCTGAGGCAGGCTGAGGCTGAGGCTGATGCAGGCTGAGGCTGAGTCAGGCTGAGGCTGAGGCTGAGACAGGCTGAGGCTGAGGCTGAGGCCGAGGCTGAGGCCGAGGCAGGCTGAGGCTGAGGCCGAGGCAAGCCGAGGCAGGCTGCTGAGGCTGAGGCTGGGGCTGAGGCTGATGCTGAGGCAGGCTGAGGCTGAGACAGGCTGAGGCTGAGGCTGAGGCAGGCTGAGGCTGAGGCAGGCTGAGGCTGAGGCCGAGGCAGGCGAATCCTTCGGAATCCTTAGGATTCCCTAGGAATCCTTAGGAATCCTTAGGAATCCCTAGGAATCAGGATTCCTAGGGATTCCTAAGGATTCCTAAGGATTCCTATGGATTCCCAAGGATGCCTAAGGATGCCTTAGGAATCCCTTAGGAATCCCTAGGAATCCTTGGGATTCCATTGGATCCTAAGGCCGTTGCCACTGCGACTGTCATTGCGAATGCGACTGCGACTGCGAGAACAGCAGAATTCTACAACTGGATTCTCACCTGAGTCTTAAGGGGAATGCTTCCAGATATGCTTATACACATCGCTGTTCGGTTGCTTTGCCGGGATATTTTTTGGGGCCGGGGACAGGTCCGACTTAAGCCGAGGCGGTGCTGCGGGGGGGGGGGGAGGGGGCGCCCCCGCAGGACAAAGGCACGTCCTGGGCGCGGCCTCGGCCGCGGGGGCGGCCGCCTGCACCTGCTCCGGCGGGGCCGCCTCGCGGGGGACCGCTCCGCCTCCCGCCTCCCCCCCGCCCGCCCTCCCTCCCAACTCGGGCGGGGCGAAAGGGGAGGGATAGCAGAGAGGGGGGGTTTGGGAATCAGCTCACGTCGCTGATTTTCCCGCCTCCCGCCTCCCCCCCGCCCGCCGTCACCCTCTCTCCCCACTCGGGCGGGGCGCAAGGGGGGGATAGCAAAGGGGGGGTTTGAGAATCAGCTCACGTAGCTGATTTTCCCGCCTCCCGCCTCCACCCCGCCCACCGTCACCCTCCCCACTCGGGCGGGGCGAAAAGGGGGGATAACAAAGGGGGGGTTTGAGAATCAGCTCGAGTAGCTGATTCTCCCGGCGCCGGCGCCGGAGGGCGGCCATGTACCGAGGAATGGGCCCCCATCGGTGGGGCCGACACCAGCTGCACGCATCAAATTTTGTACCCCCCCCCTTTTCCTATCCCCCCCTCTCGTCCGGCCCGAGCCCACGCACAATACAACCCACGATGATCTCACGCCTGTGTTGGGGATGGCTCGTTTCCTCAGGCCCTTGTCGGGAATTGCCAGAGGTGCTCCTGGGCCAAGGTGCCCCCGGCTTTTAGCGCCACTTTGGGGCCCCTGGGGCACTCTGGGCCTCGTGGTGGGGTGCTCTGGAGGCCGTGGGGTCCTCCGTGGAAGTTCTGGGGGCACCTTGGGCCAGGGGCACTTCTAGCAACACCCGACCCCTGGGGTGAGCTTCCTCGTGATGGGGTGCTCTGGAGGCCGTGGGGTCCTCCGTGGAAGTTCTAGGGGCACCTTGGGCCAGGGGCACTTCTAGCAACACCCGACCCCTGGGGTGAGCTTCCGGCGACCGCGCCGCCTCTTCAGACTGGCATGACAAGAGGACCGTGGCCGCCCCTCCTGCCAGCACGTGCGCACAGGAGAGCAGCGAAGGGAAGGAGGAGGAGGAGGAGGAGGAGGAGGAGGAGGAGGAGGAGGAGGAGGAGGAGGAGGAGGAGGAGGGGGAGGAGGGGGAGGAGGGGGGAGGGGGAGGAGGAGGAGGAGAGGAGGAGGAGGAGGAGGAGGAGGAGGAGGATGAGGAGGAGGAGGAGGAGGAGGAGGAGGGGGAGGAGGGGGAGGAGGTGGAGGAGGAGGGGGAGGAGGAGGAGGAGGAGGAGGAGGAGGAGGAGGAGGAGGGAGGAGGAGGAGGAGGGAGGGGGAGGAGGGGGGAGGATGAGGGGAGGAGGAGGAGGAGGAGGAGGAGGGGGAGGAGGCCATTTGCCGCGAGGCCATTTCTGCCAGCAGGGCCCGGAGGCCCGTCCACGCCCCGCCGCGCGCGCCGCCGCCGCTCAGGGCCTCCGGGCCGACGCAGCAGGGGCGCGGGCCTTGGCGCAGACGCCTCGGCCCTAACCCGCCTCCTCCCTCCCGCGCGGCCCGCGCAGCACCGGCGGCCTGCGCTCTCGCGCCGAGCACCCAAGCACGCGAGGCGAGCCCCACCAGGCGGACCCGCGGCGCGAGCGCGGCGATGTCCTCCACGTCGCTGAGGGCCCATCGGGCCGCGTCGCTGGACGAGCACGCCCCGCGTAGGGGGGCCACCGCAGGGCCGCAGGGCATGCAGACAGCAAGTGCCCCAGGCACTCCACGAGCGTGCACCCCTCCGGTGCAGGAGCAGCGCTCACAGGGGGCACGCACGGGGGACCACGGCGCCCCCCTCGGCCAGCCACACTTCCACCGGAAGGCGGCCCGACGCGCGCGCGAGTGCCCAGGCCTGGTAAACACGCCACATATAAACCGCCCCCACGGCGCCCACCGTACGCCAGCGGATAGCGGCCCACGGACTGGGATCGATTCCCGGAGCGGTAGGAGACCACCAGTTCCCGCAGCGCCCAGCTGCAGGACGAACCACGCCTGCTCGTAAGCCTGGACCGCCGGCAACACCACCGAGCGCTTCCAGTGCTGCACGGCCTGCTTGCGCGCCTCGGGGTCCGCGCGGGCCACCTCGGAAAGCGCGCCCGCAGGGAAGTCAGAGGTAACGCCCAATGCCCTGGTCACCTCGGCGGCGTGGTCCAACCAAGTAGCACCCGTCGTCGCACGCGTGCCCGCCACCACCTGCGCCACGGGACTCCCAGGCGGCAACGCAAGCAGCCGCGCCCGACTGAGGGCGATCCGCTGCATGAGGGTAGTCCCCCACCGCGTCAGCATGCGCGTCTCCGCCAGCGCGCGAACGTGCCCGCCTGTGCCCAGGGACACCCCTGCCCCCCCACCAAGCAGCATCTTGGCGACCTCGTACTGCGTGTTGTTCACACGAGTCACCGCGGCCTGCCACCCCGGTGCGAAGCTTGCCAGCAACTCCGCGCCGTAAAACGCCTTGGACACGACCCGCGCCGGGAGCTGCGCCACCTGGTACGGTAGTCCGATACCTCGCTGCGCGAGGGCGGCCGCAAGCTTGCGCGAGCCATCGCGCAGCCGCGAGCACGCGCGCCGGAGCAAGGCGTGAAAGTAGAAATCCTGCTCCATGTGGACGCCTAACATGTCGAGAACTGGAGTGACCTCCGGCGGCACACCGCACACCGTGCCAAGGTTGTCTGACTCCGGGCCCCCCCCCCCTGCGGCGAGCACCATGGGGCGCTTGCGGCAGCCTTGGAAGCGGTGGCGCCAGGTCAAGCAAAACCCCGTCAGGGCACGGTTGACAGCAGCCAGCCCGGCGGACGACGACTGGAATACGAACGAGTCGTCCACGAATTGGAGGATCAGGAGCGCATGCGCGGCCACGACATCGAGTAAGGCACACCTGTCCGCGCAAGTACCCAGCGCCTGGAGATGCTGGCCCCAGCGGGGCACCACAGGCCGCATCGATACCAGCAGCTCCTCGGCGCGAACGGCCCCCCAAGCTATTTCCGTGCCCGGCGCGGGAGGGGCGGCCTGATTGCACTCGTGGAGCGCGCGAGTCGCCGCCGCCGGCGGGGCGATGCCGACGCTAACGGCCACGGCGGATCAAGCGCCCAACAATGCTCGTACCAGCGCGCTGAACATGTGCACTCCCGCCCGGCGACGCCGAACTCAGTAAGGACAGCCACAGCCCCCACAATCCCGCCGACACGCACCCAAATCGTTTCGGATCCCAGGGCCGCATCAGCAACCAGCCAGAGGTGCCCCCTGACCCGGCGCGTCGCAAGTGCACTCGTACGGCATCCCGCCAAGCAAGGTCGTACCCATGTTTCAGGTCAGCCTTCTCCACGAGGGTGGACAGCCCGTGCGCCCTACGGATCTGCAGCGCCATGACCATGCCGATCACCATCAGGACGGAGTCGTACTTCCCTCCCGCCTGGGGTGTACCCGCATACGCTTCCAGCTGGCCTCGGGCAGCCCGAAGCCACACGGCGTCGAAGGAGGAGGAGGAGGAGGAGGAGGAGGAGGAGGAGGAGGAGGAGGAGGAGGAGGAGGGGGCGGAGGAGGAGGAGAGGAGGAGGAGGAGGCGGAGGAGGAGGAGGAGGAGGATGGGAGGAGGAGGAGGAGGAGGAGAAGGAGGAGGAGGAGGGGGCGGAGGAGGAGGAGGATGAGGAGGAGGAGGGAGGAGGAGGAGGAGGAGGAGGAGGAGGAGGGGAGAGGAGGAACAACAAGGGGGGAGGAGGAGGAGGAGGAGGAGGAGGAGGAGGAGGAGGAGGAGGAGGAGGAGAGAGACAATAACGAGATGTACTGCCTGCCTGCGCCGCTCCGCTTCGAGGTCCCGGCGCTGGACACGAGAGAAGCTGGGGGCGAAGCGTGGCGGGCTCCGGAAACCCTTACCAGCCTCGAACGTGTCCCTAACCCTAAGATTGACACGCCAAAAGGCGATGACAATCTAAGGGATTCGCCATCAAAAAAAGGGAACCCCTAAGTTTGGCCAGCATAGGGATACGGATATGTTCCAGGCGGGTTCTGGAAACCCCGGAACGGAAGCTTTCGTTCAGTCCCCGTCCCTCTTGCCTGCCTGCCTCCCTCCTGCCTCTCTCCTCTGCCTCCCTCCTCCCTGGGGGAGGACGGGGAGGACGCGGGGGGGAGGACATCGGAGCTGAGTATTGCAATCCTGCTGTTAAGCTGCTCTTCAAGGGCATGCTCGCTTTCCCTGCTCGTCCTCGTCCTCGTGGTGTCTTCGCAACCAGCGCAGCGAGGTGGTCGACCCAAAGACCTGTCTGGCCACGGCGACGAGAAGCCGTCACGATGCCCAGCGAGGGCGAAAACTTGCAAAACGCTTGGACTCTCGAACCTCGATCCCGCCCGGAATCCTCGCGGCGGTGCCGCCTGGCAGGCGACCTCCTGAGCAGAGGCCTCGATTGCCGCCGCTCATCCCCGCCGTCACCCTCGTCGTCGCCATCGTCCTCGCCTTTCCAGCTGGCGTGCGCTTGTTCCGAGACGCCCTGTGGCGCATGTCTTGTGCTTTCTCTCGGGCCCTCCCAGAGCAGGACATCGCTAACCAGGTGCGCCAATGCCCTGGTTGTTCAAAGTTCCCCTCTAGGGGGCCCTGATTTTCTCCACAAGACTCCAGGAAGTCTCGCCACGTTCAGTGGGACGGGCTCTTTGTCCTGAGTCGTTGTTTGACAGCTCTGGGGCCCGGCAAAGGCCCCCAGACGCCGAACATGGCCTAAAACCTCTTGTCGCGATTTTCCACCATTGCCATCATAAGACTGAGGGTGTGTCATTGATGTGATGCCTCCGCTGCCTCCTCCTCCCTTCCCTCCCGCCTCCTCCCTCGCACTCATACTCAGGCTCACTCTTACTCCGACCAACTCACACTCAGACTCACTCAGACCCTGACTCATACTGAGACTCACTCACACTCGGACTCACTCATATTCAGACTCCTGCCCAGACTCACCCACACTCGGGCTCACTTACATTCAGACTCACTCAAACTCAACCTTGCTCAAACGCAGGCTCACCCACTCTCGGATTCGCTCACACTCAAGCTCTCGCATTCAAATTCCCATATGCTGACATTCACACTTACTCATACGTAGACTCACTCCCGCACGCTCAGACCCCATGAGCATCGCTCGGCGATGTAGTAGATATGACATGTGCGCCTCCTTAGTGGGAGCCGCCAGGGGAAATTACACGGGCCCGTTCGCGCCTAACTGGTCGGAACACCGCACCGGGGGGCCGATCCCAGAAATCCGCGCGGACCTCCGAACATGTTTATGCCAATATTCGTTCCCCGACTGGGAGCCGGCGGTAAACCGTCAACCAGGTTACCGCCGGGGCCCTCATAGAGCTCTTGACATGCGGAGAAGTGCTCCAAATACGAAGAGAAAGCTTACCTCAACATGAGCTGAACATCTCTAATCATGAATTCTTTGGTGTTGCACAAAGTTGGTTCCGCCAAGTTTTTTCAGTGTAATACTACAGCTAAGACCCCGATAGTTCGGGAGGCAGACATGTTGTTTATGCAAGTAATTGTTCCCCGATTATGATGCCCCTGCGGCATGTGCGCGGCCCAGCGGGGGGGCCAGGGACGTAATGAAATAAGAAGAGGCGCCATAGAATCTTGGGAGATATCATGGCCCCCGCCATGATGTCCCCCCCCCTAATCATCACCCCCCTCTTTTCCGCCCCCGAGTATCTGTTCCCCGATGATGATGCCCCTGGAGGGGAAAGTCTCCGTCCCAGATGCGGCCCTGGATTGCAACCAAGGGCGCTCTGCGCGGTGGCGCCGCCTGGGAGGCGAGCCCCCTGGGCGGAGGCCTCTGTCGACGCCGTCGGCGCGCCTTCGTCGTCGTCGTCGTCGTCGTCGTCGTCGTCGTCGTCGTCGTCGTCGTCGTCGTCGTCGTCGGCATCGTCGGCATCGTCGTCGTCGCCGTCGTCGTCGTCGTCGTGGTCGTCGTCGTCGTCGTCGGCGGTACGCCATCGCCGCCGTCGCCGTCGTCCTCGTTTTCCAGGCCGTCGTGCGCCCGCCAGCGTCTTGGGGGGTAGCAAGGTACCGATACCGCTGCTCCCCAGCCCTCTCCAGGGGTGCGCTCCGACCAGAACTGCGAGGAGAATCCAGCCGTGGTGACGGGGGCGCTCTCCAGGACGAGCAGCGGCATCGGTATCTCTTCCTCTTCTAAGGCCAGCGCCGCCTGGGCGGCAGCCTCCTGGGAGGAGGCCTCGAGCGCCGCCGCGAGCTCCTCTTGGCAGCGCTCACAAGGGGACATGGGGAGGAGGGAAGGCTTCTTAGAAGCACCCCTGCCTCTTCGGAGGCGCGGGCCTCA